>CAJQZP010000065.1:4667500-5267500 GCA_907164705.1 Parnassius apollo
TTTTACCAAAACACGGACAAAAGGACATTTTCTAAAAATAAATCCTAGCTAGATCGATTTATTGCCCCCGAAACTCCCTGGACACTAAATTTTATGAAAATCGTTGGAGCCGTTTACGAGATCCCGATATATATATATATATATACAAGAACTGCTCATTTAAAGGTATATGAAATTATATTTCTTGGAGCGTAAGACAGTAGAATTTTGACCGTGTAGTGGCGGTGTAAGAAATTCCACTACCCTATATAGTCCCACTGGTGTCGTAAGAGACGAAAGATGGAAACAAACCAAGTGATGTCCAGGATCGTCTCATGAGGTCTAGGAATTTCTCTGATAACTGCTAAAAATAAAATAAAAGCTACGGTTGCCAAACTGCCCGCCAAATGCTGCAATTATGGCAAATATCCCCCCCTATGATGGTAAGAGAATTTATCATCCCATTTCATACCGTGGATGTTGTACTAGGCGAATATGTGAAATGCTAGTAAGGTCTCATGGCTTCCGATAGACGGAGCATATCCATCTCGTTCACAATAAAACTTAACTACCCAGATAGGCGTAAGACGTCTGGTACTGAGATCGTCAATCTGTCTGATAAGCGTAGAGATAAAGTGAATCCTTGAAAAACCCAGCTACAGCAGTGGCATTTTATATTAGCTTTGTTATTATACAAGAAGATTCATGTAAATATTTTTTAATAATATTACTTTTTAACGTGAAGGAGCTATACTGCAGCTATATTATATTTGAAACACGTATGAGTCGGCTCGATCACGCTCTCATGGAATACCAGCGTAAAATAGCTTAATGCTGGTGTGTTTCATACATACATAAACACTCACGCCTGTCACCCAGAGGGGTAGGCAGAGACTACAGACTTCCATTTGGTACGATCCTGACACACCTCTCTTGTCTCCTTCACATCCATACACCTACGCATACATGCTCGTCGGTTAAGGGTACTCCTAATTTGGCCCGTTTTCAATAAATCGCCAATTTGGTCAATAAATTTTTGCCTAGGACGTCCCTTTCCGACTCTGCCATTCACTTCTGCACCATAAATTTTCTTTGTCACTCTTTCCTCATTCATTCTTTCCACATGACCAAACCACCGAAGCATTCCTTTCTTAATCCTGGTCACAACATCATCTTGGCGCAATCGATCATCTGTGTCTACCACTGCGTTACAGCGTATTAGAACAGAAAGGTTACAAGATGAAAGTGATAAAAACAAGTTCAAATGTAGACTGAAAGAAAATATAGTTATATTTTCTTTCAGTCTAACTCCTTCATACCTAATTCATCCAAACCATTTGGTTTGGATGAATTATGTATGAAGGAGTTAGACTTGGAGAATATATGGCAAAATGTAAAGAAAGGTTTAGTGGATGCAGCTACCGAAGTATGTGGTGTTAGTAAGAGAAAGAATGAAAGGAAAAATAATACGTTATGGTGGGATGATGAGGTACGTATGGAAGTTGAAGCAAAGAAGAGAGCAAGGCTAGATTTACTAGCAACAAAGGCTGGTAATTCTAGCGGTACGAATGATGATACTGAAAGAAAAAGGGCAGTCTTTAGACATCTTAATAAGAGAGTAAAAGAAGTAGTTGAAAGAAAAAAGCAAGAAAGAACGGATAAGAATGATAGAAGAATATCGGATAAATTCCAGGCAGATATTAAAATGTTCTGGAAACTTGTAAGAACTGCCAGGGGACATTCAAAACAGTCTATGATGAATGCTATAAGAGACGAGAATGGCTATATTCTGAATGATGAAGTTTTGAGTTTAAAGAGATGGAAGGAATATTTTGAAAGCGTGTTTATGAGTGAGGAGACAACGTGTGTACTAAGTGAAGTAGAAACACCGAAAGAAGAGGAAAGAGATAGCGAGATAAGTATAGATGAAATAATGAAAGCAATGAAAAGCACGAAAGCAGGTAAGGCTGCCGGATATGATAGAGTTTCACTCGAAATGCTAAGGGCTGGAGAGGAAGTGGTGGCAGGCCTGCTGCACACCTTGTTTAATTTATGCTGGGAACTGAAGCGGGTACCGGTAGACTGGTGCAAAGCCGTCATAGTCCCAGTATATAAAAGAAGAGGGTCGCAGCGGGACTGTAAAAACTACCGTGGCATCAGCCTTCTTAGCATTGTGGGAAAACTGTATGCTAAGGTACTGATTAAAAGGGTCATGAAAGAAACTGATGGAAAAATTTGGGATGTGCAAGCGGGATTTAGAAAGGGAATGGGATGAACAGATCAAGTCTTTACCATGCGCATGATCGCGGAGAAGTTTCTGGCCAAAAAGCAAAAGGTTTTTTGTGCGTTCATGGACTTGGAAAAGGCCTATGACAGAGTGGATAGGGATTTGCTATGGCAAACACGGAACTCATTTGAGTTGAGCGCTGGCTTGATACAGGCATTGGAGTCTCTTTATAGGGACTCTAGTGCTTGTGTTAGGATCAACGGGGTCTACTCGGACTGGTTTGACATCCATAAAGGTGTCAGACAGGGCTGTGTGGCTTCCCCGTGGCTGTTCAACCTATTTATGGACAGTTGTTTGCAAAATTTGAAAGTTGAAGAATGCGGATTAAGAATGGGTGAGTTAACCGTCAAATGCCTTTTGTACGCCGATGATCAAGTTATTCTTCCGTCGTCGGCGGCCGAGTTGCAAATGATGGTTACATTAATGAACGGATCATTAAAAGAAAGGGGTATGAAAGTGAACGCAAGTAAGACGAAGGTTATGGTTTTTGAAAGAGAAGAAAGTAAAACGATTTGTGAAATAAGAATAGAAGGGGAGTTGATCGAGCAAGTAGATGAGTTTGTTTATTTGGGCTGCGTATTTAGCAGGGATGGGAGATATGATAAGGATATAGAACGACGAGTGAATGCGGGAAATAGAGTAAATGGGGCCTTGCACTCTACTGTGAAGAGTCAAAATGTGTCAAAAAGGTACGTATGGCAATTCATAATGCTGTATTGGTCTCTACTTTAACGTATGGTAGTGAAAGTTGGGTGTGTTAGAAGAAGCACGAGAGTAGAATAAACGCAGTAGAAATGCGGTCGTTAAGGACTATGTTAGGGCTGAATCTGAATGACAGGGTAAAAAATTGTGTAATAAGAGAAGAGTGTGGTTTATGTTTCATATGGTGAGTATATAGATCCTTTTTCTGGTAACGACAAATGCTATCCTAGTACTCGGGGGTGATAAAGAATCTACATTTTGACTCTAGATTAAGGATTGATATATTAATATAAGGTAGACTGAGTGTTCGCCTATAGCTCTGATTATATGAAATAAACTTAGTTTTTTTATAGGATAAGGGTGACAAACGAGCACACAATCCATCTGATGGTAGGTGGATGCTGTTTCTTATAGACATCTACATTTAACTTCGATTAAGAATCATCACCCTTGAGGACTAAGATGGAATGCCTCGATTCCAGTAAAACGGGTCTCCGATTCTCTACACTCACCATATGAAACACAGCATTAAGTTGCTATTTTACGCTGGTTTTCTGTGAGAACGTGGTCCTTCCCCAGTCGAGCCGACCCATTCATGCTAAAACCATAATATAGCTGCAGCGTGGCTCTACCACGTACAAATATAACACTAATTAACACTAATGTTTACAGCATATTTATAAAATATTATAAATATTTTACAATTTGTACATTGATGTTCATTTATGATATGAATCTATTTCATACTTAAATGTCTTTTATGTTTCACTAACATTCTTCTCAAGTGATTTACAGCTTATATTCAATGCAGCACAGACACTTATTTTCTGTAGCAACAAACAATATAAAGCGAAATAAATTAATGGGCACGACTAATTTGCCACGGGCTGGAACAAGATGGTGCTGGCCTGTGCGGGTGCCCTGCGTGGCAAGTACTAATGGTCCTCATTTGCTTTCCCGTGGCAGTCATGACGCCATCACGGCTGCATGGTTGGGACATGACACTGTGATCTCGTGTCGTGATTCGCTTAATTAGCTTTGAGTTCGTGTTACACAACGATGTGTCTGAGAATTTAAAATAGATTTACAAAAGGTGCCTTTTTATTTTATTTTAACATTTTTATTTTTGTGCTATAAATACAAATAATTTATGTCTTTCAATGAATCAAAATCCTCAAGTTATCATTTAAAATCTATTTAATTCCCATAATACTATTAATAAACAATTTATGTTTATTATTACATTTTTATTTACTCGTCAATTATATTAATAAAGTTAATATAGACTTTTAAACGATAAACAAAAACAAATAATTATTATTTCAAACTATTCAAAATAATGGTAAATGGTGATTTTTCACCATTTGCTCAATAATTTAGCAGAGTATTTTTATGTTCTGAAAGAGCCTATGAACATAATTATAATTGTAATTAAAAGCACTCCGGCAGATCGGAGAGGGTGTTTTTAACATGCTTATAACTCATTTGTACATAACTTATTCTCTTGTACATAACTATCTTATTTCTCAACTCTTATTTCCTGTGCGAATTTGGAATTATGTCCAAACGCCGGTATAACCATCTTGTATTTATATTGGATGTAAAATAACCATAACTTTACTAGATGGTAGAACTTCTTTCTGCCCAGGAGTTTGTCTAGTTCCACGCAGGTGTACGTAACAGAATGTTGGAGCAGTGCTCGAACAGCTGTGTCTTGGTCTAAAAGGTATAATTACAAATTGTGTGGCATTCCATCTTAGTCCTCAAGATTGAAAACGTAACTATAGTCTTCTTTATTTGAAGTTGTCCACAGGTGTTTATTGACTGCGTTCAATTTTATTTAAAAAAAGACGACCGTAAGCAGCGTGCGATTCATCGTCGAGCACATGGTAAATCACCACTTAAATTTATAATTAACAATTTCATTGCTGCCGGCGCATCGAACTCGGTTTTCGCAATATAAAAAAATAAAGATGAGTATTTATCCCGGGAACTATCACGGCTATTTTAAAAGCTGTATAAAAGTAACAGTTAATTCCATTACATCTATTATAGGCCACCCATATAAATTGCATCTTAGGGGGGATTTTGCTACAGTTGCTACGCTTGCCAGTGTTTTTATTTTTACGCTTAGACGAGGTCTTTTATTAATTTGAGTTTTTATCAAGAAGATGCTGCAGCTCATTCACTGTTTCATTTATTTTTGACGCCTCTTAATATACTCACGAGACGATATGGGGTAGTGGATTTTGCACATGGACTTACACCGCCGCTACATGATTATTAAAATAGGTAGATGTAATTTATTAGTGTAGGTAAATGTTATATCTCCGTTAAGAATTTACATACAATAAAAATTTTCATTTAGTTAATTCTTGTATATGTAGGTAAACAGAGTAATGAAATAAGCATGTACAGGCGAACTTAATTCTAATGGAGTTTTGTTCTAGCAGCAATTACTTAGGATTATTATTAAACAGCAAATATTTATTGCAGTAAAGTAGTTGCGAGTTTATGGATCACGTTTAGATCAAAATTTTAACTATGCAATCATTATAATGGTAATTTTATAGCCATTGTATGTGCTCTAAACATAGCCCATCCGGTATAAGTAATGCCCGCAATTACTTCCCAAACTATCGTACCAGCCGGTTGTTTAAAAGAACAACCGGCCGAGAGATCGAAGCTGATATCACCCCATAAATACGTATACTTGTGTAAATATCAATAAAGGAACGTTATAATTTGTGATAAGATCTAAATCACAATATTTGTGCCGAAGTATCGGAATGATCTGTGAAACAATGTCCAACATAGCGATGCCCACGCGTGAGTCCCGCCCCAATACAGCCTCACATATTGTGTTCCCCATGTAATACTATCTCACCATCGATGACTCGGAGAACGCTATGAAGATTCTAATCAAGCGTAAAAACTTTTGACATTGATTTTTCGATTTGCGTGTTCTAGTATTAATGCCATGCGCAAACATCATAACGGTAATTTCAATTATAAACATGATTCCTATTACCATTGCAAAAAAGGTTTACATATTTTTAATAAAATAAGCGTGACAAACGAGCACACAGTCTACTTGATGATAAGTGAATGCAGTGGCCCATAGACATATATATTTTATTCTCAATAAAAAATGAAAATGCAGATGTGTTGTCAACCCTGAGGACTAAGATGGAATGCCTTGTTTAAAGTAAAAATGGTTTTCGGTTACTCACCATACAAAACACAACAGCTGTATATTATGTGAGGTTACACTTCAGTCGAACCGACCCATTTGTGCTACAACCATTATATACCTTTTCATAAAATTTTCATTTTATTCTATTTTTGGCATAGGGTTTTTAAAAATACTCTATCTGACAGGTATAAATCAAAACGTTTGCCTATATTTACACGACTGTGCTTTTGCCAATCAGCCAAGGGTTAGAAAACGTAGAGTCAACACTGTAGCATGATGTATGTATGTTTCTGATACTTTAGCATTAATTAAATGTATGTATATCATGTAATTAATCAGATTTCTCATATGTATGATGGAGGCGTAAAAGATCCATCACTTAATTTCATCTTGTGGGTGTCATAGAAGGCGATTACGAGAGGTGCCAGATAGAGGGTGGTGTGAAATACTCAGTTTGAAGATAGGAAGCAACGTCAACGTAGTTATAAACTGTGATGATCAATCCACCTGCCGAATTCAAATGAGTAGCCCAAGCCCTGGTTACGTTATATGGATATAACGTACTTAGATTTACCGTAATTTATTCATTCATGATAGCCCTTGCACTGTTAGATAGATAGGCCTCTCCAAAGGTCCTGAGCTACCATCATTAATCAACTTCCTACATGGTTTATTAGGATACGGATTTTTAATGTTTTTTTAAAATATTAGCAATGCTCCGAACACTCCAGGTAAGCTAAAATGCGTGTGTTATGAGTGGTTCACGACGGTAGCGAAATACGTATTCAAACTTACGAATTTTGAGCTCACGGTTCGCAACCTACGATCAGGCTACTATCGATTACATTAATGTATTTTTAATGATTGTTGGTTAGACCATCCCTTATCATATCAATATCTACCCTTTATTTCGTGGGATGATTAAATAAATTAACGAAGTGACCTGGTAATACATGTAGGAGATCGATGAAAGCAGAGGGCTCAGGATCGTGTTCTTTGGGTGCCCGCCTATGTTCAGAAGTGGACTTGTGTAGAGCTTCATGGATGATGATGATGACGATGATGGTGTGCAAATGCTAACATCTCTAAATTGTACAGGGAGAAAGTAAATTATATCAATTATAAGAAGTCGTGAAATAAATAAAATGCTATGCGTGGGATAAAAACTTAATCAATAAGAAGTTTATACATTTATAGAAACCTCTGGTCAAACCGTAACAAAACATTTTAAAATTACAAACAACGCCTAAAACCAGATTTTTCATCAATTTAAAAAAAAGTTAACAGCCATTGTTATGACTATTTTGTATTCACGTAGTGTACAAAAAGATATCCCAATTATGCGCAAAAGCAGTGGCCACTTAAATTCGTGCTTGCATTTATCTCTTCTCCATTAAAATAATGCGAATGGAAAAATAAATAAACGAAAAAAACAGTCATGGCATAATCGTAAAAACATAACATACATAATCGTTAAAACAAATAATAAAATTTTGAACTTTATTGTCCAGTTGTAAAGGTTATTTAAAAACTTCGATTCGCCACGTGCATGTAATGGTATTTGAAACAATGAATTTGATATTTCTATATCCGTGTACGTTACTAACATCAAACAAAACTTGTTTCATATGTCATTGTGTCAGACGAGCGCAATGCATAATGCATTGTTTCCATTACACTACGAAATTTAACATAATGCCGATGTTAACGTTTGCGCCGTGAATAAAATATAATTTTTTAGTCGACGGACGACTTGTACCGAAGTTTGTTCGAACTCAGACTACTTTTTGTGGTATGAAACGTTCTAGCAAACTGCTCAAATCGTAATAATAAAACAATGCACAATAAAGCAAGTATGATATATAATGTTTTGCTATGAATATCATCTAGCGTCTTAAGATTATCAAGGAAGGGTTACGAGGTGTACTAAAGCTAATTTAACTATTAATATAGATAATGAAAGATAGTTTCTATCCTCTATAAACCTTTAATTACTCAATTCAGGCCTCTGTCATTAATTTAGTGTTGTAATTAGAGCCAACATTGTACTTTAATTATCATTATGGTAATAATAACTTCTCCCATGTACCGACGGTAATAAATTGCAGCGCCTCACATAATTCAGCTTTATTCCCGCGAGTTTTATGATAGGTCACTAATGTTACAAGTAGTATAATAATATACGTTGTATCATCACTTAGAAATAACAAAGGCTTTTATATTATAAAACAATAAATAAAAATGTACTTTATAATAAATTTCTTGTTGGCAACTTCGAATAAGCATTTTTGGACTTGTGCCTTTTCCGTTGTAGGGGTCCTCCAACAAGTCTCAAGACTAATCTGACCAGGTCATAGTGATGCTTTCCACACCAGACATCTTGCACCTATTTACATCTGGCTTGAAAAGTCATACTTTATTCTTGTTTTGTAATTTAGGTCTACCCTTAGAACCCTCATATGGGGAGAGAGATATTTGCCATTGTTGCCACGCTTGGCAGGGCTGCCAAAAGCTATCATTTATTATTTGTTACTTGTAGCACATATCCTGATTTGTTAACTTTTGTCGCGTCTTACGACAACCAAGACACGATATGGAATATTGGATATTCTAATTTCGCCATTACACAGTCAAAAATTCAGATACAATAAATAAAGCAGTGAATTCTTTTAAGATGACATTATCTTAATATATATAACTTACGTGTCACGTTGTTTGTCCGCGATGGACTCCCAAACTACTTAACAGATTTTAATAAATTTGCACACCATCTGCAGTTCGGTTTAACTTAAGAGATAGGATAGTTTTTTTCCCATTAGTGACCCACAATTTTTTTTTGCGAATTTAAGTATATTCAAAAGGATATGAAAAGGGTCGTCGAAAAGGGCAGAACAACGTCTGCCTGGCAAGCTAGTTAAATTTTAAAAAACTGTTATTACCTTTGGTTATCGAAAACTAACAATTCAAAAGAATTTATAAACACCGAAAACCTTTGATATTCAGAGACTCCCGACGCAACAAAATAAATTTCGCATTCCAACGAACATTACGGGCCTGAGTCCGAGTCTTCTAAAACGGAGCGGGAAATAGAAATGTAAACACGAAAAAATACAGTTACATTCTTCCGTCATCGGCAGCTAACTGTACCTATCGAACATCTCACTACTTTGTGTACAATATATAAACCCGCCTCGAAGTGCGCTTCTTGAATAAATACAACGATTTGCTATTCCCGTTGCTTGCTCGCGTCTAATATTTGTGTTTGTCGCCTAAGACAAACCGAGCATGCCTCGTGTCTTGTTTCTGGTCTCATCTGTATAATAATTACGCTTGTTGAATGGTCCCGTTGGTATAGTGGGCGAAAGCTCGAATGCTAATCATGGGGTTCAAATCGCGGTTTGGGTCAAAATCAGTTATTGGGGTTTACTTTCAAGAAATTATAATTACAAATATACAACAATATAACACGTATAAAAATGATTTAATATATTTTTTTAATAGAATATGGGTGACGAAGGAGTCAGGAGTCAGGAGAAGACACAGTCCACCTGATGGTAAGTGGATGCTGTGACCCATAGATAGATATCTACATTTATCCTCGATTAAGAATGAAAACGCAGATGCGCTGTCACCCCTGAGGACTAAGATGGAATGCCTCGTTTCCAATAAAAAAGGGTTTCCGGATCTCTTCACTTACGATACGAAACACAGCAGTATGAAGCGGCTATTTTACGCTGGAATTCTGTGAGTGCGTGACACCAGTAGAGCCGGCCTATTCATGCCACAACCATAATATAGCTACAGCGTGGCTCTACCACGTATAACTCTATGCAAATTTAATTTAAATGCGTGCTAAACAACATAATTCTATGATTAAACTCTTGAAGTAATACTACCTACTGGTTGACTGTTTACAAAAAAACAAGTACAAACAAAAATATAAACCAAAACCAATTATTTATAAATTAACATTTAAGCAGTTTGATGACGATTTACGTAAACTTACCCAGAAATTGTTATGAAGTACAAAAAATACAAACATGGCAAAGTTAGTAACTATAGGTAGGTATGCATATATATCCAGATTGAATTAATTTAAAATTCTGATAGCATAAGAATTTAACACTAACCTACTGCTTGAATCATATTACTTGACACTGGCAAAAGTACAACGAGTCCATTACCAAAGAAAAAAGCTTTACGATTTATGATGTCTGTGGTCGATCAAATTCTGTAACGTAGTGATTATATAAGAATTTGTCCAATTACCTATATAATTTGCTTAGGACAATGGGTTACATATTGTACGTAGTTAATGGACAAAACCATGTTAAATCACTAGTCAAAGACTGAATATGTTAAATAGCAAATATTGTCACGCGTCTAGTAGCAAAACATTTTGGCTATAATCAAAATATTAAGTTCGATATAATATGCTATATATCTGACAGTGGTATAAAAAATATTACTATAATACGTGTGAGATCCGCGGTTGTTCAGGCAATATCCCTTTTTTTTTGCGGATGGAAAATCATCTAATGACGCCTTTCGCTCTGGGTGGAGCGTAAGGGAGTGTCAGACTTTTACTGACTAAAAACCATCCGTGTTCCTTCAGTGCCCTTACGTTCCGGAGCCGCGGTATCTCTTTCGAACAGCCCGCTGCCCCGGCAGGCGTCGGCCCTTGCGGGCCCCTTCACGCTGCTGACAGCTCTTTGAGGCGCGCGTGGAACAAAACGCGCCGTCGACACGGCCTGTCGTCGTTAGACGGACGGACGGCGAGCTACCCATTGCTCGCCGTTCACAGGCCCGCGCCTACGGTGGCCGGGGGCCACGACGTAGCCCCCGACGCTCGGGGCGTTTCCCGCGGCAGCCGGGGAGGAAAGCTGCTGCTCTCTCTTTCTCCCACTCCGCCACCTCCTTCGCTAGCATCACTACTTCGCAGAAGGTGGTGACGGCATCCCATTAAGTCTCGCTCCGGACCATGGCTTCGACCAAAGCCGGACGCGAGAGGTTGCCGCCGCCTATCGCCGCTACGAGGACACGGCGGTGCTCCGCCCAAGCAGGGCACACCTCCACGGTGTGTTCCACCGTGTCCTCCGGTCCATCCTCGCAGTGGGAGCACCCGGGCGTTTCCTCCCGCCCGATTCGGTGCAGGAACCTCCCGAACACACCGTGTCCGGTGAGGACCTGCGTCAGTCGGAAGGTGAGGATGCCGTGGCGTCTCTCAAGCCACTCCTCAAAGAGGGGTCTTATCGCCGCAATAGTGGCATGCCCAGCACGGGGTTGCGACAGTCGCTCTCTCCATGTCGCCATGAGATCGTGCCGAAAATCTGTCCGCTGCGCGACAACTTGCCGCGGCAGCGGGGTTTCCCCCCGGCATAGTGCCTCCGCGCGCCTATTCGTGCAGGCGTGCGAGGACTATCGCCTCCAGATCCCATGGCGGCAATCCGGCAAGGAGGCTCGCCGCCTCGCGGGATATCGTGCGGTAGCCGCGAACCATTTTCACGGCAACCACCCTTTGGGGCGCGTTCAGGTGGTGGACGGCAAGCCGCGCTAAACCACGCGCCCACACCGGGGCCCCGTAAAGGGCCATGGACGCACGATCCCCGCGTAGAGCCTCCGGCAGGAGGCGTTTGGCCCCCCCAGGTTCGGCAGGAGCCGCCTGAAGGCAGCCCCGGTCCGTTCCAGTTTGGGAGCCAAACGTCGGAAGTGCTCAACGAAGTTCCATCGGCCGTCGAGGACGAGTCCTAGGTACTTCAGCGTCGACTCGACGCCGATGGATACCCCTCCTACCATCACTGAGGATCTCGGTGGTGGCCTGTTCCGAGGACCATGGAAGTGCATGGCCTCGGACTTGTACAGAGCCACCTCGAGACCCAGTTGCCGAATCCTCTCAACGACTATCGCAACCCCGCGTGTCATAGTTTCCGCCGCCGCCTCGTACGACCCGCCTTGTGCCAGTACCAGCGTGTCATCAGCGTAGCAAACTACGCTGACGCCGGTAGGGAGGTCGGCGCGCAGCACCCAGTCGTAACCGATGTTCCACAGAGGTGGCCTCAGAACCGAACCCTGTGGGACACCGCACGACATCTCTCGCCGGTTCCACTCACCGTTGCGACCGGGGTAAATGACGGCCCTGTCCGTCAGGTAGTCCCCGACTATACGACGGAGATAGGTCGGCACCCGGTGATACCGGAGTGCCTCCCTAACGCAGCTCCAGGGCATGGAGTTGAAGGCGTTGGCGATGTCGAGAGACACCGCCAAGACAACCCCCCCTCTGGCCACTGCATCCCCCTGTCGTGAGGGCTCTCACACGCATGATGGCGTCCACCGTAGAGCGCCTCTTGCGTGCGGAAACCAAACTGGTGTTCCGCAAGATCCGGCCCCGTCCCCGCAAGGTGCTCGGCGAGGCGGTTTGCAATGACTCTTTCAAAGAGCTTGCCCACCTCGTCGAGCAGCACCACGGGCCGGTATGCGGACGGAGAGTCCGCAGGGCACCCCGGCTTCCGAATGAGGACCAGCTTCCCCGTCTTCCAACGAAGCGGAAATTGGCCTCTCTCCAAGCATGCGCTTAGGAGCCCCTCCAGTCGGGGCCCGAGAGCCTCCGAGGCCAGGACCCAGGCTTTGCCAGGCAAGCCATCGGGTCCTGGGGCGGTAATCCTGGCCTTGAGCCTACGTACCACCCCTCTCAGGTCTACCCCGGTCCCTTCCGGGATGTCGTCGTCGTCGTCCTGGTGGTCCGCTTCCGGCACCGCAGGTAGCAGAGCCATAGGCGGGGGCGGATGTTCCCCTCGAGCAGGGAACAGAGCGCTCACCACGTCCTCCACGAGCTGGGGCCTGAGACTCTGCGTCAGCGGGGGGCCCAGGTGCGGAGCTTATCCCGCAACATCTTGTAAGGGCGCCCCCATGGATCTCTGTCGAGAGTCTCCAGCATCTCCTCACGGGCCCGATCCCGGGCCCGCAGGACAGCCTCCCGGAGGGCGGTCTTCGCCGCTCTGTATCCCTCGTACAGCTCCGCCTCAATGGCTGCCGTATTCGCTGGACGAATGCGGAGCCTGCGATGCCTGGCGTACAGGTGCCGCGCGGCGACACACGCCTCGCGCAGAGACGTCAGCTCACGCGACCACCAATACACCTGACGCCGGGCGCTTCCTGGCCGGACGCGGGGCATTGCTACTATGTCACATATACTATATTCTCGGACATGGCCCCTAGGAACCACCCTGCCTCATCATTGACGTCGGCAGGCCTGTCCGGGGATGACACCCAGGCCTGCACGATCGAGGCTTCCAGGAGGAGCTCCCGGTCCAGCTGCTTCAGCGCCCAACGCGGACCACTCGGGGCCTGTTGGACTGGCGCGCTCGAGGGCTGGGTGGAGACGTCAAACCGGATGTACCGGTGGTCGGAGTAGGTCTCCACCCCCTCCATGACACGCCAGTCAATGGCACGCGGCGACAGAGCGGGGCTAGCGAACGAGATGTCCACCACCGACTCGCCCCGCATCCGCACACACGTGGGGACAGAACCCCGATTTAGGACGACCAGGCCTGTCTCCAGAGCCCAGTCTTCCACCATCCTACCCCGCTACGCTACATCTGTACGACGAGAACCCCAAGCCAAGTTCTTGGCATTGAAGTCCCCGAGGACAAGTACGGGGAGGGGATAGCTTCCGACGACGACTGCTCTCAGCTCTGCCAAAGAGTTGTGGAGCTCGGCGAGGGATCGGTTCGGGGAGAAGTACACCCCCACAACGACGAACTCCCCGAACCGTGCTGCTACGCACCCCTGACCCCTCCTGACACCTTCAAGGGTCGGGGTACCGGCGGCGGCCGAAGAGATGATGGCCACTGAGCCGTTAAGATCCGCCCAGTCCTCCCTAGGCCAGACAAAATACGGCACAGCGACCACAGCGATGTTAATCGACCACTGCGCCATGCTCTGGAGCAACAGATCCTGAGCGCAGGCACAGTGGTTGATATTCGCCTGGAGGAAGCTTAATGGGGCCATTATAGGCATTCCATTTCAGCTTCCTCCACGGGGGGCCCCCCTGCGGGCGTCGGTGTCGCGGCGGCGGCGGCGACAGTGACAGCGGTGGCGGCGGCAGTTGCGGCTGCGGCGGAGGCCACAGAGGCGGTGGCGGCGGAGGGCCCTCCCCTCCCCGCGGCCTTGGCCTTGGCGGGTGGCACGCAGGCCTTGCTTCCGGCCCGGTGATCGGCTGGCTTGCCGGCCGCCGCACATGCATCACAGTGCGGCTTGGCGCAGCAGGTCGCCGTGTCCAGGCTGACAGCAGCGGAAGCAAAGGCCACTGCGGTCAACCTCCGAGGCGCATCTCACTGATACGTGGTGCCCCACGAGACAGCGATAGCACCTCAGAGGTCTGGGCTCCAGCAGCTTAACTGCGCTGAGACCCAGCCCACCAGAAGCCTTCGGCCCTCAACTATGGTTTTGGCTGCCGTAACAGGGCAGCACACCGTGGCGGCATGCATGCCCTGTTGGTCCGGGCGTATGGCGCCTGACCTGATCTGGTCAATAGTGCACCCCCCGGACCTGGCGACGGCGGCCACCAACTCCTCCTCCGATACCGAGTCGTCCAGACCCATGATGCGCAGGTCTGCGCATCTGACGGGCCTGGACACACGGGCCTCGTCCGCGTCCAGAGACGCTCTGAGCTTCGCAGCCAGAGCGTCCGCGGTCGCGCCACTGGATTCCCCGGGGACCTCCAGCATACGGGCCCCCGTCTGGGTGACTTTGAGCCGGAGGCCTCCGGTGATCCCGAGCTCCCCGAGATCCACCGCCACCTTCGCCTTCGCGAGCAGATCGCGGTAGGTAACGCCCTTCTTTTCCGCGTCCGTCTGTAGTGTAATCACTACAGCTGCGGTCTTCGGGGCGCGGAGCCTAGCCGCGATCTTGCGCGCCCTGAACTGGCGCTGCCGCTCCTGCTCTTTGGCCTTTTTGGCTGCCTTCTTCCCCTTCTTCTTGTCCCCGACCACCTGCCAACCGGCTTCAGCCGTGGGAGGTGTAGGGAGCTGGGGGGGCGGTGACGGCGGCGGCAGCTGGCTTGCCGCTGGCGCTGGCACATTCGCCGCAGGCACTGGGGCTGGTGCAGCCACCACCTGTGCTGCCGCCTTGCCCCTTTTCGCCTTCGTCTTGCCTCTCTTTCCCGTCGCCGGCTTAGCCGGAGCCGATTCAGCCGGTACCGGATTTGCCGGAGCCGGCTTTTCAGGGGGGGAGGGGCAACTGCAGCCCCACCCGAGGGCTGGCTGGACGGCCCCGGCCTGGATGCGGTAGCCGTGGCCGCCGCGTACGAGACCGTTGCCGGCCTCGCTGCCGTCTTGTTTGCCCCTAGGGGGGGGGGGCGCAGGACGATGCCCTCCAGCACGGAGAACCGGTGCTGGAAGGCAGCCAGCTTCTGCCGGACCAGGTTCAGAACCTGGTTCTCCACCGGCACGGGCTGGCTTGGGCGCTGCGTCTGGGGCGCCGCGCGAGAGGCAGGATCACGTAGACTGGCCAGGTCTGCGCCGAGCTTCTCGTTCTCCTTCTGGAGAGTCTCCATGGCGGACGTCAGGCGGGCCACGTCCACCCGCAGCTTCGCCACCTCGTCCGCATTAGGCCCGGCCCCAACAAAATTGGCCTCGGCAGCCGCCATGATGGAGGCGGAGGCCCCGGGAATGGCCTTAAACTTCGAGGAGGGCTTTTGCTTGTAGGCCACGACTTTGATCGCGGCCTCCACCTCCTTTACGAATCTGGCCTTACGCTCCACCTCGGAGCCGCCAGTCGCACTCGTCTCTTCGCCCGATACCCAAGCCGTATCGCCCGGGTGGCGCCCCTCCTCGGCAAGCTTTGCCGCTCGTTCGCCCCTCTGATTGGAATTCCCCTTGCCTCTCAGCCCGCCCCGCCTGTTGGTGGGGATTTTCCAGGCCAAGACCTCCTCTTCACCGGATGACGACCCCTGGTCGCCATCCCGCCTGGATCACTTGCGGAAGAACTTACTGTTCTCCGCGGTCCCAGGCCCCACACGTCGGGAGCTCTCTGGGCCTCCCACGCTGCTCGATGCGGCGTCGGACTCTGTCTCCGCATCGCTCCTCCTCTCCTCTACGTTGCCGTTGCCGGCGGTTTTGGTTTTTTTTTTGCTTTTCGTGTTTCCATTTCTGTACCCACGAGTGTGGGGGAATTAAAGGTCCACCTTGGCAGAGACCCCTGTACCAAGGGAAGCAGATTTAGAGGATTTATTACTCGCCAGGCGGTCTGCAGGTACCCTGGCGAGGAGCACACTAGCGGCTGATTTGTTCATAGAACCCCGTCAGCCATCCATCCCCTCGCGTTGCGTCGCCGCTTGGGATTCGGAGTAACTTTTTATAGAGGTTTTCTCCCTCGCGGTCCGGGCGATTAAGCCAAGACCCTCGGTCCCTATCAAAGCCGCGAGACTTGATCCACGACACTTCGATACTGGGGGATTACGAGACCGGCGGTGACAGCAAAGGATGAATCATTCACTGTCTGCCCGGAGGCAGGGTAAGTGCACACCGAGCCCGCCCTCACTCCTCTGCTATGCCCTCCGCTGATCAGAGGGTCACGCAGAGGAACATACTGTTGGTCCGGGACGGACCCCCCCCCCATGCCAGAATAATTAGCCGCGGCAGCAACATTCCCCAAGGAATAAGAATTTCTTCTCATTTCTCGAGGAAGATTACCGCCGCGCCCAGGGTGCACCGGCCCAGTAGCTGCTCTTCCCTCCAGACGTATCGAGAGGGACCCGCAACTACCAGGCACACGTGGAGGACTTCTGACTTCGCACCCCAGGCAATATCCCCTGCAACAGTAGGCGCACTCTTGCGCCCGATATGCGTCTGTGTGAGATGACTGGTCTTCTTACTATTGGTCCTATCACGGCGTGCCTGAACTTAAAGCGTGGTCTTTTACACGGCTTTCATCACCACCTGTACAATAGAAATTTTGCGGGTCTGTTACGTGGAGGTCAGAAAACGGGTGTACTTAATTTTTTTTTCTACTCAGATTTTATGAAAATTCATATAACTATTAAGCCGACGACGACCAATATATATTATTTAGGTTAGATTGACAGGTATCGCCACACCCAGTTTTGTTTTCTGTACTTTTATTCCAATATATTGTTTATTTATTTTATGAAATAATTTATAATTTACTATACACATATATATATATATATATATATATATATATATATATATATATATATATATATATATATATATATAGTTATATAGCGACTGTTTAAAAGTTAATTATACATTAAAATAAATGTTTATGCCAATACGTCAAGCTTAGTTTTATAACAAAATTGGCTAAAGCGCAATTACTCTTAAGTCAATAATAAATAGGAAACAGTATTTTCCACGTGAAATTATACGTCTCGCAGCAGAAATTGAAAGTAAAAGCTAGTCGGACCACCGGCGCTGCGGGCAATAGCAGCTAAGCGAACATAACACAATAATTATCCAACCCGTTATTGTCGAATGTATCTTAACTGGCAAGATCATCATTTGACATTTTAAATAATTACGTATCCTACTTAATAATATAAAGTAGTTACAGGTTAATACAAAAAAATATAAGAGCTAATCACAAGCTTCACATTTCTGGAAATTAATTGCGAGTGAAAATATTTTGTAGACGTTTGAAGTTGATCATCATACTAATTTATTGTGATGATTAACTTCAAATGTCCACAAAATATTTAATTTCTCAGATATACAGATTCTATAAGATATCTTAGTTTGCACCTAAACTAATGTCCAGGTGCAAATCCTTTAAGACTGACTATGAATGCATACAACATGTGCTTTTTAGACTAAAGTTACAGCCTATATACGTCGCACTGCTGGGCACAGGCCTCCCCTCATTTCTGATAGGGTTTTAGGGCAAGGAAGTGTCCGCCGAACTACCCCAATTAATTGCGAGTTGGCGAACTTCACATGTTCTCGAAATATTTTTTTAGACTAACCTTATGTTAATTGCAATTTCGTAAAAATTTATAGAGGTCCTTAGGTATTAATAGTATTCAAAATACATACATAAACATACATAATACATAAAAACTCACGTATGTCCCCCAGAGGAGTAGGCAGAGACTACAGACTTCCATTTGGCACGATCCTGACACACCTCTCTCGCCTCCTTCACATCCATATACCTACGCATACGTGCTCGTCGGTTAAGGGTACTCCTAATTTGGCCCGTTTTCAATAAATCGCCAATTTGGTCAATAAATTTTTGCCTAGGACGTCCCTTTCCGACTCTGCCATTCACTTCTGCAACATAAATTTCTTTTGTCACTCTTTCCTCATTCATTCTTTCCACATGACCAAACCACCGAAGCATTCCTTTCTTAATCCTGGTCAAAACATCATTATGAAAATCATTCTCTTAAATCTTAAAATATTAAACAAAATATATCTGATATTGTCATATTTTTTTCTTTTTTCATTCTTTGATATGTAGTTTTATGTTTTTGAGTAGAGCAGAGCAGAGCAGATCTCTGTCTTATTAAAAGAAAATATTTTGTGGTGTTGCTTACATATTTACTCAGGTTTTTTGTAAATTGTTGTTTCGTTTAAGAGTTATTATGAAATAGTTGGTGTTCCTGAATAAAACAATATTAAATTATATCTTTCACCGACGAGTTCATCAGCCACATATGAGTAAATCAGTCGTGCATGATTAGCGTGATTTGAACTCGTCTTGCTCGCGGACTCTTAAGCTTCCGCCAATCTCTCACGGCTGAGCTTCCACGGCTCATTTTATAAAATACCGTCAACATTTAAATCTGATGATTCTCATTGATTTCCTTAGCACACTGGCATTATTGATCGATTTAGTATTTTATATCTTTGCGATCTTCAGTATAAATTATCACTCGCACCGGTCGTTTGGTTGCCTTCGACTATTGTCAAAGGAAATGCATCGGTTATTGTTCTCTTCGTTTGCGTTTTATCTACATCGTTCGATCGTTCTCACTATGCCGCAGACTGCAATTTACTCTTTAGTCCGTCATCTATTTGGTCTTCGCACAGCGATCAAATATCGCCTCAGCATCGCAGTAATTTGCAGCCGATTACTCATTCTACAAACATATTGATTATGTTCTGTAAATTATTTAGTCACACTAACGCTTCGTTTCGTCCCTTCGATCGGCTAAGGGGAATGTGTGGAAAATTATTTTGTAGACTTTAATAGATCTTGAATAGTCATGTCCAATACCTAAACCAGCGACAGCAAACAACGTAGGAAATACACTCTTGGATATATGGAATCCATGGAATAGTATAAGGTAGTAGATCCTCCTACGCCGTCACCACACGGGTCTCTGATAGATTTAAATAAATGAATCTTTGTAATCTCCCATCCCATACTATATATATATATATATATATATATATATATATATATATATATATATATATATATATATATATATATATAATGTATATACATAGAATACACTGTGACGTAAAGCAACGTCAATGTAAAATTTTACGGATGCGATTACGGTTAATCTACTTTTCTATAAGTACTAGCTATCCACTTTACTAAGGGAAAGAACATTGGTTCTGTTGTAGATCTTAAAGGTCATGTATTAATAAATGTATAAAATAAAATTTTATTGAAACACATCTGTTAATGTATATAATGTAAATTCTATTATGGTGACTTCACATGTACCTTTTGATAAAAATCTGTACGATATCTTGCTCATGAATCCATTGCAATCGATTGTGTGTACGTCGGATTGACTGACAAGCGATCAACATAATCGGTTTACAGCCTTCCTGTCCCAATTGTTATTGTAATACTCATTGTACTACTGGTTATTAATGTCTCACGTGGGACATGAGGCGTCATGGATAATTTATTATATGACAACTAATGTAAGAAAATGTAATAATGGTGACTAGTGGTCTCCAGCCAACATTGCGACGAAAAGTTTCGACATTAATTAAGATTTCCATTTCGTATTGTGCTAGTAAGTAAAATACCAAGTTCGGCAGTTTGCATGTCTCAAGGCAAATCAGTGCCGCGTCACGTAGAGTCAAACACGTGAATTTACTTCAACTGCACGAAGTGAAGAGAACACCTTACACTTTTAGTGTAGTAAAATATTTCTTACAAAGTTTCTGGCTCATTTTATACTTTGTCAAATTATACCTACAAAACTTCAACGTTAACCCTGGCGTTAATTTGTCGCGGTTAGATGAACCGTTTTACAGATTAGCACGTTGAATATAAATTTACCTCAGTATATTTAAGCAAGTGTTACTCTACAGATTACTTCAAAGTATAAAAAATTATGATTAAAAATATAAATGTATTTTAAAATCATGTGATCTAGAAGAAATGTTTAGTATGTATGTATTTTTAGTTTACACTTTCGAAAAAATAGTATCAACACTAACCTGTAAGTTATCGGGTTACGTATTTTTAGATACATCGAGAATATTTTTTCTTTTTGAACCCTTTTCTATTTGAAGTTCGGTAAAATAATTATTCTTTATATTATTTTAAATCAATATTATAATAACAAGACTGTCATAGTTTATGGCTATTAGTAATTTATGTTAGATCTTCTGAGGCCACACATGATTTAAATAATTAAGCAATTTATCCGGCTGTGATTGGACGTAGACCTCAAAACGTAACCTGGTGGATCTAATTATAATAAAACCGATTTCAACACATAGTATAGTCGTTACGAATGGTATCTTAAATTACATGACTCTGACTATTATATGTATAGAAATGACAGTAAGAAATGTATTATTAAAAATGTATTATTAAGTATTTAATATCTCAATTTAGAGCCTTCATTATGTAAAAAGTTTAGCACTGTTCTTGCACGAACATCCTCCGTACATATATTGAAAGATTTAATGAGTGCCTAGGGATGTAAGGAATAAAACACCCCTATTTCGCATATGATTTACGATACTTTCCGAGATCACCTACGAGCTGATAGACCGATTTATAATCTTGATTTATAGACATGGTAAAACTTTTTACAATCACGCTCGTGTATCATGATATATCGTTAAAATTTGTGATGTTTTCTTTTTTGTGCGCAAATTTTATCGGTTTAGACTAACAATATTCATTTAATACCATTAAAAAGTCCAAATACAGGTTGAGGTTTGCACATATATATATATATATATATATAAAAATATATATGTATACACATATACATAGAACAACCAAATAATGTTCGCCGCAATACTTAATATCTTCATTTACAAATGGAAGTCAGTGCAGTTGAAGTGACGCAAGACACGCGATTCTCAATTGCAGATCAAGCAGATTACTTCTCCATGAGGTCCCATTGAGAGTCTTATTTTTAGTCTGAGCAAGCTATCATTAACCGTCCGTTCTTGGCGGATTCATTTCGTCGTCACGGACTGTTCTCGTACGCAATTATCCAAGTTACGATCTCCCCATTGTTGTCGAAATTTAAAACAAATTTCCTGCACAAGGGGGGTCGCGTTTTTCTGTCCTGCCAAATTGGATAAGCACTGTAATTACTCGTTTAATTTTAGTGCGCTCGACGGTTGCTTTGTGGATATTTTGAATCGGTGAGTATGCGAATCTTCTGCCGACTTAAAAAGCCGGATATTTTTTTACCAATTTCAGATATGGGATAAGACTTTTAATTTGATATTCCGTTTTTTTTTTCAAGCTTTTAAGCTTACGTATACCCGTTTAAATAATTTTTTATGTTCTTAATAAAATTTTAACGTAATATTTTTTAATGTAATATATTTAAAACTTCTTTAATTATTACTAGGGCAATCCTTAAATAAAGTATTTTCCAAGGTAAACACCCTCATTACTGTTATACATATCATTAAAATAATTAAAAAAATAAAGATATTCCAACAGAAAATTCAACGCGCCGACTGAATAAAATTCATAAGTTGATATTAATTTAGAGTGTCACGACTTTGAATCCCAAAACTTTTTTATACTCATGTATTTTGTGGCGATCTTAGAGGTTCAAATAATGCAAGATTTCCCCAGAGTTGTGTGGAGATTCATTGTTCGCACTATGTGTGTGCTTGTAAGCTATAATTTTGTTTGAATAAAAGTTAATCAGCAGAACAGCTCTACTTTGATAAAAAATATTGTAACAAACTGTGCCTTTCTTCTTTTTAAATGCCCTTATGTCTTTATTTTGTTTATTTGTTATTACATCCACTAAGTGTTATCACTACATGATATATTTAGGTTGCGTGAAGCCTATACTATTGTGGCATACGTCACGATGCTTTCATATCTGAGAAGGTTATGGAACAATCAGCCCGATATGTTGGCGATATTTATATGTCTTCATAAACGTTTCCTCATACATGTAGACTACCCCTCGATATTTTCATTCAATGTACCTATTAAAGTACTCTTGGATATTATAGGCCTTTTAAATAATGTTTCATGCCAATAATATGCATACATACATTTAAAAAAAGAAAATATAGTTTTATTTAAACAATTTTAAATATATTTATAATATACATACAAGCAATTTTTACAGAAAATATTTATGTATTTTCACTACTGGTTTGGAAAAACCTCTGTCGTGCAAAGAACCAGTAAGAATTTTTTTTTCAATGTATGTTATACAATAACAATACAGGTTGCACAAACTACTAACATAACTTATTTAAATAGCTTGGAAGCATCCACCTCATTCCTAGGGTTATTATCAACCACATCGAAACGCGTTCAGTTCACGGCATTGCCATTATATTTCATGCGAATATGAATTGATTCGGCTCGATAGATTTTGAGAAATTTCAAAGATTATAATTTTTTAATATAAATTAAAAAAATGTTTTTGAGCTAAATTTTAAACTAATGTATCGATCGATTCCAAAATCAAATCAGCTCAAACAACATCAATTGCCGTAAAGCGCATCAAAATCGGTTCATTTATTCAAGAGAAACTGGTGTCGAAAAACTTCGATAACGATTTCTCCTAAAAATTTTATGACTATGTGGCCTTTGGAGCGCTTTGCATTTGAAATTAGCGGGAAGTTGCAGGGGTGGCCTGTGATTGAATGATGATGGGAATTTTATGGGGATTGAAGGGCTAGTACGTAGTACGTATAAATCAATGCTTTATTACGTAATAATAACAAAACAAATGAGATTTGAAAAACAATGCTACAACTTTGTGTGGCCAGTACGCATGATAATTACAACGTGATAAATTAAACAATTTTAGCGTCACTTTCGTCCATGAGTGTAGTTTTTTCCGCAGTGAATTTGTGAGGGGACGTAATGATAATGATTGTAGGTCGTAAAAATATTTTTTTTTTATAAAAGTGAATGTCGATTCCAAAGAACTAAAAGTAATAAGTTAAACAATATGTAATTTATAATACACAAAAGAGTGTTAGCAACAACTTCATTGTTAATGTAAAGAAGAATTAAATCTTCGATTTCGGAAGTCGCGAAGAGAAATCATTTTATTGCTATTACTTCTTAGAACCGTACTACCGTCACCGTAACTACTAGAATGTCATCTAAACAGTTACATTAAAAACTTCATTCCCTATTTTGCCTACCCCTAGAGTTTATTATTTTTTTCAAAATTATGCAGGACCACCCCTGAAGAATGCGTAGGAGCTTTATAAGCTCAGGGACTGAGTACTCACCGTAACTCTCACAATGCGCGATGTTACGATACCCGACAGCGCCAATAAAATTTTTAATTGCAAATTTAAGTGCTAGTTTGCCATATGTTTGGCGGTGAAGGTAAATATAAATTGGAAACAGGTGAAGTTCGCCAACACGTACTGGAGCAGCACAGCGAACTAATTGCTTCATAACGCTTTCAGTAATTAGAAGTCTGTGCCCAAGTGGAATGTGTATAAACTGTAAATTTACTTTATTTTACTATACTCCTCAATTATAACCTATTCCATAAACAAAGAATACTAAAATACTTTGAGGTCGCATTTTAATTTTTATTAAAAGATTTTTTTCAAACTTAAACTTTACTAGACTACTAATATAATTTTTTGCGTATTATGAAAATGTTACCAAACGTTTAATATTGGTGTAATATAATGTCTTTAAATTTGGCATTCATTTTACGAGTTAAGGGTAAACAAAAAAACAAAACGTACATAAAAAACAAAATATACAAAAAAAAAACGTAAATAAGTGGCAGAAGTTTTTGCAATTCTCAAACATAGAAAATCATAAGACAAAATGATATAGCGACTTTGTGGAATGATAACGCTGAGAAGGAATTTCTATTTATTTCTTCCTGCTTTAGTTAAGAAATCTCAGAAGCAGATGATATTGAAAGCATCGAGATAAATACGGCGAGTGGTAAGCCGTGTTCGGGAGACGAGGTGACGCGATATGACCGATGAGGTTGCCGTTGCTGGGTGAATTATAGCTGAACTACTCCAAGATACGGATAGATTAATGATCTGTAACTTACATCTTAATATTTTGAATTAATACAGATTAATAAGTTTCAAACAACTGAAATGAAAATATTAACACTACGCACATAATGTCCATTTATACGATTATCCATTAAAATACATAAAGCTATGCTATATAATATTCAACATAAATTACGGTTTTTATATTAAATCGTTTCGAGACATTGAAAAATTGAGTCATTTTGATTATATGAATACAAAACAGAAAAAACCTTAATTTCTTTATATTCATAATAAAACGCCTCGGGAAAATTCCGTATCGTATCTTATGATGCGCCAGTTTTAAAAAATGACGAAGCAAACCAGATCAGTATATATATGTTAAAATATAGATAATATATAAAAATACACTGTTATCTAATACATTTTTGCCCTTGCCTCATTATTACCTTCAATAATAAATTAGAATGTCCTTTCAATAAGTAATATCTCTCGTCCTTCTTTTTAGTTCAGAAATATTTAATTACTAGTATTTTTCACTTATACATGAAATACGCAGTGCGTGCAAAAATAATTACTTTTCAAAAATAAATCCATCATAAAATCGGAAATTATAGAATATATTATTAAGGTTTGGTAAGGAGATGGATAACATTTGTTAAATTTCAAAATCAATTTTAGATGCTAATGCAATTATAAGTGTACGTCAAGATTCAAGTATTGCCTTTAGATGTTTATCATAACACCCTACGTTCACATTTGTCAGATGAGACGTCAGCAGAAAATTGGATTTCGCAAAATAAACATGTCACACTTCTTTAGAGTACATTCTCTACACAGTAAATTATACCTTATGACATATTAGAAATAAGTCACAGTTTAATTATTTTTAGAAGTGGTTGCACTTACGGCCGGTGTTTCCTTTTTAAGGTTCTGGTCAAAAGATTGCACTCGCTGCAGATGTTATCCGCATAAGGAACGAATTCTTTATTTGCTTAAACCTGATTGACGCATCGTTTATTACAGGAATGCTTTTAATGTAATAACGAGCTTCATTCAGAGAGTGATGAATGTAATAATTACTGTTAAATTATTTCACTTTTTTAATAAAAAATCATATGACGTCATAAAAATTAGAATTCCTTAATGAATTAACGGAATTTTGTAATAGCTGCGTGATAGTGATGACGACGATATTATAATAATGAATATTTCTGTTCATACTCCCTTTCTATTTGATTTCATATACAAATATTATTTTATTGATATTCATAGCATAAAGTTAGAAAATATTTCTATGTTATTTTAATTATGAGAGGCAAATTAATATGTGCACGTATTAATATGTGATTTCCAATTAGAACATAATGAGTGAAATATCTAGAGACCTGTTTTCTGTTAACGAAGCCTTACCATCTTAGCCCGCAGGGCTGATAACGAACATGTTTCTATTAATTGTGTAAAAGTATGATATTTAATACGATATTGTTATATTTCTTATAAGAGTAACAAAAAAATAAGAAGAATTTTGCGTTGTGATTAGTCTCACAATTAATAAAACAGCAGCAAGTAGATATGAAAAAATCTAAAATTCAGATTTCATTAATATATTAATTGTTATTTTGAATGATATTTATTCCTGATAAGGCAATAGAAGATTAATTAAAACTTGCGTAAAAGAATATAAAGCTTCCGTGAATCAACGACGCTTCGCGAAAAATGCGGTCTGCAAATATACTCAGAATTGCCCGTGTATCCTATCTGATCTAAGGGATATCAGATTTGGTAGACCTCCAACAACATCTAATTTTATCTTTTAAAAAACATGGATACGTACAAAAAATACATCGGAGCGCTATCGAAATTGTATAAAAAATAACTTAATGCTCCGTGTTACCACCTGCTTGGGTTGGTCTCGAAAAGCACTTGTAATAAAACACAAATAAATTTAAATTGAATTCGATAAAATCCCTCAAGTTGGATTAATTTACCTAGTCTAAAATTCTCATGAGAATATATTCTAATCTTACAGTAAACTGCTAATAAGTTTGAGATAAGAGCTAATCATTTGACCGTATAGTAGCGGTGTATGAGTATCTCCTACTCCATATTGTTCCGTGGGTGTCGTAAGCGGCAACAGAAACAAACCAGGAGTTGGGCAGCAGCGTCTTTCTAATCACTAAAAATTAAAAAAATACTGTTGTTGCCAACCAGCCACCCAAACCTGGCAATTATGGCAAATATTTCCCCCATAAGGCAATCCACAGGGAAGCCCATATAGTAGTGGACTCTTTAGGCTGAAACGGTAATAGCTATTAAGTAAAAGTCGATTGTGGAAAATGACGGAAAGTTCTTATGTTGTCCGACAGATGGTGCTATAACCAACCAGAATAAAAAAGTCATTACAGTTCAAGTGTAAGTAAACCGAAGATTGAGAGCATTGTCAAAGATGCGAGATGTCTGATATTACGATCCTACAATAACAAGCCAATAGTGAGAAATTATCGTATTTTGAGCTATCGTATAATAGTTCTAGAAAAATCCAATTGGATATGTACCATGAAAATCATGAAAAAATCATTAAATAATCTCCGTCTTCAGACAGTGGAATAACTATTCGATGCATCCATGCTAAAACCATAATCACAGATAAAGTTGTTATCCTTTAAATATCGCTACTATCGTCCTTGCGTATAAGAAGAAAGCCGATTAAAAATATTCTATTTCCATTTAATCGTTAAAATAATGATTTTTTTGAAAAAAGTACGTTAGTTACGACCTGTATATATATCTTGGACACAGGCATCCTCTCATTTCTGAGAGGGTTTTAGAACATGTAAGTGTCCACAGCGCTGACCCAATGCGGTTTGGACTTTACATTATGTCTTCGAAATATTTTTTTTAAGTCATGTTACTTCGCAATACTTTTCTGCGCCGTCAAGTACGTGTTAAATTAGCACCTCAAATTACGTTTAACGATTTCATTGCCAGCAGTGATCGAACCCGGGTTGTTCGCGCACCTAATCTAAAGAAATCTACAGCGTCATGAGACTTAGACTATGATTTCTACGGTATTCTATTATAGATTAAAAAGAGGTATCAATCGCGTAATAGCGACCTTTAACTTATTGAGGTAAGGCAAACCTAAATATCATGGCTGCTACTACCTCGGCAGCGGTATTATCAGCCTCATAAACTCGATATATTTTTATTAAATTTTTCTCCGAAAAGTTCCCTCCGGTATTTATTTGAATACATTTTTTTATAGAATAAGGATGACAAACGAACACACAGTCCACCTGATGGTAAGTGTGTGCTGTGGCTCGTAAACATCTACATTTATCCTCGATTAAGAATCAGAACGCACATGCGTTGTCATCCCTGAGGACTAAGATGGAATGCCTCGTTTCCAGTAAAGAAGGGGTCTTCGTATCTCTACACTTACTATACGAAACACAGCAGTATTAAGCTGCTATTTTACGCAGGTACTCCGTGAGAGCGTGGTCCTTCCCCGGTCGAGCCGACCCATTCTTGCTACAACCATAATATAGCTGCAGCGCGGCCCTACCATGTATAGAATATATACGTGGTAAATTGACATTTAAAATTGGTGACACCTTTGAGGATCGAACCCGAGTTGTTCGCATACTGTGAAACTGTATGCGAACAACTCGGGTTCGATCTAATATGATATATGTAACTCTAATAATATTAAGTCTATTTTTTTGAGGTTAGTCGCAAAAAGATCCAATAACTTTATATTCTGGCAGTTGCTTTGCCGGTTCAGACTTAAAATCCTAGAGAGAGCAAATGTTTGTATAAAATGATTGGTGTTTTATTTGAATGCGTGTGATTGTTCTTGCACTTTTAAGAGAGCATTCGAATCTACGTCCGATCATAACGCATACCGGAGAGTTACTGCTAATTGCCTTATTAGCTTTTAACCCTTTCTCTTATGCGCTTATTTCTTCTTAGCCTTATGTTAACTGAATAAGAATGCTTAAACCATTATATATCCGGCTTATTATCTAATATTTTGTGCATAAAATTTTAAATAATGTTGCTGTGTTTGAAATCAATCGGGTTTTCGAAAGTTTTCAACCCTTTTTTATAATGAGAACATTCAAATTAGTTAATAAAACATCGTTTACATAGTTAAGTAAATTTTAATTAATTAGATTTCTGATGTTGATATAATGTTTAGGTGAAAGCCACCAAATTAATTTTTAATTAACCAAACATAGTTTACAATACACTAATAGTCAAACATTAATTCCATTACTGATATAGTAATTGTTTTAATTACAAACATTTCACGTACAATGACTATCATGTATATAGTAATGTTAGTAATGTGCATTCCTGGCTATGTCATGATGTATACGCACGTCAACATTGCACAAATGACGTGTGACCGGCCGTATCACGTCGGTTGTGACTGACGTGTAAACGTTAAACACAAGTGATGGCCTCGGCTCGCTGTTTACTGTTCACAATGCAGAGTAGGCTTTTACTCAATGTAACTTCCATAATGGCTTATAGTAAACCTTACTAGATTCAGCTATATTTAATATGTATTTTACTACTCGACTGTCCCATTGGTCTAGTCGTCGTAAACTTTATTGCTGATCATGAGGTCCCGGTTTCGAGTCTCAGGTCGGACCAAAGTTAGTGATTGGGAATTTCTTTCAAGAAATTCTCATTAGCAGCCTAGATTCAGAAAATTAGTGGTGTTTTACCCTCGTGCCTAGAAAAGCCGTTGGTTCTGCGCCTGATCTCTTTCAAATCGAGTCGGCTTGCGGTTCCATCGGACTACAAGAGTGAGGGAATAAAGAGTCTACCTCTGCTTGCACATACACTTGAGCGCTATAATCCTGTCCGCTAGTCGATCGGCTAGTCCCCGTTGAGGCTGGCCGCCGTGACCGAAAATCGGGCTAGAGGACATATTATTTTACTACGCAATTTTTGGAAGAGGTGCTTGTATATTTTTGCTTTCGAATCTAATTCAAGCATGTACTGTACTGTTCGATATATTTAAGTTTCTTAGTTCTTGAATCGATTTATTCATTCATATATTCTTCATTCTTACTAGGCTGTAAAAAAAATACACTACTGTGTAGGTAATTTGATGAGAAAGAAAAACACACGACCCTCTTCCGCTATAAAGATAATTTTCTTTATAGAAAATTGTCCCACCGTAATCGCTGCTCTTATTTTGAATTGGCGATGTAATTGTTATGAGGTTCCATGAGCCACTGCATAAAATTCATTAAGTTTTGAAAATAGCAATTATGTAATGTTTTCCATAAAAAGAATTAAATAATATATTTTAAAAAGATTTAACATTTAATCCTCAGATAATTGTAAAGATCATATCATGGCCAATTTCACAATCATGCACTAAAAATGAAATTTTATTATATAAGTATTAAAATTAATTTTGCTTGGAAGTTTTAGTCGGCTTCAGATTCTCCTTTTCATAAGTTAAGGAATTTAATATTGGATGCTATTAACTAAATTTTTAACTAACTTTTAGTTAAAGACCCTTTTTACTGGAAACGAGGCATTCCATCTAAGTCCTCACGGATGACAACGCATGTGCATTTTGATTCGTAATGGAGGATAGATGTATTTGTCACCCTATTCTAAAAAAAAAACTGCTCCCTAATATCAATGAGATGTAAAATGGACATAGAAAGATCGTCGAAAATTTTTAAATTAAAAAGCACAATAAATTTAATGACGCCAAACTACGCCCAAAAAAAATAATAATGCAACGCATGTACATCCCGCTTAATTTTTTTAAAAATAAAATTACGTTTTTAAAAACCATGTAAAACAAATTAGTAAGTTGAGCGAAATAGAATTCGCCAAGAGGTAAAACACCGGATGATTTCTAGATCTCGACAACAGCGCTACCTTGCGGGTCCAGTTGAGTTTTTAATCCACTCAAATACAAACAAAAAAAGTCATCAAAATCATTCGAGCCGTTTTCGATTTTTACCGAGACCAAAGGACAGCAGTTGATTTTATATATAAGCGAAGGAAGAGAATTATGGATGCAATTACTAATTTGCAAGTAAAATATTTTTGATTAAATGATTTAAAAACAAGATTTTACGTGCTCCACAGATAAACACATAACGTCTTATATATACGTCTAGTAGATTCAAGGCGTATTTACATGTGCAATATTATTGAATTGCATATAACGTGATTTGCGGATTCCTTTATATTTGCTGAGAAAAAATCGAAATTAGCATATAAAATTGAAATTCACAATCTTATTTATAATAATTACTAAGCTACAGAAAAGGTCCAGTAAAGTTTTCTTCAATAATACAAATTACATTTTAAAGCAAGCGATTTATCCAATAACCAATAATCGTTTTAACTTTGATAGTTACTTTAAAAACCATTTCTCTTACAAATTATTAATAAACCCTTTATACAGAATTTGAGAATTTTTGAATTTTAATATAAAGCTCCAACTGCCATGTGAATTCTTATTCTCATTACGTATGCAAATGAACATTTAAGTGATTACCGATAGCGATCTATGTCCTTTATCTGAAAATTATAATTGCCACTTAAAGAATTATTAGTATGGGATACAAGCGTTGTCGTTATGGGTGAGGCGTGTAATATCGAATAATATCATGTCACATTAATATTAAGTCGGTTAGAAGCCAGGCGTCCTGCTGAGAACACAATCAATTTATAGCGCTCGCGGAGACAAATAGCGTTACACTAGACATTTGTCGCTTTCCCACACGACGGTGGAGATAGCCATCTCTTTATTAGTGTTATCAAAGTAAATATTAATATTTAATTGAGGAGCTTTGTTCGTTGGACTCAAATATTTAGAACGTTGTAACGTATTATATTTTATAAGAGGATTTCAAAATATTAAAGATATTCAGGTTTTTTGTGCCTATATTAGCCACCTGAATTACCCGGTAAGTATGGAATATTTTTCGGTCTTCGGCATTTCATCGTCTAGTATAATCTTGAACTATTATTTATTCTGTGGTATATAATATACAGTAGGAATATTCCCCCCCCCCCCTTACATTATGCCAAGGCAAAGGGGCCAGAATAAAACGAGCACTCGGAAACACCAGCCACCCTGATTATTGATCCGCTGGATCTGGTCTATGACACACCGCGTTGCCAAGGGTAGGGAGAGCGAAACCTCGCAATACCGATGCTCCTCTTATCCCTCGAACTACCACCGCATAAGCGGTGGGCCAGAGTCTGGAGCACGTTTTTCCTGACCCCATGGTCTCCTCGTAACGGACTCGAGGAGTAGGCACGTTTTTCCTCAAAAGAAGATTAGGAGCGGAGTTATCCCCTCTAGAGAAGGGGCCATCAAGGGTGACTGCGCTAATGGGACCGCGAAAGTATGCGAAGTGTTCCCGTGGCTTAATCTATATGTGGCAAAGGTGGAACCCCCTGGGAATTTTTGTGGGTGCGAGTACGAAATAACCGGTCCTAGTCTGTATACGTAGGTAATTCCCCAAGAAATAAAAGGCCTTACTTCAATAGTGGTCTGCCATAGCTTAATATTTATTATGGTTACGAATATAATGAATTAATAAATTCTACTGATTATTAACCATTATGTTTAATAATCAATAGAATTTACTAACAAAATTCGCAATGTTTGACGATAACACAATAATGAATATTAAAGTGACTAGGCGATTTAATCTCGCTCAAAATATTTGCAGACGCGAATGTCATAATTGAATTTTCATTAAAATTCCACACACCCTTTTGTCTGCGTACAAGTTTAATTCAATTAAACCTGCTCAGAGCTATTAGAGGACAGCCGAGCGATTTCGGGTGCGTTCAATAAAAGAGAATTTTATGAAAGGGTATCAGCCAATTGGTTCCGAGCCCGCTTTTATTCGTGTTTATGTCTATGATCTTATCTGCGGTCTGTCTATCCGATATGCGGGCGCATGGCCTTTTATTAAACTTCGATGTTGAAACGTTGAACATAAAAAACTAAGGAGACGTCAATGGATTATAGATAATAATTTTTGATATCTTGAATAATATTTGAAGTGGAGGCATTTTTTACACACTGTCGATCGTCACTAAATTGGTTACAACTTATGTCTGAATTAATGTCGTATAACATATTATGCAATACTTATTACTATCGTAATTATTATATTTACAAATAAATTAATAAACGTTTTTGTGGTTGTTATAAATTGATTTTTTCATTAATAACTTATTATTTAAATTTATTAATTTTTAGTACAAAAATAGAATAGTCTCCGGTTCTCTAAACTCACCATACGAAACACTGCAGTTTTAAGCTGATATTTTGGTAAATTGTGAGCGCGTGATCATTCCCTTATCAAGCCGACTCATTCGTGCTACAGCCACAGTATATCTGCAGTGTCGCCTCGCAAAATAAACATTCTGAAGAAAACAACATTTCTAAAAAAAAAGAATATTAGGAGCACATGTGAAATTGGTCAACATCTACAGAGATAGGGTGGCAGACGTTTTCCTGCTCTATTACTCTATATACCTTCCAAATTCATGATGAAAATGAAAAGAGGCTCTGTTCCTCCTACGTGATGAAGCGTATATGGAATAGTCAGACTACTTCACTGCTACGTCGTGATTCTTGGTTTTACAACGTTTTTGTCTCTCACTTAAACTGCAAGTTAGGACGAGCGAACCCTCTCATATCTCCTGAAACTGTGTAGGAACTCTAGAGTTTTAAAATTGACCGAGGACATAAGGTGTCAATGGACTCCAGTAGCCACTATCTGTTTGTTACATGACTGTAAGTGCTTTTGTCAATGCCTTAACAGCTGTGTTTCGGTTAGAAGGGTATGATGACACGTTATGTTATATTTGCAGGCTGGTAGTGATTATATTCTTCAGTGGTAACAACGTATCTGTAGCCTTCTTTGTTTAATGTTGGTTGCAGTTGTCTTTTGAAGTAAAACTTCTTTACGCACGCTTGTCTTGGGGAGTAAGCTGGCGAACGCGTGACGAAAGCGTTACGAAAAGTGTGATCGGGCGAGGCGAACGGGAGTTGAGTCAGGGATATAAGCAAGAGAGGGCTTGTGCTTGTGCGCGCGATTTTTTCTCTCTTTCTCTTAGAGCCAGTTATTTTTTGTAATTTTGTTTCGTTTTGAACAATTTTATGAACTAATATTTTGTTCAAAACTTCTTTCGACGTTTAAAGTGAATAAAATTTTAAATTAATTTTAAAGTTCATATTTTGTGAATTTTCTGGTGAATAATAACAAATTATGGATGGAAGCTGAAAATAAAGTTAAATATTAGTAGAAAATTATATATGTATTATATACATGTATATGTTACACATATATGCATATATAAACATATATTTGTATATATATATGCCTATATATATATATAGTCGTGTGGTCATAAGGATACTAGTTTTTTTTTAATAGTAGTGTAGTTATTAACAATAGTAATATAACCGCTAACCACTCCTGATAAGATTAAAATGCTACTACTGTTAGGGGTAGTTCCCGGCAGTGATCAAATTGTTAAATTTCGAATCCATGACCTTTGAGTTCGTGGTTAGCACCCTACCATTAGGCTATTTACGCTTTGCTGTCGTCTATGGGCTGCTGTAGCCACCTACCATTAGGTGGACTGTAAGCTTGTTTGTATTATAAAAATTTTAAAACAATTTATTAAGTTTAAAAAAAAAACTTCAGTATTATAATATAACAGGAATGAATATAATCGTACAATTTTATACCGTCGTTTCTATGCTAAGAGGAAATCAATTTAACACTAATATTCCAACGGCGAGTGTCACAGAGTGAAAGTTCTATTTACTTCGAGTTGAAAATTCATAGAGAGCCCTGTATTGAACTGATAACTGCAATGAAGGCCCACACAGGTTATCGAGAACAGCAATTTTAATATAAATTAAAAAAAAATGTGGGTATCGGTTTTGCAATATTTAACAGCAATTTTAATTTACTTTTGCGTTGATATTCTATTCTGCTTTCTGATTCGTTATATTGGAGGTCCACGTGTTAAGTACAAAATGAAAACAGATTTCAAAAAATAATGAAAATGGTTGCGTACATCACACTAATTAAGAATTAAACGATAGGCGAAAATAATTGTAATAAAATAAATAAATAATATTTCAGACAACATTCATTTTTTAAATTTTACCTATTTCTTTCATTTATTAATTAATTTGAACATATTAATTAATTTTTAAATGCTGCATTTTCCCGCAAGTTAAGAACATTCTTCTTCTGTAATTCACTGTTCAATTTGAAAAATATTGGTAGTGAAATTACTTTATTATAGGAATGCAACGATTCAAATTTCTAAAATTTAAGAGAAATATTTAACATTCTATAACATTTTTAATGGTATCCAAAATAAATTTTACGAAAATATTTTCTAGGATGCTTAAGGATTCTAAAACAGTGACTTATAAAATATATTCTCAGTGGTAAGGTCATCGTACTTAAAACTCGAGTCAGTAATGACTGGTCACGTCACTCCGCTGTCGCGGGCCCGTCACTACAGAGGAGTTTATATTCTCTTTTAATTATTTAATAACAATAACGTACCTTGGCAGCTTCAGATCTTCATGGTACTTTTTGTACATATTGCGATATTTTAGTGTTCCGTACTAAATTCAACAAAACGAGATATTTACGTAATCACCTCGGTTTCTGTCGTCACATGAAAGGTATATGTTATCTACGTGATATCGATTGAAATTTGGCATAGCTATAAAATATACGGTTACTCTAATACACGGTATAAAAATATGGTTATAAATTAAAATTTTCGAATTGAGGAATTAAAGAAGTAAGGGAAGTAAAGAAGGAAGTTTGAAAAAATTGGGTTCACTATGTAAGATGTGAAGTAAAAGAATCTTTAACCATTTACAAAGAAATATGTTTCTTTATTTTGCGTTAAATGTCATGATTTAACACGGTCAAGTCTGCTATCTTTCACCTTCATAAGTTTTGTTCAGAAAATTGTATGGTATTGTTTTTATTACAAACATTTACACATTACTATCGGTACGAGGATGCCACTCGAGAACCTTTCTTCCCCATCGGTTATCGGTACAGCCTATATCGGTATAGCCGGCCCGTTGGTACTTCAGCTTACTAATCTAATCGGTTAGTCTGGTTCTACTGCGGATATCCTCATTTATAAGAATATCACGCAGAGAAACCCCGAGCAACGCCCTCTCCATAGCTCACGGAGCGACCTGAAGCTTTCTCATCCGGCTAGCAGTGAAGGGCTCAGATCCCTTAGTCATCACTGGCAACACGCACTGGTTGTACAACGTTGTTTTCAGGTTTCGAGGTATACCTGACGAGTATAGTATGTATATATATGGTATTCTTTTTATTATTAGCTTAACTATACCAAGTGTAAGTGAGAAAATTGTACATGTCAGTATTTTATTATTCTCTATAAAGCTCTAGAGACACCTCGAATGCACGCTCTAACAGTCGTTACTATAATCTAATATCTGAAAACAGCTGTGGAGTCACATTCGCAGGCAAAAATGTGAACACAAAGTGAACTGCATTATAGAATGTATTACGGTTTATTTAGAAAAAGTGAATAACTATTGCTACTTTATAGAATCACAGAAATAGTGACAAAGATAATAAGGTATTTCACATCATCATCCTAAGATCATCACAGCTTCAGAATATCCGTTGCAACACCTTGTGCAAAAAAGAATAAGCTTATTTTATTTTATGAGGTATTATAGACATATACATTAGAGAAAAAAATGAAAATCATAACAAATAATACTCGAACGCCAAAAAATTTTCTATGATGTATATACGCATTTTTAAGAATGCGCGAAATAAACCGCATAAATAAAAAGTTTTTGTTTGTCTTGGTGAGTATGAGGTATGCAATGGATCGGTTCCATTGTAATGGTCATGCTGCTTCTGCCAGAGCTGCCAGAGCCCTGGTGGTCGGACAGCGGAGTGCAGTGGAGTTTGACGTTCGTTGAAATGAATACATACTCCTTACATTTTGGTGCTTTTACACAAATGTTGGTACTGGATAGGTAACGAATATCAAAAACTTTTACTTCTGACCACTAGACCACGTGGTCATCAATTTCTGTATTTTCTACAATATAAACTAACAATGCATAACATTTATCTTTTTTCATATAAGTAAGGATAGCATTTTTATTCAACAGTCATAGTCTACTTGATGCTAAGTCATAATATGGGTAAGTAATATGACTCATAGATAACAACATCTAACTCCCCGATTAAGGATATCCCGGAGTCAGGAAATTGGCAGTGTCTCACCCCCGTGCCTCGGAAAGTACGTAAAGCCGTTGTTCCTGCGCCTGATCTCTCACCAATCGTGTTGGCTTTCCGTCCCATCGCACTATGAAAGTGAGGGAGTAGAGACTGATGACTAGTTTTCGTTAAGACTGCTTGCTTTGACCACAATTCGGTCAACTTATTCGTTCTGTAGCCTGTGTGTGAGTGTAGCTCAGGTTTTATAATGTGGTGGGTCACCATTTCTGCTTAGCAGTTCGTGTGGTTATGGAACACCCTCTTACCATCAATTTTTGCCGTCAAAGAGCAGTGCGTTCACTCCTGTGTGCCGGTTTAAAGAGAGTCTAAGTGTAAAGAGGGGTATAATTACATCCTGTGAGGCATTCCATCTTAATACACAGAGGTAAATACGTACCAGTAGTATCAGTAGCGTTTTATATTTAGAGTTTGTTCCATTTGTCCATTAAATGAAGTAGCTACTTATTATCACGAAAATTATAAATTTGTTTGTCACTTCATTTTATGCAAAATAGCTCTACCACATAACGTTCGTATCTCCTCCTCAAAACACTGTAGAAGACAGCCACTAAAATAAAACTCTTGCATACAGCGTAAACTAGGTATGACGTTAGATGATGTTATGTCCCAGACCTCAGTAATATTAAAATTTCCCGCGCAAACGCCGCTGGTTCTAAGGCACAATGCATATTGTCAACGCATATAAAGATACACTGTTGCTTTTATAACACCATTGTACTGCACCCTTAGCTGTTTCTTTAGTGTTTCACGGCGTATTCTACTATTTTATTATTCACGTAACAACAGCCTTTTGCACACCTCGCGTAATATTAATAATTGAAGACTTCCGCGACAAGGTATAGAGACGCGTAGTCTAGTATGAGATGATATATAATTTACAGACAGACTTTTATGCTTTTTTGTACACTTTTCTCTGAAATGAATATAAAGTGGTATAAGTTGTAAGGCATTCAAACACGATGTTACATTCAGAAAGCATTTTTATTGTTTCTCAGTATGAACTCAAGGAATGAAAACACTAAAGCAAGGAAACACCTTTATGTTATATTATAATATATTTTTTATTATTAGCTCATATAATTCTAATCAAATATTAATGAGAATTAAATTTCACACTATACGTTGCAGTCCATGGATGCAGGTGGTCGGGTACCGTACCCGACCACCTGCATCCATGGACTGCAACATTATTTGTGGCTGTCTACGGAAGAGGCCTATGTTCAGCAGTGGACTTGGGCTGTCTTAGTGGTAGTTGTAATGGCAGTAGTAGTTACAAGTCGTTTAAAAAATTTAGAGTCATTTTGCTCGATAGGAATATATATGATAAAGATGCCAAATATAGACAGATCGTGGCATCATAACACATTACAGCCCTTTACAAGTCCACTGCTGAACATAGGCCTTCCCCAAGGAATATCACAAAGCACAGTTCTGAGCCACTTGCGTCTACTTCCTGCATGTCTTACCAGGTCGTCACTCCATCTAGTGGGGGTCGGCCTACACCTCGCCTACCGATACGAGGCTGCCACCCGAGAACCTTTTTTTCATGTGATGATAAGTAAATACCGTGAAAATTATGTGAGAAATCCAAATGAAAACGCACTGTCATCCTTCAGGACTGATATGGAACGCATTCTCACTTCTCACTATACCAGTACTAGCATTATGTTGGTATTTTACGCTGATATCCGTGTAAGCGTGATTTTTTCCCAGTCATGAAATAGGTCGGTTATTATTGCCTGTTTTTTATAGAGTTAAGGTGACAAACGAGCACACAGTCCACATGATGGTAAGTGGATGCTGTGGCCCATAGAAATCTACATGTATCTTCGATTGAGAATCAAAATTCAGATGCGTTGTCCCCCTGAAAACTAAGATGGAATGCCTCGTTTCCACTAAAAAATATTCTCCGTATTTGTACACTCACCATTCGAAACACGCACAAGCAGTATTAAGCTGCTATTTTACGCTGGTATTCCGTGAGAGTGTGGTCCTACCTCCGCCGTTACCTATACCGGTAGAGCCGACCCATTCGTGCTATAACTATAATATAGCTACAGCGTGGCTCTACCACGTGTAGATATTTAATTATTGACTAATAATAAATTTAAATATGTAATTTTTTATAAAACTAAACTTTTAAAAATAAAAACTTGCTTATAATAATAATACTACTCTTAGTATATAATACATAGTATTTAATAATATCTCATGTATTGTTATTGTGTTTGTTCATACGTGGTAGAGCCACGTTGCAGCCATATTATGGTATTAGCACGAAAAATAATGTAACATACCAAAAAGCAAATAAATAAAATAAATAAATAGATCAAGCCACTCGAGACTTATTCGTTCTGTAGCCACAATACGCTGCATCGTGTATGAAATGAAATGAAAACAATTTGTTTTTCGACTTAAGAATTTCTAGAAATTTTTAAAATTCTTTCATCAAACGTCAATATGTTTTTATCTACCACTGTTTCAATATGAGGTTCACTTGACCGGAGAAGAATCGGCGAATAAAACGCCTCTGGTATCCTTTTCTTGTAAACTGCAAACCCGGGCAGACCAGTCCCCACAAGCAGCACATGTTCCCTCTATAACGTATTAAGTCATAAGCGTAAATAATAATTAAACATTCGTTGAAATGCATTTCCCTTTCAAAGTTTAATAAGTAAAATAAAACGTAAAGACTGGATGCAGGCATCTTAAACTTTGTTCACTGCACTCAGCGTTTATCGAAAAAATGAAACTTGCAATGCCCTGTAATATTGCCTTTGTGGACGAACCCGGCGATACTGTTTTTATTTTAAATTCCATTGTTTGCAATATAGTTATAGATTAAGATATTTTTATTAAGTCTTGCGCAATATAATTCTTTGAATACTGCACCGAGGCTTTTGAGTTGCATATTATTGAATTTAAAAAGGGGCATTTCCTCAGCGTGGTATTGCGTTGTGCGTTGATATGAAAGCTTGTTTATGGTGTATTGTTCTCGATTAATATTACACTTAGCAATGCATTAAAATATTAACTTTGAGTAACGTCCCTTTGATAAAACTGAAGACAAAAGACCGAGTATAAGCGTTTATATTAAAGTCAATGTAGGCGGATTTTATTTATGATTAAAATAAAAATAAACTGAAATAATAAACGAAAGTAATATTATAAAGGTACCTCCTGCTAACTAGCGATTAAGCTTTTGTGGTCCGTTAAAGTAAACAAATATATATGAGTACTCATTACATTAATTTGAATCTTAATAATAAAATAAAAAGGCAGTGTAATTTAAATATTGTTTTTAAGCAAGGATTAAAAGCAGACTAATTGGAACTTTCTTCCGTCCTGATTTTATGAAATTATGAAAAATCTTATAATTACAAAGGTAGACGAGACAACTGTGTATATATTATTTTTAACATAATGAACTAATCAATAATGCCAATTATGTTTAAATGTTTTCGTAATATTTAAATGCAATTTATTTGTAAAATAAATGGACAGAATTCATTTAAAAAAATTACGAATAGTTAATAATTCTTAAAATACCGTTTTAAAAATATGGGCTGCTAATAAATCATCTAACATGTCGACTAATTACCGCGAAATCTCTTGTGCCCTAAACTATTTTTAAGTTAAAAGCTGTCTTTTGACAGTCCGTTATCTTAAACCAATTCATTCTTTATCTTCATTTATTGGCATTTACGATTATCTCGAAGACATTCCCACTAATGAAGTTGTTTATATGTAACTCTGCACTTATACAATGTATTTTAAATTACGTATGATTCAAGGGTAAGTTGCAATACGTAAAGTGTCATTCACATTAACAAGCATTAATTGAGTGTTAAATGGTCCATTACGCCTTATCTCTTAGATTTATCTCGATAGATTCTTTTACAAGAAGCATTTTATATTTTTATTCTACAATGAACAGACCTGTCTGTTCGTGAATTATTACTTATTTTAATATTAATGTCTTATATTGAATAGAATGGAAAATGAGGCTCTCATAATATTTTAGCATAAAAATATAATATACATTTCAATTAAACATAACTATATTTTGTAATTTTATGAGTTTCAACAAAAACTAAACATTCGGTCAAATAAATGGATAAGCGTTGGTCTCTGCACTGATATCGATTCCGTCAATTTCGTAAAAGAAAACACAACATAAAATTTTACATTAATCAAAGCTAACGCTATATTTATATTTATAACCAAAGACGTATAAATAACTTTAAAAACATCTTAGTTTATAAGACGTTTAATTTAAATGTCTCTGGTTTGTGTGTTTGTAATCTACTAACTACTTATTTAGGGTCGATCAAAAACTATGTTTCAATATAACAGTTAAACAAAAATCCAAACCCTGAACTATTAATTATTTGCAGGCTATAGATGCTGTCAGTGATAACTAATGGAACTGAGACGTGGTCCTTTACTGCTAACTATATGAGGACGCTCAAAGTTGCTCAGCGAACTATGGAGAGGGCTATGCTCGGGGTTTTTCTGTGTGGTAAACTTAAAAATGAGGATATCCGCAGTAGAACCAGAGTGACCGACATAGCCCAACGGGTTAGTAAGCTGAAGTGACAATGGGCCTCCATATAGCTCAAAGTACCGATAACCCAAGTGGAAAAAAGGTTCTCGAGTGGCAGCCACGTACCGGTAGGCGATGTGTAAGGCGACCCCCCACTAAATGGAGTGACGACCTCTTAAGTGATGCAGGAAGTCGATGGATGCAGATGGCTCAGGACCACAGGACCGTGGTGGCATTCCTTGGGGGAGGTCTATGTTCAGCAGCGCACTTGTGAAGGGATGTTATAATGATGATGATGATATACAAATATGTGTAAATATCTGTTACTGTAATGAAACTTACCGTAAACATAAACATTATCTGACTCCATTTTTTCTTTTAAAATTGAAATATGAATTTGCAAATGAGAGCATGAGACGATCTTAACAAGCTACTAAAAAGTTAATATAAAACTTATGTAGTTATGTTGACCGGGGATTCAATCACCACACATATATATTACTACATGTACATGTAGTAGAGCAAAATAATACACATCTGTCCAGCTTAGCGGTTTAATAAGAGAGAGCGAGCAACATCGCAATCGTATAGGTACCTGACACTTGCGGTAATGCGATTCTGAAAACTAACTACCCTAAAACACACATATTACACATATTGTATTATTACAGTTACAAAACAAAGATAAAATAACAAGTTGAAAATTAAAGTTAACATCGCAATAAGAGCGTGCGACGTAAGATTGTATAACCATATCTAGAACTTAGCGGAAACTTGTCACCATTGAGTCCGGCGCGTTACAACGGTTTGCACTCAGCAGAGCGTGCGGCTGCGATCTCCTGTCTCTGCACTTACAGTGTTCCAGCTGCCTACAAATCTTCAGTATTGTGCCCGGTGTCGGAAAATATTACGTTCACTGTTTATATGTTTGCTTAGTGAAAATTACGTGAATGCTTAGACGCTTGGATTGGTACAGTTATACTCGTATATTGTTCATTTTGGAATTCATCAATGTATTTTATTATCGAAGATAAAGAGGTATAATATATTATGAGTAAGTATAATATGCAAGCCATTTACAGTTAAGATCATTCTTCTTATTATGTACATGCATTTATTATAACATAATATATAGTTACTATACTTACCTACATAATAATAAATTATATTTTTAGAATGAGTCGATAAAGTCGGCTACCAGTGTTTAAGGGAGTAATTTTAAAATACCATTACCTACGTATGAAATTTGACATAGTAAATAAATAAATTTGACAGAAATACACGAATTAATTTATGACAATAGAATAATGTAACGTTGAAAATGTAATATATAATTTTATTATACATCACATAATGATTCACAAAAGAATATTAATATTTAACGTTGGGCTATAATAACAATCTTACATTGGCATTTTCTTTGACAGTGTTACATAATTAATTATCGAAATCAATTTAGTAGAATTCTATAAGTTATATAGGTATTCTTACATATTGCTAGAAGCATAGAGGTAGAATATATAAAACTAATTATACTTGAACACTATTATACAAACCATATTTTGCAAATAAATGTTATATGACATAATTAGACTTGACATAAAAATTGCAAAACACGTAGAATTTTTATAGTGTAAAGTATTTTAATACGTACTCAATCGTAGTTTCTATAAATATATATTAGTACCACTAAATAAAATAAATAAAAAAAGAAATGTTTAAAATCGTTGAGGTTACTTGTTTCATTATAAACCTTCTTCTTCTGTCGTCAGTTCAGCTTTATTGCGACATAATACTACTAGATTGTAAAATATCTAAAAATAAAATAAAGCGTGTAAACGTAAGAGAAGCCTCGCATAGATATTTATCAAATTGATTGTTTTTATTGTCAAAATATCAATGAAATCAAATTGAATGTTAACAAATACTACTTATTTGGGGTAAATTTTTTATCGAGGAGCCGGTGAAAGGTCAAGATTGTAATAAACTCATTGTTACCTTGCCTACACGTGAATTAGGGTACACATCACCAAACCAAAATAAGTTATTGGATATTTCTATTAAGAAATTTTCAGGAGCAGCCCGGAGCCAGGATGTTGGTCGTGTTTTACCCCGTGATTCGGAAAACACGTAAAGCCGTAGGTCCTGCGCCTGATCTCTCTCCGTGTTGGATTTCCGTCCCATCGGATTATGAGAGTGAGGGAATAGAGAGTGCACCTGTGCATGCACATATACTTGGGCACTATAATCCCGTCCTGCGCAGATGGCTTGGTCTCCGTTAAGACTGGGCACCGTGACTGAAATTCGGTCTGGAGGACATTAGTGTAAATATGATTTTAATTTCGTTATTTTTAATCGCTTTTTTATTTTTTCAAAATTAAATAATTTACTTGCAATATATTCGGTTTCGTATATTCATAATTTTTCATTCATAATTTTTATCGTGATAAAAATCAGGTAATATATTAATTACTATGAGACCCCGCAGGCGTTGTTTTGGGATGAGTTTTTCAATCGAATTATCGCCTAATTATGTGCAGTGTAAATACAAAATTTATTAATAACTCGACCACAGCGCACACCTATCAGGTACATGTTTTGTGATTTTCTCTTTGGGCACTTTTAAAAAGCGTACGATACTGTTCATAAGTTTATGTTAGGGTTTGTAACTTCAGACTTTCATTCTGTATTTTATGAACGAAAACAAAAATAATTACTGTGTAGTGGCGGTGTAAAAATACCCACTACCATACATCGTCCCGTGGGTGTCGTAAGAGGTGACAGAGGAAAATTTAAACATGAGATGGACAGCAGCACTTTCCTGATAACAGCTTAAAATAATAAAACTGCAGTTGCCAACTTGCCTGACAAGCGTGGCAACTTGCGTGGCAACTATCAAATACCCCCCTATGAAACAATCTATGGGGGAGGCTTATGTTCAGCAGTGGACTTTAATAGAATGTAACGGAAATTACCGTTACAGTCTATTAAACCGTTACAAATAATGCCCTTTCAGCTTCTGAAACCTATGAAACTCTAAAGCCAAAAGGCTTAAAAGCATTGACTTCATAAGAATCCAGACAAATCATGTTTCATTTGAAGACGTCGTTAATCGTCATATTGTTAAGAATTTGCACGATCACTATACGATATATATATATATTAATATATATATATATATATATATATATATATATATATATATATATATATATATATATATATATCAACAAATTAAATATCAAGGTAATAAATATATTTTATATTTAAGATTAAGATATAGGCGACAGTGCACTTAGAAAGAATTGAATGCCGCTTCACATGGACGTTGATGCAGAACATACAAATGGCTCTGCAGCTTCGTGGAGGTGGCAGTTGGCATGAGGGTGGCACTAAACAACCCTAAAACCACTTTTGAACCTGAACCACTTTTTCAGGTTCAGCAAAATAACGTATATGTATTGGTTCAATACTCTGAAAGTTTTGTCAGATGATTGAATGATGATTTGATGACACATGATTTAGAGCTAAAACAATTTGAAAACAAACATAAGGAAAACAATAAAAATCATTTTAATAATATATGAACATTGAAAATAAAAGTGTTATTTTTAGTATTTATTGTAAAAGGAGAGTGATGAATATCATCTTTTGATTCATGGTACACAAAAAGGAAATCACGTGTGTATGTTGTAGCTAAAACAGTTAACATATGAATAACACGTAATTTTTCATTTCGAAATACGTAATAGAGCCATGCTGATATATTTTTACATAGTATAGCAAGTCTGCAGCTATATTATAGTTGTACGAATGGCCCGGCTCAACCTGAGCAGGACTACGCTCTCACAGAATACCAACGTAAAATAGCAGCGTAATGCTGCTGTGTTTCGTATGGTGAGTGTAGCGAATAAGATACCCTTTTTACTGGAGACGAGGTATTCCATCTTAGTCCTCAGAGGTGACAACGCATTTGCATTTTATTCTTAATTGTCTATGGGCCACAGCATACCCTTACCAGTAGTAATTAAACTGTGCCTTTACATGAGATGGTCTGTGTGCTCGTTTGTCATTATTCCACCTACATATAAAGAAAACTTGAACCAAATAACTTGAAACAAATAATTGCCTTATTCTACCTACATATAAAGAAAACTTGAACCAAATAAATGAAAGTATTTTGAACACTTTCGTGGCTATGGAATATGATTACGCCTTTTATTCACGAGAAAATATTACCACAAATTTATACAAATAAATAACAAGAGTTGTTTCATTATAATTGTTCGAATTTTCCATATAATTGTTCGAATTTAGATTACAGGCGATGCTAGCCTAATATACGAAACGTGTTGCATATTATTCATATGATCCTTCGCTCTGTAATTCCACCATTATAATAAACTAAAACAAATCTTGCAAAGTGTCAGTATTTTCCTATACTCTTTACCTATATAAATTCCTTAACGTAACTTTTGAATATAATTATGACATAATTTTCTACACAGAATGAGATAGCGAACAATTAAAGATGACAAGCTTAGTTACTGTTCAAAGCATATTACTTCGTAGATCGAGCTCTGTTGAAAACATCGGACCCCACGGTAAATGTACAATTAATTACTATGCAAATGCCGGGCTTAACTCACCTTTGCAACCTTGAGTGTAGATATTTGCATGCCAGATACTATTAATGGGCTAGTCTCCATCTTAGTACGGGGGATTGTCGAGGGGAAAGCGTACCGCAACTCTCGCAACTCTTGTTAATTGCAATTGCCATGCACGGGCTTTAATAGACAACACACATTATCGAATCTATAACTTCACAGCTTCGTACGAATAAGTATTATATTATAAGTTTTTCGAATAGTAGATAGTTGTCACCATTTTCAATAAAATATATCCTTACTTTTACTTACTTCATTTGCCTTTACTTTAGCTAACTCGTTATCATCATCATCATTACAGCACTTTACAAGTCTACTGCTGAACATAGGCCTCTCTTGAGGAATGCCACAAAGCACGGTCCTGAGCCACCTGCATCCATTGACTTCCTGCATATCTTACCAGGTCGTCATTCTATCTAGTGGGGGGTCGCCCTACACTACGCTTAACTAACTAACGCTTTAACTAATACATATTATTTGAATTTTTGATTTTATTATCATTTCAAAACATACATCGGTTTTCCTTTTAAAATTAAATTAATATCATTGATAAAAATATGTAAAAGAATGTGTATTTGACACCTAAACCTATGACGTCATTAGCTGATTGATATTCCTTACGAAATCCCATTGTAAGGATTCGATTTTTAAGACCTCTCGGCGAGAAGTTGCTTAGTAATTTGGCATACCTGATTACTGCAAACCGGATCATTGTTGGTTGGAAATTCACTAGCAGCTAACATTTGTGATTTTTCCATAGACTTATTATACTACTAGATTCTTCGTATTTTTTCCCATCACATCATCCACAATTTTATTTGATAGAAAGTGGAACAGAAAGTGGTTCCGACGAAGTGACGCTAGTCGAATTCCATGCCGCAATAAATCAAATGAGAATTAAATGACGTGACTAAGGGTTTTATGTATAAGGGGTAGTCACAACATAGACCCATCAAACTTTAAATTAGTGGTTTACTCAATCGATACTTATTTCAAGGACTTTTGAAGGCCGTGTGGGAGTATGTATGTAGGTTTTGTTTACATAACGTATGTTGACGAGCGTCGCTTCAGGTTTCGTTGTAATCAAAGTATTTTATTTATCAAAAAGTGCATAATGAAAACCAAATACCAACTTTTGTGTTCTTTTATGTAAAAATCAACTGCTGTCCGTTAGTCTAGTTAAAACTCATACTCTGTGTATGATGTATCTACGTATGTATTGATATATATAGTGTGGTGTGTATATATATATATATATATATATATATATGTGTGTGTGTGTGTGTGTGTGTGTGTGTGTGTGTGTGTGTGTGTGTGTGTGTGTGTGATATGCAAGTGTACAGTTCACTTATACATTGTGTTATTAGTTCCAAATAATACCTCCTTTATGCTGATTCCTTCCCCACTCACTTCTCTGAATGGTTGTTTTTAATTTTTAGTTTTAAGGGGATATATAACCTCAAATGGCTTAGCAAGATCCTCCGTTATGTCGAAAGTATTGCAGCATTAATTTTGAAATAAATATATGGTAAAATTGAGGATTAATGTTAAGGACTATATTAGACGAAAACACGATAGAAAAAAAAATCCAAAGTTACCTCCAAACTGAATAATAAACCGCTGTTATTCATAAAATACTTTAAATAAGATCATGAAACTTTGCACACTAACTGAACTAACTATAAAGTAGTGCTTATGTTATTTACTTTTTTTAAAATACCATTATTTTCACTGTAAAGAGAAATTACCTAAACTATCGGCATCTTGAAGCTTGAGCTGTCGCCCCGTTAGTAATCTAGTCTAGTTAGTATCGCTCCGGCTTTTGAAGGGAGATGTTGTGTCGCTTACGATCAGAATACACATTACGCAACAGGACGACGTAAAATTAAAATAGGAAATAACCGTTATAAAAATAAGAAGCGACTGGTTTGGCGTTAAGAAACAGGCATAAATATGATAAACCTAATGAAATAAGTATCTAATGACCTATCTACTTACAGTATTAGTGATTACAAACATGTCGGTACATAGCATACGACGCGCGGGGAAGTGGAAGCGAAATTAGAATTTGAGCTGACTTACTATATCCCCTTAAGTAATGTATGACCGTCCGTGAAGTGAATATTGGGCTCTATTTGAAAGTCAGCGCTGCTGTCATTTAGTACAGAAGCAGTTAGCTGAAATATGGACCTAATTTGACTTCACAAAAATCATTTTATTTTTTATTGTAATATTTCGAGTATTTTTTTCTTTGTGATTTCAAATAAAGTTTTTCTTTTTTCTTTTTTTTTCTCTTTTTTTAAAACTCGAAAACGGCTGCAACGATTTTGATGATTTTTTTAAATGTCACATTAAGAAGTATAATGTTATTGCATATTTGTGTTTGTCAATGAAGCAAACTAAAATTTTTACAGTGGTGCACCGTATTCATAATCAGACCACACGCGTTTTAATAATTAGTGGAAAGAATTTAAATTCCACCGTTTCGTGGAAAAAATTCAAGTCGTCTTTGTTGCAATACTTTCTACATTTCGCTTTGCAAAAAAATGTATTTGAACGGTATGCGCTGGTATATTCTCGGAAGATTTCTGAAGAGTTCTCCGCAAATACGCTAAGTCAAGTATAACAATTCGCGACGTGTTACGTGAAATTCAAGTTCCTAATTCTAAACTACTTGGGTGGCCCAGTTAGATAATCATTACGTTTTTGTTGGGGTTTAATGATCACTCTTAAACACGTGTAAGAGCATTGTTGTTTGTTTTTCCGTCGTTGAGCCGAATGTCTTGAATCATCAAATAGGTACTTAATTTAAAATGTTAGGCATTCGGCTTCTAATTTTACTTCTAATGGTATTTGCTAAATAACTTATAAACAGTATGTCTTTCATTACTGTGCACATTGGGCCTTCGCTAATTACACCGCTACGCTGTACTATTGTGCTTTGGTGAACTTCACAGGCATGCTAGTTTCCTCCGATGTTTTTATTTATTAGCGAGCACGTGGTACATTATCAATCGAAATTGCAACTAACAATTTTATTGGAACTGGGCTTCTGATTTGTGATCTGTAAATTAGTAGCATCCCTACTGCAGCGTCTCCGAAGCAGTGAAAACAGTATTTTTAATATTTTATTGTATTTGAGTGTCGAATGATCATACAGTCCATAGAAACTTGCAACCGACTTTAAACTAAGACGGCTACAAATGAGTTGTCACCACTGATGAACTTTTTATAGGATAGGGTGACAAACGAGCTCACAGTCCACTTGATGGTAAGTGGTTGCTGTGGCTCTTTTCCAGTAAAAGGGATCTCCGTTCTCTGCACTAACCATATGAAACACAGCAGTATTAAGCTGGTATTTTACGTTGGTATTCTATGAGAGCGTGGTCCTTTCCCGGTCAAGCTATTCGTGCTACAACTATACTACTAATACAGTTGCAGTGGCTCTACCACGTTTAAAACCACATCTAAAATTAAATGGTTCACAGCCTGCATTTAAACTGATGTTCTTTACCTTTCAGACCGGAACCCAATATCACAAGCAGTGCTTTTTGGCGTGAGAAGTAGTTAAGAGCGTGGTGGCTGCCCAGTAGGACACCAAAGCATAAAAGGAACAAACATATTTATTTTTAATTCAATGCTTAGCATTCGCTTAAGTACAAGAAGTTTATAGAAAATAGACAGCTATGACGTCATTTTTCTTAATGTTTTATTGTTTTGCCATCACAACATATAACGCACACATACACTGTAGATTCTACGTTCGCTGTTTTAAGTTATAAGTATCGCAACTTGATCCGGTGTCTCAAAGCTTCTAGGAAATAACAGGGTACTGTTTCCATATGACAAACTGTCACAAAGCGTGTTAGTTTCATATTCGTGTGCACTCAGACAACTAAGAAGAGACTTGGGCATGAAAGACTATATTCATTTGAATTGTGAATAAATGGTAACATATTACTACAATTGCTATAAAAATATTTCTGTTACTGCATCCGGAAGTTCCCAAGAACCAGGATTTAAAGCTGTATCAAAATCAAACTATATCTTTTGATTAAACATATTTCAAAAATTGCTTAATGTGATCTTGTTATTCGTTGTAGTATTACATATATAATAGTTTTGTCATACCGTAAATTTATAACACGGGGGTTTATTTATTTCTGATGTAAAATTCTAATTGTATATATATATATATATATATATATATATATATATATATATATATATATATATATATATATATATATATATGTCTTGTTGAGGCAATTGAATAGCTCGGTTCATTGGAAGTCGACAGCGCACTCTTGCGCAGATAAGTGAAGTTGCGTGTATTGCTGTCAGTTACACTATTTTATTGCCGTTTTTGTTTGTACGAGAATTTAACGAAAAAGAAACTTCATTCTTAACTTAAATTGCCAAGCATCTTACTTGTTTTATCTTTAATTAAAGTTTTTTTATAACAAATATCTTTTGGTACATTGAAAATAAACTGTTTGGTGAGAGAGGGTTGCTTATAACATGCGATTTCAATGTATCAATAAAGGTTAAGTAAGTAGTAATCGGCTAGCTCGGGGCTCAGTGCTCGCTGTAACACACAGTACGCGATCGATGCCCGATCGATCCTGGGTTCGGTCCCCGCCGGCAGCAATGATATTGTCAATAGCAATTTTAAGTGCTGATTTACCACGTGCTTGTTGGTGAAGGAAAACATCGTGAGGAAATCGGCATGTCTGAAAAATAAGAAAAAATATTTCGAAGTCATGTGAAGTTCGTCAACACGCATTGTGGCAGCGCGGCGGACATTTCCTTGCGCTAAAACTCTCTCAGAAATGAGGAGAGACCTGACCTAGCAGTGGGACGCATATAGGCTGCAACTTTATTTTACTTTACTTTAGTGATCGCCTGATCGCAGATTTAATTAAATATTTTCATTCGTTGCAGATACGTAAGTAGTTTAAACAATAGGAAGCTATGTGAGGAATGACCTACCAAAGCTATCTTTGCACTTTCATTAGCTAAAATTGACAAGTGTGCTGGACGTTATGCTGCCAATTAAGTCAGTCCATTTGATCAGTATACTAAATTTCAGTTTGTGTTACCAGCGAAAAGCCTTTCGGAGTTGAAAATAGATCATTCATTATTGACCATATGACAAAATTCGAAGTCAGCAAGCTATATCTAGAGTTTCTTTTGATCAAAATGACACAATGCAATAATTTTCTTACGTGCTTTCTATTATGCTCGTATCCCAACAATAATAAATAATAAACAAAACAGATCCTTTTAATTTTGAGTTCAAACGTGAAATCAAAGAGCCGCAAAACCTATAAGTTCACCGTAGAGTAGTAGTGTAGCTCTTTTCTTTAATTTTTTTCATAACCTCTAAAGAATTTAATACAATGTTTGAATTAAGTGCAATGACACCACCAACCCCTTCCACCCTTATCTGCTAATATCGTCATCGTATTTAATTTTGGAGGGCTTATGGACATACCAATAGAACTCGTTTCTTTAGAAATGGGTTAAACTGTTAAATATGTTTACACTGAGTGCATTATCTTCATTAATATATATTATAAGATATATCCATTATTAGCTATTAATGTAGATATTAAATATTATTACTAAATTACTTAAAATACACTTAAGTGTTTCGTGCTTGCATTTTCCAGGCCAAGCGGCCGAATCCGGATCCTAGAAGCATTAGGCAAAGTGTTACATCGTCGCGCCCGACTCCCTGCCTTCGCGCCATTTTGTCCGTCACAAAACAGCATTTTGCACTCCGTGATCTTGCCACGCTCGGCTTCTCTATGTGGTCGACGCAAAAATAGAAAAAGCACTAAAGCTTCTTGTTTTATTTTGCTCCGAATTTATATTGATATTTTTTTATTTGAGCACTCGAATTTTTAAAACATGTCCGTTCAATTTGTAAACTGTATATTAAACAATATCGTTAAAAGACAATAATTTTTTACCACAAAAATTGATAATCTGATGCATCATGCTTGATTGACAATCAGAATGATGCAGTAGCATTTGGCATTTAGAAGTTGCTAAAAAAGAATTAGTTTATTCGTTCGTATCGTAGCCATGTGGTGAGGTCTGACAGAATCCACTACCTTATTTGGTACCGTGGGTGTCGTAAGAGCCGATAGTGGAAATCCCCTCGTTATATCTCGTTTAGGCCAGACGTAAAAAAACAGGAGAGCAGCGTCAAACGTCAAATGCGTGAGAAACTCTTGGTACTGTAACCACCATTTTGCCTGCCAAATAAGCTCTCTGCAGAGACTTAGAAATTTTCATCTTTCTGCTACTAAAGTTGCGCTTGCTCAATCCCTACTTCTGTCAATTCTTGACTTTGCTGATGTTTGCTATCTGGATGTATGCGATTGGAGCGCAGTTAAATAAACTTAAGTGAATTCAAACTTTATGCTTACGATTCATTTAAGGACTCCGTAAATACGATAACGTTTCAGAATTTCGTTAAAGTCTGAAATGGCTGCCGAGTTCGCCTTCGCAGGAATACTCACGCCCTTTCTGCTTTATACAGCATACTGTTCAATCCCTCCACTCCACGTTACCTGAAAGACTGTTTTGAATTCATTTCCTCTTCTCACGATCGTCATCTACGTTCCACTAACAATCTTTCGCTTCGTATTCCGGCACATTCATCCTCCTTCTTTAATAAATTATTTTTGTTACAGCTGTACGCTTGCAAAACTCCTTGCCTTTAAACGACAGTACTTTGCTAAAAAAGGGATGTCTGGAAAAAATCGCTTCCAGATCAGTAAGACCGCCTATTGTATTATATATATATATATATATATATATATATATATATATATATATATATATATATATATGCAGAATGGGTCCCACATATATGCAATAAATGAAACCATATACTTGTTATCGCCTTTGCTGACGATATAAAAAAAATGAACGTAATCGGTCCAGTAATTAGGTCAAAAAGTGGAGTTTTAATTTTAAGCAAATTTGAACACTCTATAGAATTGGGTCACTAAGTCAATGATTCAATGAACTTGAATCCTTGAACATTAAAAAGCGACGTTGCCACGCAGTGCGAACTATTGGTATTGCGACATATCGACAGCGGTGTCTTTTGTCTGCGTGCCACCCGCGTGTAACGTTGTCACTCTTCCAAGGGGTCAAGGTACGTTGTCTAAACAGAGTGTTCACTTTTACTGAATTTATTTTAATATTTATTTTGTTTGAAAATTTAACTTTTTTATTTTACGGGTTTTAATTTAATATTTAATTTTTCTACACTTCTACGGACTAGTATTACTTGTGGTTTCATTTATTGCATATATGTGGGACCCATTCTGTATATATATATATTGTTATGTAGTCTAAGCCGTAAGCCTCACCCCCCCCCCCTTATTAGGCAATGTGATTAGACGATATTCTAGTTGTACTTCTACTTAAAATGGCTATAAATAAACTTTTAATTTAAAGCAAAAGCAGCCTTTAAATTACTGTAATTAATAAAATAATTTCCATATTATTTATTAGCCTACTTATTTTTCTATACAGTATGTTTAAGCACCGAAGTCAGACGCTATTATGTGATAACTATTTTATTTTTTTAGTTCTTTGAAGTTTGATTTTAATTTTTATTAAAAAGTTTTTATTATTTTTACTAATATTTTTCTATTCGTTTTGCACTAAAATATTAATAAAAAGTAGTGCATTATTTAACTAAACTCGATTAAATGCAGCATAAAGGCATTGCCAAATAAATACCTAATATTTAATCGTTTTCAGATCAAATTGGAAGGGACAGCGTCGAAGGCTTACAGCGAATTGATATAAATCGCCTGGCCTCTATCTATCTTCTTTAAGTCAACCGGGCGTACGTGGGCAATGGCTAAATGACATAATATCTTTATCTGTTACGAAATTTAAAATGATTAATTTATAAATAAAAATTTAATTATATTATCGATATGATTATCATCAATCCGTAAAATCCATTGCTGGACATATTTCTCTCTTGTTACAAATTAAACTAAACTAAAATGACAAACAAACTAAGTAGCTACTAACTAAGCTTTTTAAACTAGGGAAGACACATAATTTTATTTAGCGGATGGTTGCAAAACAACTATTTATATCTTTATTATAATTGATTTCCGCAAAGTAACGCCTGATTCTATCAATCAACAAACTTAGTGTACTGATATTGAGTTGCGTCCGGACCGCGCTAGCAGGCGGTCACGTCCGTCGGTCGTCGGCTCCCGCCCGGGTGGGAGAAGTACAGCGCGTCGCTTCGCAGTGGGTGCACGTGCTGTGGGGCCAACTCGGCTTGCGTCGAGCCTCGAGGACGCCCCTGACCCCACCCGGGATATTACATACCCAACGCTGCATTTAACCTACCATGCTGGGAAGCGAACTCCGAAGGCCCGGCGTGCTGCTAGGAGAGCGCGCGCCTGTTGGTGACTTCGGCTCCGCGTCGAGATGCGTCTCCGCGGGACCTGGAGGTTGCTGACCCTTCAGCAGATCCCTTCCCAGAGGCGCGAGATATGTCAACTTCTACCTAGGAATTCACCAGGCCTTAACCTAGAGCCAGGGAGGAGCACTGGATGCCCGGAGTGCTGCTATCAGGAGCGCACACCTGTCGGCAGGATTGGCCCTGCGTCGAGTCCCTGTCCGCGGGACTCCGCGAGGCTTTGAGACTGCTGACCCTCCGGAAGCACCTACCCGGCACCGCGCAATACGCTAAAGAAGATTGCCTACAATGTCGTAAAATGTACGGCTCCCAAGACCGGTCCATAGAAATGGACTGTGAGGATAACCCGGGTAATGGGGAATACCCCAAGGTCGAAACCTGCAGGGATAAATAACAGTAGTCCCTCGCAGATGATAACACTGCACTGATATTGAGCTACTGTTGTCCTGCAGAAAAGAAAAGAGTTGACTGGAGGCTCTACCATCTACACCTGCAAGAGAGACCTCCAGTCCATAGTCCTCCAAGCACAGCAGACGACGTAGAGGCCGCTGCAACAAGATCATTCAAGTCCATCCAGGAGGCCCTCCACGCGTCCTCTACGATTGTCCCGATCTCAGTAAAGAGAGATGATCTGCCGCGTGAGATATACATGCAGATAAAACGAAAGAGAGCGTTGAGGAAACTCTGAGCGCGTAATCGCTTGCCGAGAATCAAAACGCAGCTCAACACACTAACGGATGTACTGTTGGTTGTAATCCAAGCCCACAGAGGAGAGGCCTGGAAGCGGCGCAACCGCACACGTCATCTTCGTCGTCCGCAAAGCCAGATGTGCGCGGGCGATGCTCCGTCCAGTCCTAGCATCCAAGTTACCGATTAAGACAAAAACCAAAATATATAAGCTATATATAAGACCGCTAATTATCTATGCTGCACTAGCCTGGTACGCACTTCTGAGCGATCCACAGAGGCGGCAACTGCAGGTCAAGCAGAACTTAGCATTACGAATCATTGTCGGAGCAGGTCGCTACGTACGGAATTATGTTATAGCGGCCAATCTGAATGTAGAAACCATTGAAGAATTTGTAGTCCGGCTGGAGCGCAGCATGTTCAACCACGCTGACAACAGGCCACACCCACACCTGAACGACTTTGCGCCGCTACACACTCGGCCCCAGGACAGGCGACCTTATCCAAGAGAACTCCTCTCTACCTATATAGATAAGAGAGTCGAGTAAAGCCCACAAGGCCGCAGAAAGACCAACTTCGACTTTAAAAGCATATAACCATCTTATTTTTAGAATTTAACCGACTACGGTATATTTAACCGACTACGGAAAATACTACTTAACCTAACAACGCCTTTACACAAGGCTCCCAGGACATAGGATAGTAGTGAGCCGTGAGGATAATCCGGGCAATGGGGCATACTCCGAGGCCTGAGACCTGCAGGGCCCAAGAAACCTATGCAGAAGACATCGTATTAGGTAAGACAGTACCTAAACGGATTCATAGGTAGAGAAGGAGTCCTACCATCAAGTAATTTTACGTCTAGCCTAAGCAATATGGTTATAACACCAACTAACGAAAAACAAGACGCCTTTTTTTGCTCAGATTTACCTTTTACGGGAAGAAACGGACATAATAGGCTAATTAGTCTGACATACACAATTGACATACAAAATTCTCGTAAGAAAATAAATTGTAGTTTATAGGTATCGTAGGAGAAATTTATGAATTTAATTTAAATTTGATTACGATATTTAGCAATGATTAACATATAATTTTGTATTTAATAGTCATTCAAAAACCTTAATATATTATTTGACTGAAGTTCTCTGGTTGGTTAAACTAATGAATTTAAAATGATTCCAATCGGCAAGTTAATAATTACATTTCGATAACGCATCTGCTGCACCCGAGCACCGTAAAGGAACTGGATCCCTATCTATCGAATAAGAGGGCATAAAATATTTTAAAACATTTATAACGAGCATAAACTGGACATTAAACGAACCCAATTATTGATTCGAACAGTATCCCTGTCCACTACTTAAAATTCTGGATTTGATAGATGGAGGAAAGAGAATTATAACAACATCATTAACATATTACGTTTTCGAAAGAGCGGATAGACTACTTGATAGTAAAAAGCCACTGTGGCTTATAAACATCGGTCGTTTGGGCACAGCGCGACAACAATAGATCATTAAAAACCAATTATCATTATTATTATTTTAGACCTCTTATCCTCTCACAACTGTTAAACATAGTAACTATAATTATATAGTTAGTTAGTTTTGGACGACGTTCATAGTTCGACGTTCATTCACTTTTTATTTTTAGTAATCATATTACAGAAGTGGTAGTTCCGAAAATATGTTGTTTTAAGTGCTGATGTCAAATCAAGTTTTCTTACGATGTTTTTGTCATTGACAAACGTGTTTGACAAAGACAAAAACATCGTAAGAAAAGTCTGAGAAATTATATTTTGAGGAATTGTGAAGAACACGCATTGAGATACAGTTACGTAGTCTTTTCTGCTCCAAAATCTTTATAAGAAATGAGAAGATGGCCGTGTTCAGCATTGGAGCGTATAAAATAGGTTGTTAATTAATTTATTTGTAGGACTAGCGTCAGTTAATGAGATTTCGTACCACTTATTCGGAATCTACAAAACATTATTTCATTTTTATAAAATTAAGTGAGGTGTCACTATTCGAAAACAAAACTGTCAAACCAAACTAATATTTGTTCATACTTAGCATAAACTCGGTGCTTTCAACTTTAGTTAAATAAACTACTTTACCGGATTATCTACGTGGCGACAAACTTTTCCTTTCCGAGCTTTTACAGATAAGAAAGGTCTGCTCGTATTCAGTTACAGACTTAGTTTGTTACTTTAAGTTGAAACTTTATTTGAAACATACTACCTTAGATTTATTTTTTCATTCCAAAAATTTCTTGCCTAGTGGCAAAATATTTTGTTGTATCTGGTAAAGGAAGACGGAAAGAAAAAATTAGGAAATATTTTTTTTTAACTGGAGGTAGCCGTGGTTAATTATGATATTGGGATGTCGAACACCACAGTTCCTCTGTTACCATGAGTACTGTAAAGTGCTCGAAATAACGGGAATATAAACTAAGTTAATATACGCGATAAAATCCGTAAAAACTAGTTTTCTTTAAATGTGAGAGCTTTAAAGAGCCGTGGTAGCTCAGTGGTTAACGCTCGCTGTAAATATAACAGAACGCGAGTAACCCGGGTTCGATCCCCGCCGGCACCAATGAAATTGTTAATTGCAATTTTAAGTGCTGATTTACCACGTGCTCGGCGGTGAAGGAAAACATCGTGAGGAAACCTGCATGTCTGAGGAATAAGAAAAAAAAATATTTCGAAGACATGTGAAGTTCGTCAACACGCATTTGAGCAGCGCGGCGGACACTTCCTTGCCCTAAACCCTCTCAGAATTGAGGGGAGGCCTGAGCCCAGCAGTGGGACGTATATAGGCTGTAACTTTACTTTACTTTACTTTACTTTTTAAATATGTAGGGTTCGCGTAAATATAAAGAAATCATTATGCTTAAGATCGCTTACGTATTAACACCTAAGAGTACTGTTTCTTAAGTGACAATGCATGTCGTAAATTAATAATAAAACGAAATAATACAAATGGATAAATTAAAAATTTTGTATGAATAAAACGAGGACATCATCAATGTATTCGAAGTCAATTAAATATGCATTATTAAAGATAACTCAAAAACTACTGGTCAGATATTGATTAAACTTATATGGGACCACGCGAGAAGCACCAGCTTTTAGATAAAAAAGAGTCATCAAAATCGATTCACCCGGAGAAAATTTATGAGGTAACACACAAAAAAAACCTATAGTCGAAGTGAATACCTTCTCCTTTTTGAAGTCGGTAAAAATAAAAATAAAACAATTAAAATGTGTGGAATGGATTGGAAATTAAATGGTACTCGATGAGGAGTTTCTGTTAAGCGATTTCTAAACGGGTGTAGATAATTAGTACTTTTTGCGGCGATAATTAGTGATAATATGTTTCTTTAGAAATCGCGGTTATATAGCCGTGCTAGCTCAGGGGCTATGCACTCGTCGTAAAATTCACAGTACGCGAGCAACCCGAGCTCGATCCCCGCCGGCACCAATAGCATTGTTAATAGTTATTTTAAGTGATTCACTACCTTTGAGTATTAAACCAACTATTAAACCATCGCATGGCCTCTCCAGTTGGTTGAATACACAAAGTTCACTACTCACTCGGCGGTGAAGTAAAACATCTGAGGAAGCTCGTATGTCTGAGCAATAAAAGTCGGAAGTAATAATATGAAGACTGCCAACATGCGCTGCTGCAGCGCGGTTGACTAAAAATTGCTCGGATTTATGTCCTTTTTGGGGCACAGGAAATAAATACCGCTAAAATCCTGACTTAAATGATCTTCGGCCCGTCAAAACCAACCCTTAACGGTCAAAAAACTTTCCTCAGTTAATATTATGTCGTTTGCAGGATGAGACAACATAGATACCTAATTTCATTAATTTTGTTAGTGTAATTAGGTACTTAATTTTAGATGGGCATTAGATTTTAATTTTCATTTCAAATATTTTTAATATTAATGACAATGTGGTGATTCAAAGTACCAATATAGTTGGTGATGGAGCTTGCTTATTTAGGGCAGTCTCTTATCTGTTGTATGGGACCCTAGTGTTGGCTAGAGAAATTAGGGAGCGAATTGTGGATTTCGTTGTTGCGGTCATTTTGTTATTTATTTACAATACGACCCACAAGCGTATAGTTTCCATTCGTTTCATGGTTCGTTTGTCGGTCCGTTCACAACCACAAAAGAACCATCTTCTGTGGTTCCGTCTATTCTTTCGTTAGTTACTTAGTAGTTTCTCTAATTTTTTTAGTTTCTCTAACTACTTAACTAACTAACTGAATGTCTTGACACAGATTAGTGTCTTTCTAGATCTTGGCGACATTAAAAAGTATAAACAAATCATGATTAATACCGTAACAAAAATACGAATTCCACGCGAACAAAGTCGCGGGCACAACCAGTTTGTAATGAATGTTTACAGTTGAAAGTTTTGGTATTAACCGACAAGTGAACACCCTCTAAGCAAGATCCTGCGTCATCTGCATTAATCGACTACCCGCATATTTCATCCTATAGGTGGTCGCCCGGCTCTGCTTGCCAGTACGAGGCTGCTACTCCCAAACCTCTTCCTCATCCTCTTCAGACGTTGGGTCTTTATGCTAAGTAGCTAGCTTACTGCTACCTTGTCGTGGCGGTGGGGCTTAGTAGCCGTGGCTTGATCACCCACGGTGAACAAAGAGGAACCACATGGCTGGCCCGAGGTGAAGGGCCGGTCCGAGGTGGCCTCAAAGTGCGCTTAGCGAGCCCACTTCAGATGTGTGGTGGTGGGCTGCGGCGAGAAGGGTGTCCTCTCCCCCTACCGCTGCAGCTGAAGTGGAGTTGCGAAGGAGGAGTGTCGGCGCCTCCCCTACCCCCCGCAGCCGAATCTTGGTTGGCGGCGTAGCCATAGACCAGATCCGCCGCTGCGTACAGGAAGGCTAAGGCTTCTGAGTGCTCGTTTTTCCTGGCCCCATGGTCTTCGCGCATTAGATACGGGGGCGTCCGTTGCGCAGGTGTAGTTGGAAGCCGTGATGGAAGGCGCGCCACGTGTTCTGGTGCGCCTTACTTGAGAAGGAAAAAGGGGAGGAGTAGTCCTCTTCCAAGTAGGTGCCGCCATAGGGCTGCCGACGCTGGTGGGCCGCGGATGTCTGTGAAAGCGTTCCCGTGGCCCTTCCAATATGCGACGAAGGTGGAACACCATGGTATTTTAGTCGGTGCGAGTCCGATATAACCCGTCCTTGCCCCCGCGAGGTGGGTATGCATAGGCATTTCCCCATGTTAAAAAAGGAAAAAAAAACTATATCGGTTATTCTTGTTATTTTGCTATTAACCTCGTTGTTGACATTATGTTCATGTGGACATCTACAACACCAGATAAAGCAAAACACACCACCATTCTATACAAATATATAAGGTATTTACGATGATTAAGGTAGTATTTAATTACTATATTAATAATAAACGAATCGTTTCTTCGGTCATTTATCGTGAATAGTATTATGCACAGTTGACAGTTTTCGGTATTAATCGACAAGCGAACACGAATTAATTACATACTATGTATGTAATTACTTTATGTGATTAACAGTTAAAATATATATTATTAATATTATACAATTCCACAAGTGCTTTTGCGTATGCCAGTATTGTTAATGTAAGTACTAACAAATAAAAATCCTTTGCACCTGTCGGTACAAAAATGTTAGTGTAAAAACTCGGAAGAGGGCCAACGAAGGGATAAGTAAACTAATTTCTTTGCTATTTATTAAATATGTTATTTATAAATGGATAATACAGGCACTATACTTTAAAGAGTTTGCCTTAAAAGGTGGTGCCTGTATTACCCATTTCACACAGGATTTCTATATTTGTAATTTTATAAATTTCACCAACGCACATCACGATAAAACTCACGACGCTTGGTGATCCTCTACTGTACGTTTTACTAGGAGTTTTATTCCTTGCACGACTTCTTTGTGGAATCGTTTACCGCCGGCGAGTTTTTTGGGCCGAAAGGACTTAGATGTCTTTAAGAAACGAGATTACTCCTTTTCATAAGACCAGCAACGCCCCTGGTGTTGCAGTATTGTTAATGGGGTCGGCCAACCCCACAGAAATCGTAATAATATATCGTAATCGTATCATAGACAATAATATTACTATTTCTGTGGCCAACACTTACCGCCAGGTGAGCAACATGCTCGGTTACCCCCTTTTCTGTAAAGAAAAAGTAACTTTTGACTTATCGTAGACGTATAAATCAACAGTTTCAATTATTAATAGGATTTAATATTCAGTACTAAGTAGTTTTTTGGAATATCACATTATATTCTTATATTAACGAATAAAACATACTTTATTCAACAGTTCATGTTCAATTAATAGTACTATTTTATACAAAAGTTTCTTAAAAATAAATATTGCCATAGTATAGTTGTATAAATTTCAAAGTTGCTTTTTACACAACTATGCATATTAAGTTGTTGCTAGTAATCTGTACGTAACATATGATTAAATTTTAAATTGCTCGGCCCACACATGCTGCGGCGAGTTACCTATCGCATCGTGATATGCTTCAGGCTTTAATAATCCACTACCTTCTTTAAAAATATGCTCCATGCACATATATCGTCAAGGGAAAAAATGAAGTAACTCGAAGGCCTTTTGAAGGTTTTACTGCAATTAAAAATCCAAATTTGATTTTAGAGCGGCCGCAAGAAAGTATGGTGTCTTAGAAAAGGTGTGGTGGTACATCACGCTGGTATAAGTTGTTAAGTTTTTCTTCTTATATTAAACGCAAGTCTGTATCTGTCGTGTATTAAGTACTGCTGCCACATATTTTAGGTGGTAGAGTCATGCTGCAGGTATATCATGGTAGTACCACGAATTGATCGGCTCGACCGGGTAGGACCACGCTCTCACAGAATACCAGCGTAAAATAGCAGCTCAATGCTGCTGTGTTTCGTACGGTGAGTGTAGAGAACCGGAAACCCTTTTTACTGGAAAAGAGTCATTCCATCTAAGTCCTCAGGGGTGACAACGCATCTGTATTTGGATTCTTAATCAAGAATATATGTAGATAGATGTCTATGGACCACAGTATCCACATACTATTAGGTGGACTGTGTGCTCGTTTGTATTTTAAGCTGGTGTTCTGTGAGTATTCTATTATACCTATTTAATAATTGAACTTAATGCCCTGCAAATGCGACTTGGTGAACAGCGATGTTATTAAAATGCAATAACAAATCAACAACGATAGGAATCCAATCAGTGTGATTATGCTCAGTAATTATTCAAATTAGAACTGTGATTGTACATAGAACCAATATTGCACATTTCCATTGACTCCAACTTGCACCTAGACTGTTTCGAATTTTATTTGTATGTATTATCTTAATATATATATAAATTACGTGACACGTTGTTTGTCCGCGATGGACTGCAAATTTGACTAATTAACCGATTTTAGTAAAATTTGCACACCGTATGCAGTTTGGTCCTACTTGAGAGATAGGGTTAGTTTTTTTGGCCATGAGTGATCCACAATTTTTTTTTTGCGAATCTAAAGATTTTTAATAAGACATGACAAAGGGTCGTCGAAAAGGGCAGAACAACGTGTGCCTTTTTTTTTTTACATGGGGAAATGCCAACGCATACCCGCCTCGCGGGGGCAAGGACGGGTTATGTCGGACTCGCACCGACTAAAACCCCATGGTGTTCCACCTTCGTCACATATTGGCAGGGCTACGGGAACGCTTTCGCACACTTCCGCGGCCCTACCAGCGACTGCCGCCCCATGGCAGCAGCTCCTCGGGAGAGGAATATTCCTCCTCGTTCTCCTTCCCAAGTAAGGCGCACCAGAACACATGGCACGCCTTCCTCCACGGCCTCCAATTGCATCTGCGCAACAGACGCCCTCGCGTCCGATGCGCGAAGGCCATGGGGCCAGGAAAAACGAGCACTTAGAAGTACTAGCCTTCCCGACCCCAGCGGCGGATCTGGTCTATGGCTCCGCCGCCAACCAAGATTCGGCTGTGGAGGATAGGGAGAGCGGCGCCTCGCAATACCGACAATCCTCTCCCCCCGCAGCCCCATCACCACCGCATCAACGGTGCGGCCCCGTTTGAGTCGCGGAGGATAGGGCGAGTGGCGCATCGCCATACCAACACTCCTCTTTCTCCGCAACTCCACCTCGGCTGCAGCGGTAGAGGGTGCGGAGTCCCCATTCGCTGCAGTCCACCAGCACACATCCGAAGTGGGCTCCCCAAGCCCACTCGGAGTGGCCACCTCAGGCCGGCCCTTCACCTCGGGCCAGCCACGTGGGTTCCTCTTTGTTCACCGTGGGAGACCAAGCCACGGCTACTAAGCCCCCCGCCACGACAAGGCGGGAACCCGTTCGGGGGGGGGGGGACAACATGTGCCTGGCAAGCTAGTTTCGTATATATTTTCATTCGAAATCTAAAAGGAATTCAAGGCAGAATAAATAATTATTTGTTGCTAAGAAACTAGTTTCAAATTATATTGCTTTATCATCATTATCATCAACATTCACAAGTCCACTGCTGAACATAGGCCCCAAGGAATGCTACAAAACACTGTCTTAAGCCACCTGTATCCATCGAATTTCTGCATACTCGTATGTGATTATGATATCTCAATGCGTCCGTATCACAATAATTACAGTTCATAGATTATTTTAGTTAGAAATAAAGGTGACCATCGAGTTCGGAATTCACCTGATTGTAAGTGAATGCTGTGATCCATAGACACCTACATCAACACTCAATTATTGATCTAAAATACATATGTGGTTGGTCTGAAAATTTTCTAACCTAAGAAAGATACAAGATTTTTTTTAAATTTATTTTTATTTATTCTACGTAGTCTTCTTGTAACTCTAGACACTTCTCCAAGCGATACTCCCATTTCTCTAACCCATCCGAATAGTACTCGGCGTTTTCCTCTACAAAATAATTGTTCACGAAGGTGATTGCCTCCTCATTTGACGAAAATCTCTGTACTCCGAGCGCAATTTTTAGATGAGGGGACAAAAAGTAGTCGCTTGGGGTTAGATTTGGTCATCATCCGCCTTGAATTATCAAGCAGTTCAAACCGTAATTTGTGGATTTTCGCAATAGATACCGCTGAGGTGTAAGGCGGCGCGCTGTCATGGTGAAACAGGAGTTACTTTTTCCTAAAATGTAGCCGTCTTTCCTTAATTTTTGCCATCAGTTTGTAAAGTAACAATGCGTAGTATGTTCCTGTAATGGTTTTTCCTTTTTGAAAATAATCGAAGATAACTCCATGACTATCCCAACAAACAGTCACTATCAATTTCCTAGCCGAAAAACAGCATTTGCTTTTTTTGGAGCCGGTTCCCCTTTGTAGTCCACTGTTTTCACTATATTTTTGTTTCCAACGTATAATAGTGTATCCAACGTCCCGAATTTTCATCGTCTCCCAATCTCTCATGACCACGTTTAAATTCAGCTGCCCAAAGTTTCGCTGTGGTAAATGATGGTGCAGAGTCCCCATACACAGAGTCTAACTCGTCTTTGATTCGCGTAGCCTTTCGAGAACAAAAATTTAATGACAGCTCGATACTCATTTTTTCCATTTTCACAAAAACACACATCGACTCAAACGACTGTCAAATAACCACTACGCATGCAAAATGTCTGAAATTTTAACTGTCAAACGATGCACAACTACATTCACTAGCTTTTATTGACAAGTGCTGCCATCTTCACGTGTGCTCACTTGAGGGACAAAGAACGGTTAATGCAGAATAGTATGCTAGCATTTGTTTGCCACTGATCCTTTCTAAACTACGTAAAGAGAACTGCAACCGCCGCATCATCCTCCATCACGACAATGCGAGTTCTCACACCGCACACAGAACAAAAGAGTTTTTAGAGCAAGAAAACATAGAATTATTAGACCATCCGCCGTACAGCCCCGACCTAAGCCCTAATGATTTCTATACTTTCCCTAAACTAAAGAATAAATTGCGTGGACAGATTTTCATCACCTGAAGAAGCTGTGGACGCCTACAAAACGGCCATTTTGGAGACCCCAACTTCCGAATGGAATGGTTGCTTCAATGATTGGTTCCATCGTATGGGAAAATGTGTCAAATTTCGCGGAGTATACTTCGAAAAGCAATAAATACATTTTTAAATAGTAATGTTGTGTCACTTCCTTGATTCCCGAAATTTTCAGTGCCGTAGCTGCAGCAAGCATTACTCTACCTCGTACAAAATGCGTGGTTCTTATATAGATCTGGGATAGATCTGGAGCGTAATTATTTAATCACGTCTTACACAAATTGCAAAAAAAAAATGGAGGCATTGGAATAACAAACAGGACACTTTTCATCCCAGTAAAATGCACGGTTCCTGTGATATAAGTAATAAGAGTTGGGCATAATTTTATAACTTCCTCTTGATACTTGTGGCCGTAGACCACCATATACTAAAGCACATACTAAAGCACCACATACTAAAGCAGCTGAACTAATTTTGGTAAAGTTTGGAAGACGTCCTAGGTCTTGGGATAACGTAATAATACATTTTATATATAAATACAATGATTGATGGGATTAATGCATTACGCATTATAAGAAAATATCGTATTTACAAACGGTAGAGCCACGCTACAGCTATAATATTTTTATAGCATGAATGGGTTGGCTTTACTAGAAAAGAATCACGCTCTTACAGAATACCAGTATATAATAGCTGCTTAAACCGGAGACCCTTTTAACTGGAAACGAGGTATTCCACATTAGTGCTCAGGGGTGACAACGCACCTGCATTTTGATTCTTAATCCATATATTGAATGATCAATGAAGCGATGAAACCAATTGAGGATAAAATGATATCAATAACTGGAAATAAGTACGTAGATTTCGGTTCACCTACATTGGAATGAAGGGCGAAACAGAAATCGTAGACAGAAACTTCATGAAGTTATGAAATTCAGTGTTGGGTAGTAGCACCTAAACGATTATTTCCAGCTACTACGCGGACGAAGTTGTAGACAAAGTAAAGCTTATAAGTAGTATAAGTGAAGCTTCTATAAAGTAAAGTCAAAGCCTGTAGTGCTACAAACGCTTCTTTGTCCCTTATTCAAAATTATTATTAATGCCTATACTTGTTTGTTATTTATAATTTGTTATTATTAATTCGCTGTGTGTAAAGAAACGATCACGATTTTCAATATTACTTGTTATGTGATCAAACAACCTATAGATCAAATGTAGTATTGTTATTTTAGAATTATGATTTGAAGCAAGAAGGGAGGAAATTTTTTAATTGAGATCAATGAACATACACGGATCTTAGCACAGTTTTCGGCAATTTTTTTGAAAAGAGATATATATTTTCTATGTTGGAATTTTGTTTAGTAATCGATATTGGTATAATGTATTAAAATCTCGCTTTGTTGATGATTTGAATATTTGTATGTTAAGCTCTCAAATTAAAAAGGGAAAAAATATATAAGCATAGAAAATCAGAGAAGACAATTGTGACTATTGGAAGTATTTGTAAACTATTTCTTGATAACAAATAAATAAGAGACTAATCTGATATATTTAATTATACACAATTATCTCATATCGTAAAGCTATCCACATCAGTCTAGACGAAGGCTTCGTTGGAATGGATTAATTTCGACATTGAAGCGAGTAGTCGGCGATATATGCTGAAGCTCACAAAGGCACTTGAAATTAGTATTTGTCGTTCATTAATATGCTTAGCTATAATATGTCGATGAGGTTAAATTAGTTCCATAGATTATAGCGTTCAGATAAAGTTATGTAACTTCAATTAAAAATAGTTGATATATATTATGAATTACATACATCCTTCTTTTCTTTTAGCAAAGAATAAGATAAAAATGGGGGATGAATAGGCTTCGATCACCTAAACTTAGGCCCCTAAAACTAAACCTACGTTCTACGTACTAAACGTGTGCTAAACGAGCGACAAAGCCGTTGAGTGAGGTAGCGGCGTAAAATCTATCACCACCTAGTTTGCACCATAAGGAGGGAAATAAAAGAAATGGCCCGAGTTTCTGGTGCCACTTTATCGGGGCCCCTGCCCTGAAGTAAAGTCGGCAACAAGGTTCGCCACCCGTCACGTTATATCTCTCGGAGGGGCGAAAAGTGGATTGGGAAAGCCGTCTGGCTACGCTGAATTAATGTGGAGCAATGATTGATAACATGGATGAAGTGAGCGGATTTATGTATAATAGAGGAATAAACGTTTTATGAGTAAATGAGACGAAGTGAAAGGGAAAGGATGTCACTGCACATGGCACGTATATCGCTTACTGGTCTGGTGTAGATGAGACCGAGCGGGCCAGGGCTGGAGAGGGAGTAGCATTCCTGCTGTACACCTTATTTAATTTGTGTTGAGAAGTGAAGAATTGGGGAAAAGGATCTCAGCATTATACATATTGTGGAAAAACTGTATGCAAGAGTGATAATTGAAAGAGTGGGAATAGAAATTGATAGCATAATTTGCGATGTGCAAAATTATGGATTTAGAGTAATGGGGCTCTACACTCTAACATGGAACGTCAAAATATGTAAAAAAGGCGTATATCGCAATTCATAAGGCTGTGTTCAACCCTATCTTAATGCATGATAGAGAAAGTTGGGTGTGGCAGAAGAAGCACGACAAGATAATAAATTTTGTAGAAATATGATCATTAAAGAGTATGTGATGGCTGAATCTAAATGGCACGATGAAAAATTGTATGTTTTGTAAGATGATGTTCTGACCGGAATTAAGAAATGATTGTGAATGTGATTTTGAAGAGTGACAAAGCAAATTTATGTTGCAGAAGTGAATGAATGTTTTTCGACCTAGTTGTCAAAATATTGAAAATGGGCCAGATTAAGTAAATAATTAGAAATATATTATTGCTAATTGCTTTTTTTAGCGTTACGCCTGCAGACTCCTACAAAAGCAGCTCCTAATGCTCAGAAGGTATTTCTCAGCAGGGACTTGATATCTACGAATGATAGAAGTAGAACTGTAAAAGTACTATGCGTTTGCGCATATATTATTGACACTGCTGTGTTTTTGGTCATCGTGGTCATAAAACGGAAAAACATGTCTCCTTTTTTACAAATACCGGATAGCATGAGTATTTAACATAACACAGAGTTAAACGTTATTTTGCTGATATCATAATCTATGATGTCAGTGTTGCTTCAATAATCCAATTAGGGATTTCCTAATCTAGGCTTGAGAGATCGTTTTATCAACGTGGTTCCGTGAATGTTCGCAAGGTGGCTTATAGACATTAATGATTATAGATGATTATATAATATGTTGGAGATATTTCTTGCTGATAAAAGTAATAACACACAACATATTGATGAATAATTATAAATCAAAATGGCAACTATTTTTTTCGAATAGTCCTAAGATTTATTTAAAAAATCTTTATTCATTGGAAGCTGGTTTAAAATCGATTGCTAAATTTTGACCGATTACATAAACCGAGATAAACGAGAAGGTGAGTGTATATTGCAAAAAAAAAATAACAAAATTTTGTACCGAACAGACAAGAAAGCGAGTTAATAAAAACGTCGATAAATTCAGATTTTTATTTTATTAACATTAGATAATATTACTTTATAATGTTGAGCTGTTGAGCACTTTATAATGTATATGTACATTTAAATGTTATATATATATGTGATATGTAAGTGTACACTGTACAGTTCACTTATACAATGTGTTATTGTTTCCAAATCATACCTACTTTATGCTGATTCCTTCCTCACTCGCTACTCTGAATGGTTGTTTTTAGCTTTAAGTAATGTCCGTCTGTGAAGTGAATATTTGGCTCTATTTGAAAATCTGCAGTTAGTTGAAATTGGGACCTAATTTGACTTCACAAATATCCTGTTTTTTTTTAAATATCTCAAGTTACTACTTTTCTTTGTGATTTGAAATAAAGTTTTTCTTTTTTTCTTTCTTTATTTCTTTCGTAAAAAGACAAAACAATATTTCTCTCAAGCTTATTTTATGTAAAATATTACATATAGTGCTCACCCAAATTATTGAATCTTAAGTACAACTTAACACACTAGTAAGTCTTGATAAATTAAGCTTAGTCAACATCTATTACTGCTCATCGGGAATCATCCATTTAAAGTATATTTATTTTATAGAAATAATCATAAAATAAAAAAGATAACAAAAAACCCTCAAACGTCAACACCAATACAATTTTCAAGAATATTATAAAACAAATGAAGTTAAGAGGATTGTGAAGCTCTAAATTTTCATACAAAAAGCGATGTTTTCCCACCAGTTAACATAGTCTGATTTTTGAAAATGTTGTAGATATAACAAAAAACTAGGTCTGTACATTTTAATCTTAAAGAAATATTACGTATGATATAAGTTATTAGCATCTAAATATCTATATTTTTGACTCAAAAACTTCCTTGAGCTTTTTTATTTTTCTTAATTAAACTAAACTGATTTACAAAAAAAAGAAACGAGACCTAGACTAAGGTGTATTAAATATAATGATACCAAAATTATCTCATTTCGTAAAGGTTAAGGTGGTAAAAATGTTATCGCCCGAAACAATATTTCAATAAAGAAATGTAGGCAATTGCTTCCGAGACTTTCAACTCTCTCTATCACACGATACGGGTCGGGAGGCAGGGGCATACGCATACTGCTGTAGTTGTGGTTTATTGCTATTAGATGTCAGAGATTTTATCGATATACATATTATATGTATAGATTTGAGGGCTACTTGGCGCAGTAGCTCAGCAACGAGTTATAGCGCTAAGGGCCGCGGGTTCGAATCCCGCACGGCACAAGTATTTGTATGGCCTCCAAGTAATTGTTCCGGGTCTATATGTTTATCCTTGTGTAATTTACGTATGTAAAAACTGCCTCCACGATACAGAAGAAAGTCCTAGTGTGGGGGTAACGTAAAAAAATAATAATTAAAAAAGATATTATTATAGCCTAGGGAGAAGAAAGTAATACCGAAAACCTACACAAATAATACTTCTTATGAAAAAATAATATCTGTGAAGAACTTCATTAGGTATTTCGTCTTTTTATTTTAGAGTCTTTATTGAATAAGGACTGTAACTTAAAAATATTTCGAGATTAAACTTAATTACGTAGGTGAATAAATAAAAAAGTAACAACTTGTGGAAATTATTTTTTTATTACTACATATTACTTTATTACAAGCTTCTTGAGCTGCCATATTTCTGGGCACTCGAGGGTCAATCAGTTTTTGTAATAATCACTAAAAATAGAAAGAATTACGTTTTGGCTGCATTTTTTCTGTCCAAAAGTGTTCATCGTACCTAATTTTTTCATACGCCAAAACATGTAGCATCCATACTACATTCATTCATTCTCTAAACAATTTCCCATTATCTGGGGTCGGCGCAGTAAATCTTCTTGTTCCATTCCTCTCTATCAGCCGTCATTTCCATACTTACTCCTTTCATTCTCATATCACTCTTCACACACTCGATCCATCTTTTATTCGGCCTTCCTCTGCCCATGTGTCCCTTTTCATGTAGCGTCCATACTACGAAAAAACAAAATTGCCTAACCTGATTTCTTTTTAAAATCATCGGTCCTTCTCGTATTAAACAAAAATTGATCTTTTTTCAGTTATGGCCTCCACAGGTGGCATATTAGAAGCAGAAATAGGACATTTGACTTGAATTCGAGATTCATCTCCGATAAGTCCATCGGGACTTGCCCCTAAATAATAATCATCTTAATCAATAAACAGTCCACACACCGAAACTTTTAGATTGGTAGTTGTAGAAAATACTCGTATGGCGTGTTGGTTTCCATATTCGGTTGCCGTATTTCCTTTGTAACTGTTTTACTGTAGACAAACACAAATTATTTGGGCGTAGTTTGCGATTTTTCCAAATGTATATGCAGTTAGCCTTTTTCGCCGTTCAGTGTGCCACAAATCATTGGTCTCTTTGACCTCTAGTTGCCAATTCTAATTCTTTTATTTCCTCCTCGTTTTTTTGCAAAGAACTCTAAAACTCTTTTTTCTCTTAAAAACATGATTGGCACTGATTTTTCTATCATTTTTGATGTTTTTACATGTCTTCGTTCTTCCAATGTTTCACGGCGCCAACTACTGCTTTTTTATAGAATAGGATGACAAACGAGCACACAGTCCACCTGATGGTAAGTGGTTGCTGCGGCCCATAGACATCTACATCTATCCTCCATTACGAATCAAAATGCAGATACGTTGACAACGCAGTCCGTGAGGACTTAGGTGGAATGCTTCGTTTCCACTAAAAAGGGCCTCTGGTTCTCTACACTCACCATACGAAACACAGCAGCATTAAGCTACTATTTGACGCTGGTATTCTGTGAGAACGTGGTCCTTCCCCGGTCGAGTTAACCCATTCGTGCTACAACTATACTACTAATATAACTGCAGCATGGTTCTACCGCGCAAAGGCGACGCAAAATATTGCTCACAACTATTTTTCTTACTGGTAAGTAACCTTATTGGTTGTTAGTTTTCTTCCCCGACTGCTTCAATTTGGAACAAAATATTCTGAAAAGGTGATTTTTGTATTCTACTTTTTTTAACCATGAGGTTAGAACCGTATGGCATAGTAATCAATAGTCCATTTATGATACCAGAGTCGCCGTCGCCAATCAGCATGTGATATTTAACGCCATGTTTTTCAACGCTTCTTTGGAAACCCTCCACTACCTTCTTCCATCGATGTAGCGCTGTTAGACCTCTAATATTCATTCGACGAATATTAGGAGTACATCGTCCCTGCATATTACTGTTCGGTAATTCCTTGTCAAGCTCAGAGTCACTGAAAAATAATTAGAATGATAATAGTTAAAATATATTTTATGGCTAACTAACGCGGGCAAAAGTCGCGAGCAAAAGCTAGTTTACCTTTAATTCGGTTCATTGTTAAATATTTAGATTAGTAAATTAGTAATTAGAATTAGTAATACGAACAACATTATCTAACGGACTAATAATATTACTAGACAAGTGGTAAAATTGAAAATTTTGTACAACCGAATTCAATAAAACTCAATTACAACATATATGTCATGGTTGAAATGATTTCTATGACATTTATATGGGGCCAAATGTGAGACATACATTATCGAAAAAAAAATGAATAGGTATTCAAAACGGTTCACGATGGAGAAATCAGTGAACATACATAAAAAAATAAAATAAAATAAAAAACATACAGCCAAAGAACCTCGTCCTTTTATGAAGTCTTAAAAATCAACATCAGCTATTCCATAATTTTATATTTTGGCGAAATAAATTTCGGTCTATCACCTATCAATCAAAGTATGATCATAGAATTAATAATATTACGTATGATACCTATGTGCAATAGTATGTTATGTGGTATACATGTTGATTTTAGAAGTTGGCGTTACCCATCCTTTGGATTCACGAAGATAAAGGTTTTTTTTTCGTTTTGTTGATAAACACGGTCGACTTTTTTCCTCTTCTATAATCTTTATCTTCCATTCTAAAAGGTATAAATTAATTTTATTTGAATAAATATAATACTCATCGTAAAAGCTGGCATTTGCCTTTGGCAGATGTAGATAGGTGAAAATAACAGCTCACTTCTATAAGGTATATGTAGTTAGTACCTACTAAATGTCTATGCAATAAGTATAATAAAATTGCAAAGAAACAAACTAATTGAATAATTATATCACTTGTCGACCTGGATGACCGAGCTTTGCTCGGTATATATTTTTTTGGAAATCGTGTTTTTTGGAAATTATATTTAGATGCAAATTACATACTGATGTAATATGAATAATATTTTTCGATCTTACCAACATAATAAAAAAAACTGAACTGGTTATTTAAATAAAAATCATGAGTTCAATTAGTTTCCATTTAATTTTTCGTGTTATTAAAAAATACTAAAAAAGGGCTCGAAATATTGGATTTTCTCACAAAAGAAGGGAACTTGAAAAAAAATCGTTTCGAAGTCGTTCGGATTCGAACCACGGATTCGGGACCACCGATATAGATAGGTATATATATATATATATATATATATATATATATATATATATATATATATATATATATATATATATAAAGAAATTGCTCGTTTAAAGGTATTAGAATTTAAATCTCTTTGCTTGTCGTAAATGTATGCCGACGTTCGAGCGATTCGCAGAATACGCCCTAGCGTCGCTTACTGATGCTATTGTAGTGTGCGTGAGAATTTGTTTATAATATGTTATATTTGTATTTGTCACGCCCGGAGGAAGGCAAAGCGAGGGTTATGAAACAGATAGCATTTTTGAAAATACCTACTCGCGTCGCGTCGCGTATCGGCACTTCACAATCCTCCTTAATAATCGTGAGTAAAACTATGTAAAATAATTTTCGAAGAAAACAGCTCGATAATGTCTTCTAATTAAGTAACGAACTGCAGAGCATTCCGATACCGTTACAGCTTATTAAAGTCCACTGCTGAACATAGGCCTCCCCCATATACTGCCTCATAGTCTCACCCATATATAGCCATAGTGGCCACTCTTGGAAGACGAGTTGGAACCGTAGGTTTTTTTATTTTTCAGTTGTTATTTGCTACTGCCTATTATGGTTTAGTCATCTTCAGTCATCATCGACACCCACGTGACAATATGGGGTAGTGGATATTCTGACTCCGACACTACAGGGTAAGCAGATCACTTCTAAGCAAACGAATGAAAAAACGAATGAATATTTAAATACATTAATGAAATAGTGGATAAATGGATATTTTTTTTAAATAAATTTAACTCATCATGATGATTATCATTGCAGCTCCCAAAATATCCTCTGGTGGACCGAAATCAGGTCCTGAATAAACTGCATTCATCTACTTCCTGCACATCTTACCACGTCATCACTACACCTAGTGGGGCTACGTTTCAATCCACTCTGATACGATCCTGTCACTTTTAAAGCCTTTCTTCTTCCTCCGTTGTTTACTTCGAGATATATCGCCGATATATTGTCACTTTAGCTTACTGATCCGTTGGGCTATGTCAATTACTCTGGTTATATTGTGGATATCTTCTTTAGAGATTCTATCGAGGTAAAAATCTCTGAGTATAGAGTTCTCTATAGCTGTCTGAACAACTTTAAGCATCCTCACACGGCTAGCGGGTAAGGAACAGGTCTCAGCTCCATATATCTGAAAGTAGCCCAGGTTAACTTCTAACTTTCCCGTAAATTAAAAAAAAGTTAAAATTCATTATTTTTTTCAATACAGATTATCGAATAAATGAAAGAAGAAAGTTAAAATAAACGCGTTAAATCCATAGCACAATTTAGTTTTATTCAATTTTTCTGATAGAACAAATCTTATAATTTAAGACATAAGCACTCCCGATAAAGATTAAAACGTGGAACGCTAGACATTATTTAAATTTGTTTACTCGGCTTAGTATAAGCTCTGTGTGATTGTGGCCTACAATACAGAACCACATAAAATGTATTCAAACTACACTTTAAATGGTCGTTTGAAATTAAAAAAAAATGTCTGTTCAGTGATTTGTTCATTAAACCAGAGGTTACTTTAAGGCAGATGATAAGGCCTAATCCCTTCACACGTCACTTCGACTAAGTCACAGAAGTTGGAAATTCCTTCGCGCCTACTATTTAAATGCGGTCTTATCTTCGTCCGGTGCTACCCATCAAGGAGAAATATTTACAAATAGAAATTACGAGTACCTTAGTAGACATTCGTCGAGATAACGCTCAAGATTAACTATAATTAACTGGCACTACACAGAGGGTGATTAAATTAGGAAAGCTTTGAATGAATTATGTGTGAAAAACAATTATATTGAATTCATTTCTAATGGCATACGTAAACGTTTTTAAGTTTTTGATTAGATTATATACACAAATGATTTATAAACTAATCTTTATCACTGTATCAAAAATGAGCGACAGTAGCTTAATGGTTAAGATTGCGGTTTTGAAAAGTCGTGGGTTTGAATACGATATTCGATTACTGTGCATCACTTCTAATACAAAAATTTCACTAACTTATGGTAGCAAAGACAGTATTAGTAATGCCAATAGTATTAATATTTCTTTAAATCATTGGGATTATTATGAATAGTGTATCCTCTAAAGCTATTTAGTATTTCTAGGCAGCCTTTTTAGTTATATTAAACGCAAAACCTAGACCATAACCATCGCGCGGTTTAGACGAATCGATAAACACATAGGTAATTGTTTACAATTTATCAAACATACCAAGATACGCGGGTAAAGCAGAAACCTGTCTTAGCTGTCGCGCAGTAGGGTGAAAACACTTCTTTTTTCTTCTTCAATTACGTGGTAAGACTACTTCTCAGATCCGTAAGTCATCAATGGCAACACGCACTGGTTCCATAATATCGTTTTCAGGTTTTGAGGTATACCTGACGAGAAGATGTGTCGTAATTTCCCGAACGCTGCCCAGCCAAATGAATCCATCGAATGAACTCTCGGTCGAAGTTGGACTTCCTAGTCGGGCTATTTGTCGCAGGTAAACATACTGGTCGTCAACAACTTCAAGCTTATTGTTCCCAACAACTACCGGCATAGGTGTGACATGGACGTTAAACATGATTTTTGTTTTATCCATGTTCATCTTAAGACCTATCCGTTGGGATACACTATTGAGATCATTGAGCATGGTCCTCTAGCGATTCCGCCACAAGAATTATATCGTCGGCAATTCGGAGGTGGGTCTACCAGGTTTACTTCCTTTGGGGCTGCTTTTAAAAGAAATAGTTCATGATAAAGAGTTCCTCTTTCTCCATGAAGTCGGCTAGCTACTGGACCCTTTGGTTCCGTTGTCCTTTTCCGAATTTTCTTACTTTCAGCTCACCTTTCTCTCTTGTATCTAGTTTTGCGTTGAAGTCTCCCATTAACACGGTTTAGTGGGTTTTGTAGGAATGCATGGCTTTAGAGGTCTACCGTATAGCAGCATAATGCTTCTGTGATTCGTATAATCCGTGTCTACAACAACGCATCTGAATGTTGTATCACAATCTGGGATGGAAGTTCTTGTCATCTGTTGGACTGTTTTATACTTATTTTATAAAAAAAGAACTAAAGTTACAGCCTATATTATACGTCTCACTGGTGGGCACAGGCCTCCTCTCATTTCTGAGAGGATACTCAAGGAAGTGTCCGCCGCGTTGCCCCAATGCGTGTCGGCGAACTTCACATGTCTTCAAGTATTTTTTTTTCTTATTCCTCAGACATGCAGGTTTCTGCACAATGTTTTCCTTCACCGCCGAGTACGTGGTAAATCAGCACTTAAAATTGCAATTAAAAATTTCATTGGTGCCGGCAGGGATCGAACCCGCATACTGTGATATTTACAGCGAGCGTTAATCATCTGAGCTACCACGGCTCTTAACTAAAAGAACTAGCTTTCATAAATTTACCTATAAGTGTCTAAATAGCGTCAGTAGTGTTGGTTATACTTTTATCGCTTTTTCTTTGTAAAAGAAAAAATAGATAGACCTAGAAGGCATGTAGTCATTACTAAGAATATATAACAGAGATAAGTTTTTAAGTTTTTTAGCTTTTAGTTTTTATAATAAAATACAAATAAAAGTGCTTACTAATTTTTTTTATTTATTTTAGATTTATACGAGTAGTAAACTTTTTATTACTATTTAAGCTGAAGTAAAGTAAAGTGGAAAGATTTTTAAGCTATTGCATAGCTTGTATCGCGGGCCTTGAGCGCGGGGACCGAATCCAGAAATTCCGTAACGAAAAAACCTCACGCTCTCCACTCCGACGGGCACGGGAGATGTGGCGTTGAAAGCCGTGCATCGTCTAACGTCGTTTCAGTTCGGCAGACTTCGGCACGGTGTTTGTGTGCGTGCGACTAGACGTATGCATGTACACTAGCTGCTAACTCAATGATAAAAATTCCTGAATAACCTACATGTATTGTAAGATATTAAAAATATTTTAAACAATATTAACTTCTCATTTATTCAATAAGAGAAAAAAATTGTTTTCTTATCGGTCACCACGCTCAAAAAGTGTAACTTGATTTAATATCAAAGACTTAACTGCATAAATAAAATAAATAAATAATTATAATTGCATAAGTTGATAAAAAATGCTATGCAATAGCTTTACCGCGGCAGTCACCGAGTGCCACACGTATTTTTTTTGTGCTAGTCATGCCGCAACTACATTATGGCTAAGCACAAATCGGTCGGCTCAACATAAGAAGAACCATGCTTTCACACCATACCGAGTGAGTGTAGAGAACCGGAGGCCCTTTTACTGAATTAACAATTCTTTATATTTAATGGACTTTACTTATTAACCGACTTTAAAAAAGGAGGAGGTTGGTTACGCGTTATCATCGCAGATTGTGATGTGTTCTTTATTAAATAGGTTGTTATTCAAGTGTGGTCCCATATAAATTTGGAGAAAAAATTCCACCCCTAAGAGTAGCAAATATATAGCTTCTTTTTTACCAATTTGAAGTCGGTTTTCGCTTTTTGTTGAAAGTTAGAATTATTTTATGAAATAACCTGCGGCAATTTAAACAAATTAGCTTCAAAACGAGCAAGCCTCGGAGATCACAGAGCGAATCTGAGCTCACTTACCGGCGACTCTTTTAACAAAAGCCAATTCTCGAGAACAAACTAACGAAGCCAGTTAGCATAACAATATTCCTGTCTCGGTCGTGTTGTTGGCACACGAATATGTACACCGGATTGTTCTTAAATAACTTCTTGGCTTTTATGTAAATAGCCCTTTCCGGCCTCGGGGTGCGGTGATATTAAAAACCTTTGTTGTGAATGCAAACCTTGGACAATCTTGGTCCGTATATGCGAAAACTTATGATTACACTGATGTGTGTACTGAATATTCTTGAGAAATTTTTGTGAGGATTGCGAATTTAGGTTACTTTTGTCATGTTTTGTTATGGTATATTTATGAATTTAATTAATTTTTAAATTGATAATATTTACAATGCAATAAAACTAATCTTACGGATTCTATCGCGTTTAATCTTTACTTTTTTAATCCGCGACGTTTCGGGCACTTTCCCGCGCCCATGGTTACGGGGGGGGGGGGACTGTGGTGTATATTACCATCAGAGTAGATGTAAAATTTTACAAACAAAATTTTTATTATAGAAAACCTTTCACTGTTATATGTTATATGTTTTTATATGTTTTACAACAATGAATATTAACAATGCTGTAAACATTACTAATATTCCCCTTAACCACTCGTGGTAAGCTTAAATTGCTTGTGTTACCTTTTTGAGTACGCAATCCGCGCCCTGCCATTAGGCTACTGTCGCTTTACATAAGAAGTGATCTGTTGGTACCTTAGAGCTTAATTTTTTTTGAACTATACATATATTGACGTAATCTGTGAGATGTAGGTTACGTACGGCTCTGCTGGGGAAGGACCAAGCTTGAGTATTAAGAACCGGTGATCCTTTCTACTGCCATCGCGGCGTTCTATCTTATTCCTCAGGGTTGACAGCACATTTGCATTTTAATACTCAATCGAGGACAGATGTAGATATCTATATTGTGATTATGGCAGAGTGTATGTTTACCAAAAAAAATTGACCAACTAGTTAATTCCAACTTCGATCGAGAGGTCAATCGACAGACGCAGCTCGGATGGGCAGCGTTCAGGATATTACGACTCATCTTGTCCTCACGTAACCTCTAAACTTAAAAACAAGAATGGGGTACGGATCTGTATTGTAGTACCACAGTGCTGGCCGTATGAGGAATTCAAGGTCACGAAGCGATAAGTGAAGAGGGCTGTGCTTGGAGTGTTTCTGCGTAATTCTGCGTATAAATATCGTAATGAGAACATCCGCAGTAGAATCGGGGTGACCGGCATAGTTTTTGATTAGACAAAAATTATTACAGCATTTAAGAAGGCTGTTAGTTTTTTAAGAAATTTTAAGATATGATCTGCTAAATTTGATATATTATAATATATGTGGCCGTGGAAGGAAAAGGGGAGATCTCCCGCCGGGCAAGGTGTTTTGCCCGGGGAGCGGCCGACACTCCGTGTGATAGTTCGGAGGTGTTCTATGTATACTGTTTATGATTCGGAATGTTGATAGCCTGATTTAGGCTTCGGTGTGTTTCGCTTGTGGCGCGACGACAGCGCCGCTACATCACCCCCCTGCTCAGACCGGAGGTCGATAGTGCAGTCGAGTTGTTGACGAATGTGCAAGTGCCAGGAGATTGCATTGAAGTCTGCGGTGAGTCGAGAAGAAGGCAAGTAATCTGCGAGAGTGCCGTGAAGCAGAGGCGAGCAGTAAGGCTCAGAGCCGTGCCGAACACTGTATAGCGCAGAGAGTAGCTTGAAGGAACAGGAAGCATTATTATTCCAGTGCTGCGATGAACCTTGTGAAGCTAGATGGCTTGCAGGATATGAAGATTGCAGACCATAGCTGCTCGGGAGTGAATAGGTGGGGTATTCTATGACGATGATGAAGCTTGAAGTTACCGAAGGTTGTTGGTTGCGTGTTCAGATCACGTCGGGGTCACCACTGTGGCCGTATAAGGAAAGAGTGGAGATCTCCCACCGGGCAAGGTGTTCTGCCCGGGGAGCGGCCAACACTCCGTGTGATAGTTCGGAGATGTTCTATATATACTGTTTATGATTCGGAATGTTGATAGCGTGATTTAGGCTTCGGTGTGTTTCGCTTGTGTCGCGACGACAGCGCCGCTACTTATAATATGATCAATTAATATACAAAATATTTAGCTAAATACAGGAATCACACAGATAAGATTCTATCTCATCTATATATTCCTTTATATCTTATATAGAGAAACTATATTATGGTTGTAGCACGAAAGGGTCGGCTCGACCGGGGAAATATCACGTTCTCACAGGTTAACAGCGTAAAATAGCAGCTTGATGCTGTTGTGTTTCGTATGGTGAATGTAGAGAATCGGCGATCCGTTTTACTGGAATCGAGGCATTCCATCTTAGTCCTCAGGGGCGACAACGCATCTGCGTTTTGATTCTTAATCGAGGTTAAATGTAGACGTCTTTAGGCTACAGCATCCACTTACCATCAGGTGCACTATGTGCTCATTTGTCACCTTAATTCTGTTTAAAAAATAACTTGAAATAAAAAGTAAGATGCGAATCATTTTGTCAGTGGACCAATATGAAGGTATAATTAATAATAACAAGTAATAAAGTTCTTCATTAATGAAAACTTTGGCTTTTGGACCGTCTTTTGTCAGTAGATGAATAAGAATGATTTAAGGCAATTTGTTTACAAATGCTAATTTTAAATATACTTCGTGAAATACAACAAACGTGCTCGGCACTCGGACCACCGTAGTTGAGTCAGTTAACGCCGGCGGTGCCGCGGTGCGGTGTATGCGTGCTTTATTTGCACACGCTATTTATTATTCGTGATGTAACGTAACAGTCGAAATCGGACCAATTTAAGAATACTGTGCATCACCTTTGAAATAAATCTTTAATTATTCTCATCACTAAAATGAATTAATGATTCCTTAACTATCAAGGTCAAAAACTGAAATCAGATATAGAAATAAAATATATTTTTATTTCTAAATCTGATTAAATATGATTAAATATTGCTATAGAAAACCATAAAATTAGTCACAAGAAGGTAATAAGGTGATATTTAGGATATACAAATTTATATATACAAATTTACTAGAAGTATTTACAATTTAGGTGATATTTAGAATACAGGACATATTTACACCAGGGAAATTTTCGGAGGTATTAAATTCGCAACACTATGCATTATAATGATTTCTTATATTTACGCGAACACTACACATATAAATAACATAAAACTGCAAGACTTCAAGATACTATAAGTTCATACTGCGTAGATCGGAACAAAAATTATTAATTTTAATCTGGAGGTAGCCGTGGTTAATGTCATATACATTGGGACGTCAAACAGCTCTGTCCCCCCCCCCCCCCCTGACCAAAGGTGCTGTAAAGTGCTCGAAACTTCGGGGATATAAAAATAAGTTAATATACGGGATGAAATCCGTAAAAACTAGTTTTATTTAACTATTCATTATGTACCTTGCCATAGTGTACCGCGTCTTGTAACCATATGCTACTTCTAATCGCCAATAGCTCGTGATTTTTATAGAATATAATAAGAAGACACATGCCATGTTATAGCATACTACACATTGTAGCACAATCCAGCTCTAGTGTGAACTTGGTTCACATGACAACTGGTGGTCGCCTAGGGCTCGAAATTTTATTTAATTCATAAAATTTTAGGGTTGTATATTAATCAAGCTACCTTTAAATTGCATATTTATATAATATAAAATAATGTAACAGATATCTATATACAAAATATAAATAAAACGTTTTTTTGCCTTAACACACTCCACACATGATTTAAAAAGGAACATTTAAAATTACACAAAATTAGCAGCATTTTAGTCAATCTGTCAGTAATTTATGTTAGCAAAATTTTAAAATTTTTGGCTACAATCTCTATTCTATGTAACCATTTAACCAATATGACTTTAAAGTAATAACTATGATGTTATAACTTCATATATACAAACAAAAATATGTTTGTAGCTTGCACTTAATCTGAGACATTGGAAGTATAAACTTCAACAAACAATATAATTTGTCCAAGCGATGATTTTGTGAATGACATTGACAGTGTCAACGTAAACTATATTTATTTTATTTATTGTATTTATAATATATTACACAAAAAGTTTTAAAATAGTAAAATGGTAAGATTCACAAGCGGTTGACGTTATAGTTGATGACATTAAACAGAGAAGTTTTCTACATAAAACGCTTTTTGCACAAACCAAAATTGCAGTAATCCAAATTAAAAAAGTAGACACCAATTTAAAAAGGAAAAACACAATGTTATTGTATAATTTTTTTAATTTACGCCGACAACGTTAATCTTATCATTTTAAGTTTAAAGTTTAAATAATAATTCTATTTTAATTATTTCTGGTAACAGGTTAATATTAAGTGCTTTTTTTAATTTTTCTTTCATAACGTATTAAATTTTAAATGAAAGAAATATAAAAACTTATTATAAAATTTCGTATTACTGCTACTCACAAAGTATTTTATTCGACACGTCGTCTATGCACGCATAAACACTCGCGTCATGAAATGTCACTAGAAAGACTTTCATTAAGTTACATTTCATGTCTCAGACATCGTTTCGTTGTGGTCTAGGCCTTCATTTTACGTATTTACTTGTGGGTAATGCAGCGTGAGCCTCGATAGCTGGACCGGTCATACAATATCAGCTCTCAGTATACGGAAGCTCAATTTAATTACAGTTAACCGTTATAACGACAACGTACAGCTCTCATCGTCTCTAGTATTAATCATTAACTCCTTTGATTTATGTGATAATTCCATAGGATGTTATCTATCCTCTTACTGTTAAAGTTCTTTGAGATATTTCTACCAGCAGTAATCAATATAACATAAAGCAAACTAATTGAAGTAAGCAAAATCGGATAAAAAATAAAGTTATTCACTAAATTCTATCAGTTATTTCTTATACTTTGGATATATGCGTTTATTATAGGAAAATTATTATGGGCATAACCTAGCAATAGGTTATAGCGGGATACTTCTGATTCGAAAGAAATAAAATCAATTAGAGTAAGATCGATGTTAGATCTAAGACTTTATAATAATTGTTAAATTAGTTAAAATTTACCTGATGCTCCAGATTGTTCAGTATCGGAAAAAATTGGCATTGGTACAGTCTCACGCGATCCTAGCTGTATGTAATGGATACTACTACTGGAAAAGTAATTGAGATTAATCATGCCAATTATTTATCTATAGCATATTAACAATATGTCACTTGATCGCTAAATACATCTAACTGCACAAGTAAAAAAGCTGTCTTAATTCTTTTAGTCGTCACCCACTCGATTGTAAATATTATCATCATATGCAAATATTTGTTGACCATTGGTCTGTAATAATAGGCCTGGTAATCTTGGCGTTTGCAAATTTTCTGTATTATTTCCTTCTCCAATGTTTGGAGTTTCGCTTTCTGGTGTTAATCATCAATGAAGAGCATACATTTTTCATAATCCTGCTGAGAATTGTTTTGGATATAGCATGCAATGAATCTACTTACTGGATGACGATGATACTCCCAGTGTTTCTGCGTGTAGCCCTCAGGTGTTCTAATTATGCGAAGCCAATGAATACGTTCGCATAGAAGACGATCTCAGTTACTGGAATAAAGCCGACCATAGCAGAGTAATGGAACATATCCTTAAATGTGTACCATTATCACCTAGATGGCTGTAATGCCATTACTTAATGGCCGAGGTCACCATTACACTGTGAGCTTTGTTTGGTTTTTTTCTAATAAATCAATGCCGAAAAATCGACCTAAAGCACTCCAGAATACCATTTTTATACAAAATTTTAATACAAAATATTTATTCGTTTTCAGTGACAATGACCGCTTATTAGTTCCGATGCTGGAAAATCTGGACCATCAGGTATACTTTTTAATAGTTATTAAAAAGTATAATTAGGTTAGGTATAAGTCTTCTTCAGTCACTGTCACTGACAATGCATGCTCATACACCTAGACTCTGACTCGCTTGCAGTTTTACGAGATAAAATATGTTTAGCTTTACGATATAAATAGTAAAAATAGTTTGCTAATACTTTTTATGCTACTTATTCTTATTTATTAATTATATCCCTGTTACGGATTCTATTATGCATAGGAATTCCAAGTACATCGCTCTTCATAGCTTCTTGAACGACTTGAAGTTTCCTCAAACGGTTAGCCCCGGGATTATGACCGATTCGCTAACGTTATCTGTAACGTGCACTAGTTATACTTTTGCTTGGTGTACCATAAATATTTTGAGTAACACACAAATTGCTTAGTCACCGGAAGGTTTAATTGATTTTGTAATTAAATGAAGTGGAATAAGCCGTGTAGTGGCGGTGTAAAAATATTCACTACCCCATATCGTCCCGTGGATGTCGTAAGAGGCAACAGAGGAATATTGAAATGAGTGATGAGGAGCAGCATCTTTCTGATAACAGGCAAACATAATAAAAAAAACTGCGGTTGACAACCCGCTCGCCAAGCGTGTCAACTATGGAAAAATACCCCCTGTGAGGCTATCTATGAGAGAGGCCTGTGTTCAGCAGTGGACTATTATAGGCTGTGATGGTAATTAAATGAATGTTATAGGAATGCATAAGGGTCAAACAAAGAAATATTCATTTTATATCTTAATATAAATAAATTACGTGTCACGTTGTTTGTCCGCGATGGACTCCTAAACTACTTAACCAATTTTAATCAAATTTGCACACCGTGTGCAGTTTGGTTGAACTTGAGAAATGGGGTAGTTTTTTGCACATGAGTGACCCACTTTTTTAACGAATTTAAGGCATTTTAATAGGACATGCCAAAGTGATGTCGAAAAGGGCAGAACAACGTCTGCCTGGCAAGCTTGTATAAAAGTATACGTGATAGGAAAATTTTATACACCTTTTAATGCATATTGCGTATACGGAGGAGTCAGCTATCCATCCATCAATTACAGCCTTTAAAAGTCCACTGCTGAACATAGATCTCCCCAATAAATTGCGTCATAGAAGGGATTTTTGGCGAGCGGGTTATCAACCGCAGTTTTTTATTATTTTGTATTGTTATCAGGAAGATGTCCATCACCTGTCAATTTCCGTCTCTCGCCTTTTACGACACTCACAGGATGATATGGGGAAGTGGATTTTCTTACACCGCCACAACACGGTTAATAATAGTGTATGTACAATAATATGTCACAAATACATTAAATGAAATAAAATAAAACATACATGGTATACGTTCATACGTCAATGTCAAAGCGACAAAATTGTCGCTTAGGAAAATGATGTACATTATTTGTTGACGTACATATATTCCATACTACTAATGTCTCAGAGTAAGTAATAATATGTATCTTACAAAGACATTTAAATAGGTACTTAGTAGTATATTTAAATCTCTTTAGTATCTTCTTATTTATATATTCATGGAGAAGCAAAGGGAAAAGAATATGCCTCTGCATTTTTTGGCCTTTGACTGTGTTCCTAGGGAGATGATCTGGTGGGCGTTGCGGTCGAAGTTGGTACCAGAGACCTATGTGGAAATCGTACGTGATATGTACCGCAACTCCAATTCAATAGTCAGCACCCTGTTGGTGATACCCCCCTTCCCCATAACCGTAGGCGTGCATCAGGGCTCCGTCTTAAGCCCCTATCTCTTCAGTGTGATATTAGACGAACTGTCAGCCAGCGTACAGAAACTACCGCAGCCTTGGCTGCTTATGTACGCTGATGATATCGCACTGGTAGATAGGGACAAAGGACGGCTCATCAGACGCGTGCACGCACGGAGGGAGGCGCTTGAGAACGGCGGGCTGAAGCTAAACGTGGCGAAGACGTAGTATATGGCCTGCAACAGCACATATCTGACGTCTCTCCGTATAGGCAACGACACCGTCGAGTGCACGGACCACTTCAGGTACCTCGGATCTGTGCTTGATGCGTCCGGGGATCGATGTCGCGACATCAAGGCCGGCCGGCCAAAAGCGGCCTGGGCGAAATGGCGCGAGGTGACGGGTGTCATTTGTGACCCCAAAATGCCGGTCAAGCTGAAGGGACAGGTCTATAACCGTCATAAGGCCTGTCCTTACGTACAGCACTGAAGCGTGGCCGGTGCTGGAGCGACACCGGCAGTTGTTGCATGTCACGGAGATGAACATGCTGCGATGGATGTGTGGCGTCACGCGGAAAGACCTATGTATGGAATACATACATCCGTGGCAGCCTCCATGTCCTTGACGTTGCTGACAAGCTCCAGGAAAGTCGCCTCCGCTGGTACGGCCACGTCGTACGACGACCGGCAAGCTACGTGGGAAACAAATGCCTGGACATGACCCTACCTGGTACCAGGAGTAGAGGACGGCCCAAGAAACGCTGGCTTGATGTCGTGCAGGATGACATGCGCAACCAATGCTAGTTGCGGCTAGATGCGAGGGACGCCGAAGACCGGGCAAAGTGGAGGAGGAAGTGTAGGAAAGCGGACCCTGGGTTCTCCCGCGCTGGGCGGGATGAGCAACCGGGATAAACGCTAGGTAGAAGAAGGTATCTTATTTATAGATTTTATTTTACTTTTATTTATTTATTTTATTTTATTTGGAAGACCAACAGCTATCATAATTAGGATAGATAGTACTAATAACAACAGTAAGCCAATTAAAGATCCTCACTAATAGATACAAAGGTGAATTTACAACAGTGATAAATACGATTTAACACTCGAAAGTATCCAATACAACATATTTATGCCAAATGAGGGCTAAACTTGTATTATACATATAAAAGACAATCAACTCATACTTAGGACAGTCAATAACACTACAAGCTATTTTAACAGAAAAATAAACACAAATACAAAAGTAAATCATAGTTGTGTAGAAAAGCATCAATATCTCACTTAGAGCTACCAAAAAATGCATTGTTAAGTATGCGCCTAGCTGACGCAGCACTAGTGTTAAACAAATCGAATTCAAACTCATTGGCTAGCTTATTGAAATTATTGCTCGCTCGCCATATAAATGTATTATGCCTATAATTTTAGATGAAAATGGGAGACTTAAAAATTTGTTGTATCTAAGAGGTTTGGCAGGACAGCTAACATGTAGTTGAGATAAAAGCTCAGGAGAGTCAATAGCACTACAAGCTATTTTTAACAGGAAAGTTAGGTCAGCAATTTCACGACGCATAGCAATACTCGTATAATAGATTGAGTATAAACTCAATCCTATTACTCTTCTTTAGGGTAACAACATTTTGTACAATGTATCTTGACTATAATGCCACCGTCAAACATTTAATAGGCAAAAAGCGTTTATTTTGTCTATTCTATATAATATATTGTTTTATATATTAACGTGCAAATGAAAATGAAATACAGCTTACATAATATACAAACCTATAAAAAAATTACAATTACACATAATTTCGGCCACTAGGCGCTCACTAGTAAGTATACATAAAAAAATTAACTTGTGATACGTAACATTCATCGTTCCAGATGGTGCTCTTAATGTATGGACTTATCTTTAAGGGCAGCTCCGTCAATGTTTTATTTATTAAAATTATTTCGTGAGCAATAGATTCGCGATAGTAACAGCTTTAGTCATGCGTTAGGTGCAACTATTACGATACTCAAAATCAAAGGTCACTGTTTTTATTTTCAAAGACTCAAAACGTTGAATTAATTATCAAAAACTTGAATTTACTTTTGCCATAATTAACTAACTGGCTGTACAAATAAGATTGTACAACTAGTGCGTGTAGTCAGTGACGACCATAGAATACTATAATGTATTATAGTATTCTATGGTGACGACATATGGGTATGAGACGTGGTTCTTCACTTCTGGCCGGATCTCTCAGAATACAAGTGGCTCAAGATCGTGTTTCGTAGCATTCGTTGGAGAGACCTATTTTTAGGAGTGAATTTGTAAAGGGCTGTAATGATGATGATGATAACTCTATCTTCCTAGAATTTATAGAACACAGACAGCCCTACTACAAAAAAACAGTTTATAATTAGTTTCAATCCTAACCTAGAATCTGTTTAAGTCCTCGGAAATATGCATACTATAATGTGGCATCGAATAAGACAGTAAATGTCGAAAATTTACAAAGACTGGTGCGTTACCGACCTCCGAATCTTCTTAAACCGTAGCTTAAACCAAAGTCTGTCAATAAAGTGAACAAATATAATAAGATGCGTTGTCAGGTAGGCATTATCAATTGAATTATCAATATTTTTCCAAGCGAATAGAAGCATTAAAATAAAGAATTAATCTAAATCTTATAAAGTAGATAGTCGCAACTCTTTCTCGATTGAAACATGTTTTTGTTTGATAAATATTAACAATATGAGTAGAATTAAGAAATATCAGTACAAAGGAAACCGCTGCGCCCTCTGGGCGGGTAACTTGTTACCATAATAAGGGCCCCGGTGAGGACAATTACAGTCGGTGTGTTTGTTTTGTAGCAGTGCTTCGAAAAGCGGTGATTAAGGCGAAAAGCAAGGTAATGTGAACAGATGTCGAGGTCATAGTACTTGAAGACATGCAACTGCACGGGTCTTATTATTGAACCCTTATGAACTAAATAATTAGGCCAGCGATACACATGCGTATTTTGTCGTGTAATTAAGACTCTTTTTATTTTTATTTAAGTATTATTCGTACTGACAGATCACTTTTAAGCTTGTAGTTATCTTATGCGTGCGCGCTTGCGTGCGCGCTTGCGTGCACGTGTGCGTATTCGTGTTCGTGTACGTGTGTGTGTACTTGCGTGCGTGCGTGTTCTTGTGCGTCGCACACACACACACACACACACAAAAACAGAAGCCCACAATTACTATTGCATGATAATTCTTATAAAAAAGTGGTTGTAACGTGCTGGTCACAAGGAACTTAAATAACGACTATAATAAATTCGTTAAGGCACTATTCATCTCGATGACTGGCGTGCTATGTTTTGATAGTTTGTTGAAGCGCCAGTGTGATAGCTACCGGTGAAATCGCAAGTCAATTATGTTTTTGTTAGACAAATAACGGTTATAGATGCTTGGACAGTACGTTTCAAATGTTCGTGTCAATGACTGGTAGGAATGTTGATTTTTATTTTTATATACACGATGATGCACTGCCGTAGAAATAGAAGTTTCTGTAATACTAATATATAATAATTTAATTCCATATTTATTTGTGAAATATACACAAATTATTTGTTGCCTTATTTCATATATATATATATATATATATATATATATATATATATATATATATATATATATATATATATATATATACACCGAACAAGGGTGACAAACATCACACAGTCTACCTGATGTTAAGTGGATGTTGTGGCCGATAGACATCTACATTTATCCCTGATTAAGAATCAAAACGCAGATGCGTTGTCACCCCTGAGGACTAAGACGCTCTCTACACTCACCATACGAAACACAGCAGTATTAAGCTACTATTTCACACTGGTATTCTGTGAGAGCCGACCCATTCGTGCTACAACCATAATATAGCTTATACGGTTGAATTCCACCCTCCATCCATTACAGCCTAAAACAGTTCACTGCTGAACGTGGGCTCTCACCATACAGTGCCGCATAGGGGGATTTTGATATAGTCAACTCGCTTCGCAGGCGGGTTAACAACCGGAGTTTTTTTTACAATTTTGAGTTGCTATCAGAAAGAAGCTGCTGCTCAGTTCTTGTTTCCGTTTCCCTCTGTCGCTCGTACGACACCCACGGTACGATATAGGGCGGTGATTATTTCGGCACCGCCTTTACACAACTGAATTATACTGCTTGTTATTTAACAAAACTTTATAAGAAAATTAAAAAAAATAGAAAACCAAAGTTTTGTATGGTAGTGTTTTCAAAATAAGTGATTAATTTATTTTTTTGTTAAAAAAGTTAGCTTTAGATAAAAGAGTAAGTAAACTGTTTGACATAAGCCGGCTACACACAGGCTTTGCCTTAATTATTACTTAAGATAGGCTGAGCTACGATCGCAGTTGGTCTCAGACTTTTCGCACCTTTGACGCTGCGGCTGCCTAAGTCAAAACCAAAGTCAAAGCTTTTTATTTAATTCAGGGTTGTTTAAAGTTAGATAATTACATAATGCTACACGGTTGAGAAATTTTTAGAGATACATATACGTGGTTTTTTTTTAAATTATTTAAAAAAATTAAATAATAATGCAATATTAGTTTTCCTGTGGGATGAATATCCATGGAAGGAAGCAAACTTACGCTATAACTTATAGTACGTCGATGATAACAATTTATCCTTTACACGCCGAAAATCTTTGACTAGATGCAAGGGGGAATATGCTACCTTTTTACCCCAAAAGTCAACGTCTCCTGCATGTGGTGAACTATTTCATTGACGGACGAGGTTCTGGCGATTGAATAATACTAACACTGTACTAAAAAGAGTACAGAAGCGCTTGCGCTCACACTCGTGCACGATAATCTAGTCCTGCACGGACTAAACCTCGTTCTGGGAGACGTTATTATCATATCAGAAGATTAAGTGGTACGGTCATTACCAATTCACCAATTTGGTCGACAAATTTTCGCCTAGGGCGTACCGTTACCGACTCTGCCGTTCACTTCAGCAACATAAATTTGCTTTTGTCACTCTTTCCTCATTCATTCTTTCTACATTCATTCAAGCATTCCTTTCTTAATCCTCGTCACATCATATTGCATACCACACTCTTCTCTTATTACACAATTTTTCACCCTGTCACTCAGATTCAGCCCTAACATACTAATAAATTAAGAGTACCCTTAACCGACGAGCATGTATGCGTAGGTATATGAATGTGGAAGAGGCGAGAGAGGTGTGTCAACATCATGTCAAATGGAAGGTTGTAATCTCTGCTTACTCCTCTGGGTGACAGGCGTGAGTGCTTATGTATATGTATGTCATTACCACTAAATCTACAACGTATCGGTTGCAAGCTAAATATTTTAGGAAAGGCCTATGTTTTAAGGTATGTCATCTAACCACCTGGTATGCTCACCTGATGGTAAGTGTGTCCATAGATACCCAGAGATATCTTTAACTGCTACCGATTAAAAATTAAATTGAAATGCAGATACTTTGTCACCGCTGAACGATTTGGATGAAATATCTCGTAAAAATGGTTTCTAGTTCCCATTACTCACCACAAAAAATACATTGTAATGCTATTTCACACATAGCGTGGTCGCTCCCCGGTTCAGTCAGTTCGTTTGTACTGTAGCCTTAATATATCGGCAACGTGGATCAACCATTATGTTCAGACGTGAAGTTAAAAATGCTGTTTAGTTGAAGCGAAAGTATCGTCACTGTTGAAATAAAAATAAAATAATCCTCGTTCGTAACATAAGTTATATTGATTAAGATTTCATTAAAATATTTTTATTTGGAAGAAAACAGCTAAATTGAAAGCTTTGAAGATACGCTGTGCGGTCGGACCATCTATAGACGGACCAGCCTCTTTATATCGACTACTATCATAAAAGTGTCACAGGGATGCTGCAAACGAGAATTTACGACCAAATCGTGCAAATGAGAGACCGATGCCTTAAATCCTTAGCGGATCGGTTAGTTGACAAGATAACGCCGATAATTCATGATCTGTGCCAGTTATATCATTTCTTTGGTTCGTTATTATCCTATCTTATGTTTCCTTATCTTTTGGAAGCTAAAATAAAGTTTGAATAAAATGGCTTTATGTTAGTTTTAAGCTTACTCCTTGTTTTACTTACGTTATTCAAAAAAGAAGATGGCTACGTATATTTTTTCTTTTCGCTTTATTTCAGAATACTCCGACGTGATATGGCTTTTTTCTGCCCAGGAGTTGATTTTTGTTAGTTCCTGCCTAATACAGCTAAAGGTAAAGAATGGTACAGGTGACCATGTACAATATTATTTACACTTCTTTGTTGGAAATCGAATGGAGGTGTCCAATGGCTGCAGTAGCCTTACATTATGAGGTTCAATTCTAACATGTTTGCCACTGTTATATAATCAAATATAAAATTTTACTTATTTGTTAGTATCTCCTTAATATAGCTAAGAGGTAAGAAGAGAGGTACAGGTGACCACGTACAATATTACGAACTCTGTTGGAAGTCTAATGCGGTGTCCATTTGCTGCAGTAGCCTTACATTATGAGGTTCAATTCTAACATGTTTGCCACTGTTATATAATCAAATATAAAATTTTACTTATTTGTTAGTACCTCCTTAATATAGCTAAGAGGTAAGAAGAGAGGTACAGGTGACCACGTACAATATTACGAACTCTTCTTTGTTGGAAGTCTAATGCGGTGTCCATTTGCTGCAGTAGCCTTACATTATGAGGTTCAATTCTAACATGTTTGCCACTGTTATATAATCAAATATAAAATTTTACTTATTTGTTAGTACCTCCTTAATATAGCTAAGAGGTAAGAAGAGAGGTACAGGTGACCACGTACAATATTACGAACTCTTCTTTGTTGGAAGTCTAATGCGGTGTCCATTTGCTGCAGTAGCCTTACATTATGAGGTTCAATTCTAACATGTTTGCCACTGTTATATAATCAAATATAAAATTTTACTTATTTGTTAGTACCTCCTTAATATAGCTAAGAGGTAAGAAGAGAGGTACAGGTGACCACGTACAATATTACGAACTCTGTTGGAAGTCTAATGCGGTGTCCATTTGCTGCAGTAGCCTTACATTATGAGGTTCAATTCTAACATGTTTGCCACTGTTATATAATCAAATATAAAATTTTACTTATTTGTTAGTACCTCCTTAATATAGCTAAGAGGTAAGAAGAGAGGTACAGGTGACCACGTACAATATTACGAACTCTTCTTTGTTGGAAGTCTAATGCGGTGTCCATTTGCTGCAGTAGCCTTACATTATGAGGTTCAATTCTAACATGTTTGCCACTGTTATATAATCAAATATAAAATTTTACTTATTTGTTAGTACCTCCTTAATATAGCTAAGAGGTAAGAAGAGAGGTACAGGTGACCACGTACAATATTACGAACTCTTCTTTGTTGGAAGTCTAATGCGGTGTCCATTTGCTGCAGTAGCCTTACATTATGAGGTTCAATTCTAACATGTTTGCCACTGTTATATAATCAAATATAAAATTTTACTTATTTGTTAGTATCTCCTTAATATAGCTAAGAGGTAAGAAGAGAGGTACAGGTGACCACGTACAATATTACGAACTCTGTTGGAAGTCTAATGCGGTGTCCATTTGCTGCAGTAGCCTTACATTATGAGGTTCAATTCTAACATGTTTGCCACTGTTATATAATCAAATATAAAATTTTACTTATTTGTTAGTATCTCCTTAATATAGCTAAGAGGTAAGAAGAGAGGTACAGGTGACCACGTACAATATTACGAACTCTGTTGGAAGTCTAATGCGGTGTCCATTTGCTGCAGTAGCTTTACGTTATGAGGTCTGATTTATAACGTTTGCCACTGTTATATAATTAAATATAAAAATTTACATTTTTAAATTTTTGTCTTATAAAATCTAACTCGTGTAATATATGCAACTTGGTCATGAAGATATTTATCATATTATCAATTAAACGAAACATAATTATATTTTTTGCGTATACTTGTAGTTTCTAGCGAAGGCAATATAGTAACAGAAACGAAATATAATTAATTGGTAAAATATTGAGGGATATGAGATAGAATTACCTTGAAAGGTTGAATGCATTAAATGTATATTTTGCAGCTGCCTTAGTCACGACATATTTTAACGTATCAACCAATCTTACCAATTTTGAGCATAGGTACGGTGCAGTGACCAGGCTTTCGATGTGTTACTGGATACATTTCGGAAAGTGTGCGCAAGAATTGCATGACTTCATTCTCTCCCCTATAACCATCATCGGATCACTAGATAGTCGGCTAGTCTTCAACGCTTTGTTGTCATCATACCACGATTTCTAATTAAACAGTTTGCTTTATCTGTCTCAAAGCAAGGCTTTGTTAAGCTTTTATCATGGTCGACTGGACGATTGGCTTACAATAATTTAAAAAACGCCAGGGATATATCAAAAGTATATATGATACACGCGATAAATTAATGCGTGTTTGAATGGTAAAATTGGCTTTATTCATTGAGTAATATTTGGGAAAAAATAAATCAAAAGATTTTCTACGTACTAAGAATAAGTAAGTCATTATTGTTGTAAATGCATCCTCATTAGTGATTATTTCCTGACTGATAGTGAAGATTCAATAATTTTGACTTAGTTCTCAATAGTTTTGTTGCTTTTCGATCAAGAGTAATTACCATTCATTTAATACAATTAACAGGTACAGTTATCTAGAATCAATATTATAAACTTTTACGATTCCCCTTTTTCATTTTAAACAAAAAAAAACTATTATTAACTACGACGTTTATAGTACAAAACTGAACTGCTGGCATGTGACTTATTATTTAATTACATTGTATCACCCTACCATACACACTTTGTTGTTTATAATGATTGAGTTATAAAACAAAATGATTTATATGGAACTCTTAAGACGAGGTCTTAGCACGATTTCAAATTCGTTTTTCACCTGCGCGTCCCGCAGTGGGCGGAGCGGAGCGCAACCGGCTGTCGGAGAGCGCCGTGTGAACACAGTATGCGCAAAGCAAGCAGACAATTCACCTCCAAACAAAAACTTTTCCGTGAGGTCTACTGTTCTCAACACTACTAGGTATTATAGTAATAATATTTTGAGTACCTACTCACTAATATCAAAACTGTTTACAACATCGGTAGTCTGGACATCATACTACATTTTAATTATCAATATTTTTTTAAATCAGTTTTATGATATGAGCAGGTACTTAGTCAACTATTTACATACATAAACATTTAAAACGCTAACTCACAAATTCTAAAAAAAACCCAAGTTTCGTTGGCAAAATAGCTAAAATAAGAGAAAAAGAATAGTTTCAAATAAAACTATTAGAAAAGTCAAATTTATTTTACTGTTTTCTATTACCTTACCTCCGGACTTGATGGAGTGACCTGAAGGTGTACTTTGGTAATCAGCATTGGAATAGGTCGCTGAGTACTACTAGGAGTGCCGAGGTTGGGCTCGTTTTGTTAGGTACGACGAGCCCTTACCTCCGGACTTGACGGAGTGACCTGAAGGTGTACTTTGGTACTCGGTACGGTACTCCTTGAAATCCGGAGGTAAGGACTCATCATACCTAACAAAACGAGCCCAAACACGGTACACCTAGTAGTACTCGGCGACCAGTTCCAATAGCGATTACCAAAGTACACCTTCAGGTCACTCCGTCAAGTCCGTCGGTAAGCACTCATCATACCTAACAAAACGAGCCCTAACTCGGCACACCTAGTAGTACTCGGCGACCAGTTCCAATAGCGATTTCCAAAGTACACCTTCAGGTCACTCTGTTAAGTCCGGAGGTAAGGACTCATCATGACTAACAAAACGAGCCCAAGCACGGCACACCTAGTACTACTCGGCGATCAGTTCCAATAGCGATTACCAAAGTACACTTTTAGGTCACTCCGTCAAGTCCGTCGGTAAGCACTCATCATACCTAACAAAACGAGCCCAAATACGGTACACCTAGTAGTACTCGGCGACCAGTTCCAATAGCGATTACCAAAGTACACCTTCAGGTCACTCCGTCAAGTCCGTCGGTAAGCACTCATCATACCTAACATAACGAGCCCCAACTCGGCACACCTAGTAGTACTCGGCGACCAGTTCCAATAGCGATTTCCAAAGTACAGCTTCAGGTCACTCTGTTAAGTACGGAGGTAAGGACTCATCATGACTAACAAAACGAGCCCAAGCACTGCACACCTAGTACTACTCGGCGACCAGTTCCAATTGCGATTACCAAAATACACTTTCAGGTCACTCCGTCAAGTCCGTCGGTAAGCATTCATCATACCTGACAAAAAAGCCCTAACTCGGCACACCTAGTGGTACTTGGCGACCAGTTCCAATAACGATTACCAAAGTACACCTTCAGGTCACTCCGTCGAGTCCGGCGGTAAGGACTCATCATACCTAACAAAACGAGCCCAAACTCGGCACACCTAGTTCTACTAGTCCAGGTGTTCCAGTATTAGTTACTGAAGTTCACTTTCAGGTCACTCCATCAAGTCCGGAGGTAAGGTCTTATCATAACTGACAAAATCAGCGCAAAGTCCACAGCTAATTTCTCAGTGCCAGCAGAGGGCTCCCAGTGCAAAGAAGTCTCTAGAGTAGGTATTCGTATTTCGTAACTAAGTCTAATTACTCTATGTATCTAAGTATATTTTTGAGGTGTAAAAAATCAAAAAAAAATTAGATCTGTCAAATTATCAAAATAATTTTATTTGACTACGATTCCCGCAGCCAACCGTGCGTACACTTGTGTGCGTGACTCATATCAATGTAATAGTTCGATTCTATACCTATATCAATTTTGTAAACGCGTCCTTAAAAAATCTTAATGTAAATACTGCGGCAAAAAAGAGCGACACGTCTCTACAGCATTAGGCCTTGGCCGGCAGTGACTGCACAGGCGTTTACGCAAACATCCGTACGTATTATTTCAGAAATAAGAATATGCGATTTTAAAAAAAAACTATTAGTTGGACTAAAAAATTAAAACACTATAACGTTAATATGTTGAATGTATAAAAATCTGACAAAAAATCAGAATCATTGCATGTAATACTAGTATGGTTTTTACTAGTTAAAAGAAATAATTTAGAGGTATGTTTGTGATTTTTTTCTATCGTATTAAATTAGTGGTATCATGTTTTCAACACACTATCTAACTAGCATATATCCTGGACAATATCATGTATTTTCCTGGGTTTGTTTACTGCAGTGGAATCATATACTTTGAGGCATTATAAAACTTGCGTTTAGGGTCATGCCTCGTCTTAACAGTTAGTGCAGAAAATACACAAATCATTTTTATTTCAACAATAATTAAAATTGTTTTTAGAGGTGCTAACATTAAAAACCCTAATAGTTATTTAATAATATCATACAAATTTAAAATTACAATTGTATGAATAAAATAATTAAATCATTTCAATTTTATATTTATTTTATATTTTTGTATAATTTATTCAATGAATAAATGTTGACTGAGGATATTTTTGTTTAACAAATAATTCATTCATTTTCATTGAATACAACCTATATATCGAAACTCCACCGATTATGCATTGCTTCATAGAGGATATATATGATATAGTTGCCACACTTGCCAGACGGGGCGGCAACAGTAATATCTTGGAGGTGCAGTTCTTATCATAGTTTATGGGTTTTAACGTGGCTGGTTCTTTATTTTGTTATATATTTACGTAAGGATGATCAATAAGCGCACACAGTTCACCCGAAAGTAAGTTTATGGTGTGGCACATCGACATCAAGGCAAATAAATTCCTTGAGATCCAGGAATCTCTTTTTAATGCGTGGTACCTTATTAGAGGTAGATGTGATAATATTAATTTCATAATAATAACTTTATATCTAGTATATATAGTGAACCATTACTTATATGTTATTATGAAATAAAATTCTTGAAACGAAATACCTCGTTATCAATAGATTGGGTCAAAATTCAACACATATATAATAACTTCTGGTTTCGACGACTTTGGTGCTGTTAGCCTATGCAGCTATCACAGCTTCATAGGACCCAGGACCCGAAGCCCGAAATTCCGCGATCGGTAACAAATTGAATTCAAACAATCCGCATCTTATTTGCGTAACAATCACTCCTATGATAGTGTAAGTAAACGAGTTATCTAACGGCCGTCCGAATAGGGGATAGCGAGCCCTGGCTGTGACGGTTAACTCGTGTCGTTCGATGTACTGGGCGGCCGATGAGAACCGCCCCGTAACTTGAGCGTACGGTGATTACGCAGTTTTTCAAAAGTATCGTATATAGAACATGGGGGTTTGTAAACGCTCACAACAATTAGGTGCTCAAACTCAACACATGCCATTTCTACTGTTCGCTCAACAGAGAGGCTCACAATATCTTTACGTTCTTTACATGATAATCATTTACTAGCTAAAATTAAGGAGCCACCTCTTAAACCGTTTCTCTATTGAAAGAACTCACCACCCGGTGATTACCGAAGTTAAACATTAAGTTATAAGCTTTTAACCAATGTTCAGTAATACATAAAATATGAATATTTTTGCTTTTTAAGAACAATTCAATTTCTAGCTCCTTGCCCATCATGCCGAATGTTAAATAAAGAACTTACATACTGGGTATATAAAAGAAGTCCTACTTTATGATTAAGAGTCCATCCGGGCATACCATCTTAGTCTTCAGACCTGACAACGCAAGAGTCCGTGGACTGCGGTAACCACTTACCATCAAGTGGACTGTAAGTTTAATTGTCACCTCAGTTTTGTAAAAAAACATACATAAACATAAAGTGATGATAATAGTCGGCTAAAAGGTAAATAAACTTTAAATTCCTCGTTGACTTTATTACCCTTGCAATCATTAGAGCTTAAAATGATTACATATTAAAATCGTTTTAGTTGATTAAACCTGACCGTACCGTTACGTGAAATTTCACATAATATCTCACATCTGTGACTAAAAATTGCTTCGACTGTAAGCATACTTTCGTCACGCCCCGCTATTCAGATTAAATGTACCTGATAAAACAAATATGCTACAAAATAATACTTAAATATTCGTTATTTTTGTTTTCAACTCTCCGATTACTGGAAAGTGCCTTTGCTTTGTGATTCGAAAAGTTTGGGCTATATAATTTTGAAAATTACACCGTAGTGTATCACTCCTCAATCGCATCTTAACAGTTAGAAGGGAGGTCAAGACAGTACAAGTGATTTGGGTCCAAAGCTTTGCTTCGCATACCCTTGTTAATTTAATTTAAACATGCCATCTGTCGGGATAGCAGCTGTCTCAAAGAGGCTATTCAATTGCTTATACGAGCGAAATCTATTCGCCGAGCTACAAGTGTGTACGTAATTATTCTCGAGTATATGGATTTTTAAGAATTTACCTAGTAATGATATTTATGATATTTAAGTGGGCCGGCCATATGGCTCGAAGAACCGATAACCGATGGGGAAGAAAGGTTCTCGAGTGGCAGCCTCGTACCGGTAGGCATAGTGTAGGGCGACCCCCCACTAGATGGAGTGACGACCTGGTTAGACATGCAGGAAGTCGATGGTTGCAGGTGGCTCAGGACCGTGCTTTGTGGCATTACTTGGGGGAGGCCTATGTTCAGCAGTGGACTTGTGAAGGGCTGTAATGATGATGATGATGATAATGATATTTAAGTTATCTTACAGTAATGATTTCTTATATTTACGCGAACACTATACATGATTAAAACTACTTTTACGGATTTTATCGCGTTTATTTTTACTTTTTATTTACTTTTATTTTTAATTCCCGACGTTTCGGGCGCTTTCCAGCACCCATGGTCACGGGGGACTCACAGTCTCACAGACTCACAGGAATTAAAAATAAAAGTAAATAAAAAGTAAAAATAAACGCGATAAAATCCGTAAAAGTAGTTTTAATTATCTTACAGTAGAAATAATACATGAGGCTTAAGTTTTGTTTTTATAAAAGTAAAGTGACAAGCCAACTTAAAATCCACCTAGTAAGTTGTTACTTACTGCAGCCCATGGACATCTGCAGTTAACTTTAGACAAGGAAGGCTATAAATGCCTGAGGCCAGAATTACCTCTGAGGATTAAGGTGGAATATGTCACAGCCTGTAATTAAGCAGTGTTAAGCACTGTGGCTTGGTGAGAGGGTTGGTCACTAAGATAGACTCGTAGGCAGGAAAAAGTTCTACTACGTACTTTTTACCATATTTCTATAATTGAGTTTTTTTACATACATTTTATCTACATGCGTTGGTCTAGTAAGAAACGTGACTGCTGATCGTTAGACCCCGGATTCGAATCCTGGGTCGGGCTAAAAAAAAGTTATTGAGTTTTTCAAGAAGTTGGTGGTGCTGCACCACTGTGCCTCGGAAAGCACGTAAAGCCGTTGGTTTTGTCTCTCACCAGCCGTCGAAATACCGGACTATGAGAATTAGAGAATAGAGGGTGCACCTGTGTTTGCGCATACACTTTCGCACTAAAACTCTGTCCTGCGCCGTTGGCTAGTCTCCATTGAGGCTGGTCACTGTGACCGAAATTCTGTCGGAAAGACAGGAAACAAAAGACGTTTTTCTTTGCCTTGTTTGATACTTAATTAAGAAACAAGACTACTGGAGGACCCAAAAAAGAACAAGTTGTAGACAGTTTCGTAGAAACTACCTATTTGTCGTGTATAAATATAACAAAGTTTGACAATAAATGCAAGGAGTTTAAATTAAGTTTTATTGTTTTATACTACTTAATATGTAAGCAGTTTTGTTACTTTTGTAATACAATGTATCACAACTAAATTACAACAAATCACGTTAAGTATTATAAATATTTGTGGGTGTGTTGGTAAACTTTTTACTTTTATTAAACCAAGAGATTCAAATTACAAATGTTGCAAATAACTGACAGAGACGTAGGACCTTAAACACACATCGGGAAATCAATTTTTCTTTCTCAAGACACAATAATTGCGAGTGCGGCCGTCCCTCGGACGCAAATTACGAGCAATTGCACCTGGCAATATTGGCTCAACGTTGGCTGTTCGTCAGTCCAAATGTAGATAAAAGATTAAAACTAAATTTTATTTGCAGTAACTTCAAAAATATCCTGTTTAAAAATAGTATCATCCTTTATTTTACCTTTTAACTTGTGGTCTAACTTCGCCTGCGTAAAATCTACTATTGTGGCGGTGTCATTTAAATTTTAAATATCAAAAACCATTTAATTTATAAATTTCAAAAACTCGTAAGTGTTTCGGAAAAAATGTGGCCTAAATCACTCCCGGCATTATTCTCTATTAATCAGTTTAGTGATTTCAAAGACTAGCCCGGACCGACCGACAAGCAGATAAAATGTTTATAAACCGTTATTCACGTCCTCGAATTTACAACCTATATACGTCCCACTGCCGGGCACAGGCCTCTACTCAGAGAGGGTTTTAGGGCAAGGAAGTGTCCGCCGCGCTGCCCCAATGCGTGATGGTGAACTTCATATGTCTTCAAGTTTTTTTTTTAATTTTTCTCAGATTTTTTTATAGGATCATGGTGATAAACGATCACAAAGTCCACCTGTTGGTAAGTGATTGTTGTGGCTCATAGACATCTACATCTATCCTGGATTACGAATCAAAACGCAAATGCGTTTCACCCGTGAGGACGAAAACGGAATGCCTCGTTTCGAGTAAAAAGGTTATCCGGTTTTCTACACACATCGTACAAAACACACAAGCGTTAAACTGTTATTATGCGACGATATCCTGTGAGAGCTTGGTTCTTGCCCGGTGGATTCGCCCCATTTGTGCTACAATTATACTACTAATATAACTGAATCATGGATCTACCACACAAGAAACAGACATGCAGGTTCCTCACGATGTTTTCCTTCGCCGCCAAGTAAAGTTATAGTTAACAATTTCATTGGCGGCACCAAGGAAGGGATCGAACCCGGTTTGCTCGCGTACTATGAAATTTACAGCTAACTATCTGAGCTACTACGGCTCTTCATGTCTTAATGGCATGCAAATGACCCCTCAATTTAAGGAACGGCAGTCATTTTGATATTATGGACAGCCGCTTCAATTTTATTCATATATGTAGATTTATGTTTACGGTTTTAAAGTATTGCTTTTGTTTAAAAATATCATTGTGTTATATGAATGACGCTCACCTCAAATATCATAATATACCTTTACTACAATAACAGTGAGAAACCAGAGTTGCCAACTTAACGCTAGATGCAATATTAACATCTTAAAACTTGAAAGGAACGACGTAGGTGATAATATAATAAAGTTAATAGTGCGAGAAGGAAGAATTTTGTTACGTTTTTAATACTTTGAGATATGTGCACAATAATGCGATATTAATAGGCTCATAAGACTTAAGCTCATATGTCACATTGTCTCATTTTAATTTAAAAAAAAATATTTATTTTAAAATTTTTTAATTGTTTTCATATTAAATTAAATTAAGTAGTAAATTCTGTTAAATAATAGCTATATATAACCGTGTAGTGGCGATGTAAGAATATCTACTACCCCATATCATCCCGTGGGTGTCGTAAGACAGAGGGAAATAAACTATGGATCCGGGCAGCACCTATAACCACCAAAAATAAAAATAAAGCTACGTTTGCCAGCCCGCTTGCCGAGCGTGGCAATTATAGCACATATCCTCCCTATAAGCTATGAGGTATATTATGCCATATGAGGCCTATGCCTCTCCCATAGATTAACATAGGTTCAGCAGTGAACTGGCTGTGACCTGTGACGGTAACGGTAAAAAGCAGCAGAAATGAAACGAAATTTCGGAAAAAATTATGTTTATTTCCAATTTGATGACACATTTCTTGACTGGCTGACCTTGCTGGTTATCTCATTTATTTTATCGCAGTATTAAATATGAACCGGGAAGAATTAGGTATGCCAGTTACTTATTATTATCATTTTAATTGATTAGTGATGATTGCAAAACAAAAGAGATCTTAGGAAAATGGAATAGGCTACATTATAATACGAAAAGTGACATTTAAAATATAAAACGAAGTTATAAACTAACATCCGACTGGGATAAAAATTGCCTTAACTTTTTATTAGTACAATATAATAAAATAAAAAAAATATTAATATAATTCAATAATTAATTTAAATAAAAAATATACGTCAGGCCGCCGTCGTCTGTTGGTAGCATACCAGAAGGTTGATTTGCTTCGTTTTCTCACAAGGCTTATTCGTGGACCAATTATCTGCCAGCGTTTGGGTCACCAGTATTAATGACAAGGCGCAACGAGAATATTTAAAACTGTTTTTTTTTAATTAAGCTAAGTTCAGCTAGACTTACTGTACCCCCATGGAATTAAAAAGTGGTATATATAATAAGTAGGTATACGTTAAAAAAATTGTAAGGGATAGTTCACACCTAAAATTACTTTTATTTCTACACCATGCACACTGCTAATGTAATTTTTCTCGCCTTTCTAGCGGTTATCGCCCTTTCTGAGTAGTGATAATAAGAGCAATAATTGCTTGTTTATTTCAATAGACGAAATAATTTAGTTGACATACGTACAGTCTTCTTGCGGTGTTTCTTGTTTAGTGGAGCCGTCGTCTTGCGGTCACTGAACATTATCTCGGCACATCACCTAACCGCACCGACATCTTGTTAGTGGAGACAATTTACTGAGTATTATTTTCATTTTTGTCTGTGTAATATTTTTTGTTTACGTTGTATTTTACTCTCATTACTCAAAGATATGGTGGAATTTTGTTTGATAATTATTAGTCAAGGCACTTATATAATTTTTTTTCATTAGTACTAGCTGTGCTTGGTATACGTTGCAATGCACTTTTTCGTCACAAACCTCCGCTGTAGTGCACAAATCGTCTCACCAAAGTTGCATTGTATTGGCTATGACGGGATAGGAATATATAGAAGACGAATAAATAAATAAACTAACTAATGTTATTCATGTTTATATGTTAAATACTGGCGATCCGCCCGCCTTTGCACGGGTGCTTTCGGGATCTCGACAATAGCACAAGTGGTAGAGCCACGCCGCAACTAATTATAGTTATAGCGCGAATGGTTCCTACGACCACGCTGTCACGGAATATCAGCGCAAAATAGCAGCGTCCTGAATTGTGTTTCATATGGTGAGTGTAGAGAACCGGAGACCCTTTTTACTGGAATCGAGACATTCCATCTTAGTACTCAGAGCTGACAACGCATTTGCATTTTGATTCTGAATTTAGGATAAATGTAGATGTCTATGGACCACAGCATCCACTTATCAGGTAGGCTGTGTTCTCGTCTGGCAATCAATGCTGTAAAAATACCTACCAGGTCCAAATGTAAATCTAAATCTTTTAGGGACCCATTCAAATATAAACAAAAACATAATCAAAACCGGTCGATCCCTTTTTGAGCTTTAGCGAGACTAAGACAAAAAACTAAAAGGACAGCAATTAATTGTTGTATATAGAGAAGATATCTCAAACCGTACTAGCGTAAGGTAATCCAGCACCTCCAAAAGCATGGGTATGATAAAAGGCGACTATGGGAAAGGGCAGGAAAGTCACTAATCAGGGAAGTATTGTAAGAGATGTAAACGTCCAACAGTGAACTGTTGTTATATTTATCTCAATATAATTATCTATAAATAAGAAAACGAATGTATATTGATATGTAAAGGGAAATCTTTGTACCCCTTCTTAAGCAATACGTTATACATCACGGTGGAAAGCGTATTTTGGCATAGTTAATATTTTATTGAGGAGTAGCACAGAAAAGAAAATGACGCCGTAGTATTAGTGTAGTTGAAACCATAGATAATACGTATACGAGGGCGGCACTGAAAATTTCGGGAATCAAGGAAGTGGCACAACATTACTATTTATATTTATTGCGCTCCGAAGTATTCTCCGCGAAATTTGACACATTTTTCCATACGATGGAACCAATCATAGAAGCAACAATTCCATTCGGAAGTTGGGGTCTCCAAAATGGCCGTTATGTAGGCGTCCACAGCTCCTTCAGGTGATGAAAATCTCTGTCCACACAATTTATTCTTTATTTTAGGTAAAGTATAGAAATCATTAGGGCTTAGGTCGGGGCTGTACAGCGGATGGTCTAATAATTATATGTTTTCTTGCTCTAAAAACTCTTTTGTTCTGTGTGCGGTGTGAGAATTCGCATTGTCGTGAAGCAGGATGATGCGGCGGTTGCAGTTCTCTTTACGGAGTTCAGAAACGACCTGTGGCAAACAAATGCTAGCATACCATTCTGCATTACCCATTCTTTTTCCCTCAAGAGGAATAGTCGTAACATGGCCGGTTTTGGAGACAAACGTGGCCATCATTTTTTTTGCAACACTCCGTGAACGAACAATTTTTGTTGGCTTTAACTCATTTTCGAACACCCAAACTCGTGACTGGTTTTTTGTTTCGGGTTCGTACGCGTATATCCAGGATTCGTCACCTGATACGATGTATACAGTATTTGAGGATCCTGCGTGGAATCTTTCGAGAGTTCTGACGCACAAGTAACGCGAGCCGCTTTTTTGCTCTTCACACACACTTCTTCGGATCATCACTGAGCTTGACACGTCCACGTTGAAATTTAACAAACCAGCGATAAATTGTGTTTTTGGATGGGGCTTCATCACCAAATGCAGAAATCATCCGATCAACACACTGTTTTTCTGTTAAACCACTTCGAAAGTCATAATAAATCATCGCTCTTGAATTTTCTCGAGTCAATTCCATTTTCTCAATGACTAAACAAGTTTGACAAAACCTTGTGACAAGACCGAGATTCTTTTTTTAAATAAATAAATGGTATTCGATTTTTAAAACCAAGGAGTATTCAATTAAAACGATTTTAATATGACAGGAACAGTGGAATTATTCCGTTCCCGATACTTTTAGTGCAGCCTGTGTATACATAACATATAACATAAACACTCACGCCTGTCACCCAGAGGGGTAGGTAGAGACTACGGACTTCCATTTGGCACGATCCTGACATACCTCTTTCGCCTCCTTTACATCCATATATCTACGCATACATGCTCGTCGGTTAAGGGTACTTCTAACGTGGCCCCTTTTCAAAATATCGCCAATTTGGTCGATAAAATTTTTCTAGGGCGTCCCTTCCCGACTCGGCCGTTCACATCTGCCATATAAATTTGATTTTGTCACTCTTTCCTCATTCATTCTTTCTACATGACCAAACCACCGAAGCATTCCTTTCTTAATCCTGGTCACAACATCATCTTGCATACCACATTTATCTCTTATCATGTAATTTCTCACCCTGTCATTCAGATTCAACCCTAGCATACTCCTTAAAGACCGCATTTCTACAGCATTTATTCTACTTTCGTGCTTCTTCTGCCACACCCAGCTTTCACTACCATACATTAAAGTAGGGACTAACACAGCATTATGAATTACCATACGTGCCTTTTTTGACACATTCTGCTTCTTCATAATAGAGTGTAGTGCCCCATTCACTCTATTCCCTGCATTTACTTTCCCTCCCTGTGTATACACAGATAATAATGTCCTCCAGACCGAATTTCGATCACAGCGGCCTGCCTCAGCGGAGACTAGCCATCGGCGCAGGACAGGATTATAGTGGCCAAGTATATGCACAAGCACAGGTGCACTCTCTATTCCCTCACTCTCATAATCCGATGGGACGGTAAACCGACACGACCGGAGAGAGATCAGGCGCAGGACCCAACGGCTTTACGTGCTTACCGAGGCACGTGGGTGAGACACCGCCAACTTCCTGACTCCGGGCAGCTACTGAGAATTTCTTTACGGAGATATTCAATAATTGGTTTTTTGGTCCGACCTGGGATTCATCATCTCAAAAAATCGAATCATGATCAGCAGTCGCACTACTACAAGCACTAGACCAATGAGGCAGTCAAAAAAGTGAAAAACAGCTTGCTAAAAAATACAAACTAAAATTTTCATGAACCACCGTCGAATTTAGACAACTAAATCGATCACCGGAAAGAATAAAAAAAGATTTTGACATATTATATACCATATAACTACTTATTATACTAAGACGAATCTAACAACCTCTAATCTAATCTGCAGTGGTAGATACACGCTGCAGCTATATTATGGTGGTAGCACGAATGGGTCGGCTCGACCGGGGAAGGGCCACGCTCTCACAGAATACCTGAGTGAAATAGCAGCTTAATGCTGCTGTGTTTCGTGTGGTGAGTGTAGAAAACCGGAATTTTTTTTTACTGAATATGAGGCACTCCATCTTAGTCCTCAAGGGTGACAACGCATCCGCATTTTGATTCTTAACTGAGGATAAATGTGGATGTCTATAGGCCACAGCAACCAGTACCAACGGGTGGACTATATGCTCGTTCGTTACACTTATTCTACAAAAAACCCATATGTTAAAACCTATCGAGCCGTTTATGCTACAGACATACATATACTCGAAAAATGACATTCTCGTTCTGGTGCAGTATGAAATTGCTAGATTATATAAATTGCAAAAACTTCAGTAAAATACTCCGAAACTGAAACATCATTATTTAAATTATAATTTCTTAGTTACCACTATTGATTTTTGATGTAGAGAGAGAAAACTTTTTTTAAATATATAAAATTAGCTAGAATCGTTGGTGAATATTTTCATGTTTTTTTTTTTAAATTTGTTTTGAAATAATTTTTATTTTTTAGGGTAGACTGGGTACAGTTGAAATATTTTAGCATTTATCGTCCATTGCATCGGGATTAGTTAAGCGAGCGATGAAAGAAATATATTAAATGAAAGACTATATATCTCTTTACTAATAGGCAATGTTATTTGAGATCACTTTATTGTATTTTATATGTATCGTCAAATTTTAAAAAAAAAATTGTAATTTTTTTTATGCCAGGATCGGTTGAAATAGTGCCTGAGTCGATTAAAACACATGCAAATAATACAACATAAATGTTTTATTAATTGTCTAATAACATTTTATGACTCGTAATGGCACAGTTGAACATCACAAATATTTTTTTATTTATATTCAATTCAAGCATTATATATATTTTGGTATTGAAACTTATAACGGTCCATAACAGTAGGCAAATTATTGTATAAATCATTTACGTTATTTCTATTTAAGCTAGTCGCCCTAGAAATACATGTAGCCTGTGCTGCACGCACTGACAGTTCCGGATCTTTTCTTATAAACATGCGAAACCATTTTTTGATAAGTCGTACTTGACGGGTAGTTTGTATGCCAATTTCATAACATCCTTTTTAATTAGGCCAATAATATGTATATGTCTGCACACCTAATTAATTATTTAAACAGCTCTTGTTCCTGGTTAAATACTCGATTGTGAGCCTTATAACCCATTTATTGATTTTCATCGCCACCAGTCGCGTCTCGTTTACGTACATACCTCAACAGAGAACAATCGTTCAGTCCATTCATTTCTGCAGCTCTTTCTAACGAAGATCCAGCTTTTACATCTTCATAGGCTTGTTTATACAGGTAAGTCGGCCTGACCTTTCGTAGTCCTTTGGCGTACCCTGGCATCCAAGAAACAAGAAAATTAAATAAATAATCTGTTCCCCAACCCAACCCCCTTCTAGGTATATAACGGTTCACATTAAGAATTATAACAAATTTGAGTAAAAATTAATCATACAGCCATACTCTACAAACTTCAATTACAACAATAAAAAACTCTCAATATTCTAACTTTAATAAAACCATAATAAGTTCAAAAACGTACGAACAAAAAATACTTACTTTTCTGTCAAAAAATACAATGAGGCCTTCTATACCAAAACCAGCGCGCGAAGAGCGACGCAACATTTAAAATCGTGTTTCGACTTGTTGCCCGCTCCGTTCTTTCCTTATACCCCTGAACCTCATCACGCACTGTGTCGAGATATACGCTTTGTTTCAATTGTCACCCGTTTCAACCGTACCCAGTCTACCCTACTTATCACAAGCCGGTGCCTGACCATAATCCCACCTGGTGGTAAGTGGTGATGTAGCCCAAGATGGTAAGTCGCACTATCTTTGCATAACAAAATCGTATTAATACGCTATATTTATTTTAAGTTAACTCTTTTTATAAGTAGGACACTCTTTGTCCAGCTGTGGGACATATATGTTGTATAACTTTACTCATATTTTTGACTATATTGTAGCTCCACGAGTTTCTTTTGTATTCTAGAATCGTTTGAAGAAAAAGTATGTACAACAAAACAGAACCTTGGAACCGCAACTCAGCAGCCAAATGCTTAAACGCTTAACTGCGAAACCCATAAAGCGATCCACCCGCGTTTATTGAGATTTTAATAGTTATATGTAAGACGCCCCACACAAACCCCCCCCCCAACCCCCAACACCCGACTTACAATCCCGCTCCCAGAACCCCCCCGCCCCAATCGTTTTTTTTTTTTAGGACTCTTTCCACCCCCAAAAAACCACCCCACCCCCCCCCCCACCCAAAAACCACACACACAAAGGTAGAGAAAAAAAAAAAAAAAAAAAAAAGGTCAACGGGGGAGGTAGCAACAAAAATTTAGTTCAAAGCTTAAATTATTTTCTCACTTTATCGCTGTATAACGTAATATAGTTCAGGTTAAAATTGTTCATTATATGTATAATGGAAATAACAATTGTTAACGAAATGACAAGAGATTTTATTTGCCGATAATTTATGTTTACTCTAACAATATAATTATGATCGGACTATCATAATGCATGGGTATTATAATGAAAATAACTTCCATGACTGACTAGGTTAATACATTTTAACTGCTTACTTATTATTAATAAATTACATAAGCTCGCATCCTACAATTATATGTTAAAGATAAGTACACGTAATTGAAGGGTTAGGGTTAGGTCTGCCTAATAGGGTTATACTTTAAATTAACATTAAACCTACATGGTCTAAGATTTATGATTAAAACTTTTGTCATAAAACTATACTATTCTAAATCTTAAATTTTTATGATAGTCTATTGTTTAACTTTGAATTGTTTTTAGATTCAGTATTTGAGTTAAAAAAAGAGGAGACCTCAAAAATTAGAGTAGGTAATTTTAATGGTAGTAACGCAGCAGCGGTGGTTTGCATTTGAGGAGGATACGACTAACAAACGCACTGGGCGTATTTGGTTTGACGACCAAACACTAATGTAAATAATAATGAATTAAAAGTTACGATTAAAGCAAGTCTTCATCAAAATTTCTTTAAAAAAAAAGGCAAATGGCTGTCTCGTTAATTACCTGATGCGCAAGCAGCTCGTGTTGAGGTAGCATTCATTTAATGAGTTAGTAAAGAAATGAAAGAATTTTGAAAAAAGTTGAGACGTGTGATGAAAAGTGAATTCTTTAAGTTAGAAACGTAATAGCTGAACCTGATCAAATACCTGAACAATGCCTCAAAACTCACCTATAGGAAAATAATAGTAACTGTTTGGTGGTCACGTCATAGTATAATTCACTATATCTTTTGAGATCTGGTATATCAATAAGAACAGACTGATGTCTATTTTGAAGGACTTCGAATTCTTAGGGAAACAAATCCGATTTGTCAATCGATCTTTACGATTATGATTGCGAAAATTCTTACACTGTTCAACAAACCGATACCTGAATATACAAACCATACGTCATTCTTCGTTACTCACGAGACCTATCTCGATTATTTATTTTACACCATTTGTACAATATCCTGCAAGAAAAAAAATTGTCCAAAATTCCCCGCAAATTGCAACCCTCAAAACCAACACCCGCTATCCACCCCTTCAAAGGGCCACCTCAGAAAGCGATACAATAAGCTTTTATAGAATTTGTAGTCTTAGTGAGAGAGAGAAAGACAAAGAGTGATAGAAAGAGAGGGAGAGAGAGATAGAAGGAGGGAATTGGCAGATTCCGATTTAGGCATTATGTCTGCCATTTGCGCATATTCTTAGTCGCGTTCAAAAAAGGATGAGTTTTACAATTCGAATGTATTTTTTTACATAAGAATGTTACGCGAATTTTTCGCTATTTGTGAACCAATTTTGATGATTCTTTTTTTATTACTTATATCAGGGGTAAAATCCACGCATAAGTAGTGGATGAAGTTCCTAATGTAACTATTTAGACAATATTGGAATTGTGATATTCCTTAGTCAACTCAAAAGTTTAAAAAATAACCTTTCACAAAAAAGAAAAACCGACTTTAAATAAATAAAAATAATAAAATAAATTCACATTCTGAAGTTGGTGCTAAGAAATAGTAAGTGTATTTTATTCTTCTAAGCACTTTATTTAAGCATCAGATATAAAAAAGCAGACGGAGAGGTAGACCGCAAACTACCTAGATAACAAATGACAAGAAGGATATGCAAAAGCTTGGGCTTGCAGAAGTCGATGCTTACCAGCGCATTGAATGGCTTCGAAATATTAAGAAAGCCGATTCCGTATAACGGGAAGAGGCGAGATTTGAGAATGTGAAATTAATTAATTTTTTTTTAGGTATTTAAAGTCAGCTCTTACTCTTTGTAAATATTTGATATTTTGGTATTTTATATTTTAATGAATAATTAACAAATTAATATTGATTTAGTATCAGAGTAATATAACCACAAATTTTATAAAAAGAATATTACGAGCACATGGAAAGTTGGCCAACACCCATAGAGACAGGGTGGCGAACGTTTTCCTGTTCTAAAACCCTCTCAGAAATGAGAGTAGGCCAGAAGTTGGATGTTATATAGGTTTCTTAAGAACTACACATTGAATAAAACTAATTTTACGGTTTTTATCGCAGTTTAATTCAACTTATATTTTCCATGGGTGAAATGGGTGACCATGGGTGCTACAAAGCTCCCGAAACATCGGGAATTAAAAATAAGTAGAATTAAACGCGATAATATCCGAAAAAGTAGTTTTATTCAAAGCTATAACCGATGTATAAATAAAAAAAATCGTTTAAAGACAAACAAATTGTGTAGATACATGCTACAACAAATGGCCGGCACACCGCCTGCAACTTTACAAGGCGCAGGTTCGGCCGCACATGGAATACTGTTCCCATCTCTGGGCTGGGGCTCCCCAGTACCAGCTCCTTCCACTTGACCGCATCCAGCGCAGAGTGGCTCGAATCGTCGGCGACCGAGTGCTTTCCGATCGGCTCGATTCACTGACGTTGCGAAGTGATGTTGCATCTCTTTGCATTTTCTTTCGTATATACCATGGGGAGTGCTCTGAGGAATTGTCCGGATTAATCCCAGCCGCCAAATTTCGTGAACGCACCTTCTAGAAAAGAGCTTACTCCTTTCTAAAGGACCGGCAACGCACCTGCAATTCCCCTGGTGTTGCGGCTGATCATGGGCGGCGGTAGTCACTTAACATCAGGTGAGCCGCATGCTCGTTTGCCCCCTCTTCTATAAAAAAAATGGTTGCAGCACGAATGCCATGACTCGACCGGGGAAGGACCACACTCTTACAGAATACCAGCGTCAAATAGCAGCTCAATGCTGCTGTGTTTCGTACGGTGAGTGTAGAGAACCGGAGACTTTTAGTAGAAACTAGGCATTTCATCTTAGTCCTCAGGTGTGGCAACGCATGTGCATTTTGATTCGTAATCAAGGATGTAGATGTATATGGGCCACAGCGTCTACTTCCCATCGGGTGGACGGCTCGCTTTCCACCCTTATGCTATAAAAAAAACACTGGTGAACCTTCTTACATCACCATCACCTAACGATACGCGAAAAAGTCCGTAAAAACTAATTTTATTTAAATGTGGTATGTTCGCGTAAATATTAGATATCACTATGTCACCCCCATGTGTCAACTTCGATAAGGCCTTAAAAGTTAGACGTTGCGTCGCTGTTGTACCGATCAGTGAGTAATGGGCTTAGGAGTGATTAGAAAAGTTGCATGTATATATACGTACTCCGTGTTATATGGGTCAGAGTTACTCACTACTATACAACGGCTCTGGATTATAATCCCAGTCAGAGCAAACATCTGTGGAAAAGAAGTTATTGGATCAGGTCTTATTGTGTTGTACAAATAAACCTCAGTTCTTATCATATAAGCGAGACATGTGTGAAGACACAGGTAGGTAAGGTCCAGTGAGGGACTGTGTCTCTTTATCTTATGATGCTACTTATTTTCCATGTGGTTAATAGTTTTTTATTATTGGGCAGTTAAGTCCATTATCGATATCAATCGACTAGGAGCTTATCAGCAGCTACTCTATAATTGTGGGCTTAAAATCCATATTCGTAAATTAGTATGAATCTCGTCACTTATATTAATTTGCATTTTAATAAAATTAGATGAAAAACAAATATTCATCTATAACGCGGTAATCTTGAATATTTTTTTATGATGTAGATGTTATGCTTTAATCGTTATGATAATATTTTTTACTGCGGAGCACATGGTGCATCATAATAATCATAGCTAACAAACTAATTGACACCAGCGGGATTCATATTGCTTTGCTAAAGTAAAATGAAACTTACGAGTAAATAATTTGACATTCAATTCATTAATCGATTAGAGCCTATAAAATTCTATTGCTGAACATAGGCCTCCCTTATAGATTGCCTCATTGGGGGATTTTGCCATAGTTTCCACGCTTGGCAAGCTGGTTGGCAGCCGAATTTTTGTATTATTTTGAGTTATTAACATGAAAATGCTGCTGCCCATATCTTGTTTCATTTTACGTCTGTTACCTCTTACGACACCCTCGGGAGCTCGGGACGATATGGGGTAGTGGATATTCTAACACCACAACTACACGGTTAATTTGACATTATAAAATTATAGATGAAGATTTAGTAGCTGCATATTTAGCAGGGATGGGAGATATGATAAGGATATAGAACGACGAGTGAATGCGGGAAATAGAGTAAATGGGGACCTGCACTCTATTGTGAAGAGAATGTGAGTCAAAAAATGCACGTATGGCAATTCACAATGCTGTGTTGGTCCCCACTTTAACGTATGGTAGTGAAAGTTGGGTGTGGCAGAAGAAGCACGAGAGTAGAATCAACGCAGTAGAAATGCGGTCCTTAAGGAGTATGTTAGGGTTGAATCTGAACGACAGGGTAAGAAATTGTGTAATAAGAGAAGAGTGTTGAATAAAACTAAATTTACGGATTTTATCGCGTTTATTTCACTACTTTTACTTATTTTTAATTCCCGACGTTTCGGATGCTTTACAGCAACCATTGTCACGGGGGGGGGGGGACTGAGATGTTTGACGTCCCAATGTCATAGTTAGTTCGGCTACCTTCAGTTTTTGAATATTAATTTTTGGTCCCATTTACGCAAAACGAGCTTATAGTATCATGAAGTCTTGCAGTGGTATGCTTAGGTTTGGGTTTAATTTTGAAGTCAATTTTTACCATCCGTCAAGTGTAATATCCCTCTACAAGATGCAGGAGTGTACAAGTTAGATTGTGAATGTGGTCTCTCTTACATAGGTCAAACAAAAAGATCCATAAAAACCCGCGTGAAAGAACATATAGCTGACGTGAAGCACCGATGCTCCGGGAAGTCTGCAGTCTGCGAACATGTTCAAGATCGTCCCCACCATTACATTCGTTTTGATAAACCACAAATTCTCGCAAAAGAACACCGATTCCTACCAAGGATGATACGCGAGGCTATTGAAATTAAAAAACATCCAAGTTTCAATAGAGAAGATGGATGGGTGCTGCCACCTGCTTGGGATCCTATAATTAACAAAATGAAACCCAAACCTAAGCATACCACTGCAAGACTTCATGATACTATAAGATCGTTTTGCGTAAATCGGACCAAAAATTAATATTCAAAAACTGAAGGTAGCCGAACTAACTATGACATTGGGACGTCAAACATCTCAGTCCCCCCCCTGTGACCATGGTTGCTGTAAAGCACCCGAAACGTCGGGAATTAAAAATAAGTAAAAGTAGTGAAATAAACGCGATAAAATCCGTAAATTTAGTTTTATTCAATGTGTAGTGTTCGCGTAAATTTAAGAAATCATTAAGAGAAGAGCGTGGTTTGCAAGATGATGTTGTGGCCAGGATTAAGAAAGGAATGCTTCGGTGGTTTGATCATGTGGAAAGAATGAATGAGGAAGGAGTGAAAAAGAAAATTTATGTTGCAGAAGTGAATGGCAGAGTCGGAAAGGGACGTCCTAGGCGAAAATTTATCGACCAAATTGGCGATTTATTGGAAACGGGCCAAATTAGGAGTACCCTTAACCGACGAGCATGTATGCTTAGGTGTATGGATGTGAAGGAGGCGAGAGAGGTGTGTCAGGATCGTGCCAAATGAAAATCTGTAGTCTCTGCCTACCCCTCTGGGTGACAGGCGTGAGTGTTTATGGATTATTTAGTATTATTGAGTTGGTTATCTTTTAAACTAATTTTACGACAAAAATGCGCATTTTGACATATATACGTAAACAGCGTACCAAATAAAGAATATTATGTGAACCATATGTGTAATATTCTATTCGGCTGGCTCCGAATTCCCGCGTCGCTGTCACAAGTCTGCGCCAACAATATTCATAAGCAGCGTCATCAAAGAGTACGCGATACGTTTTCTGACTCTGAAATATTGCCGTTGGAATCGCCGCGACAGTCTGCACGTCGGTTTATTTATAACGTGCGAATGTTTCGTTTGATGGGGCGAATTAAAGTACCGTATCAGAATGTCGTGTAACAAATGGGTTTATCGATTTAACCGTCACCGTCTATTGTTTTTAAAGGTTGGTGTAGAATGGAGCGTGAACATTGTTTAACCGTGTGTTCGATGTGTAATAACGGTCTCTTAGCTTTCAATTTTTTTTTACTTCATTTAGATTTTACAATATATAGAATGAAACTATTTAAGCTTTCATACACGGCTTAAAATAAAATGGAAAAAATTTAAGTAGATATTCATATTTTTCCAAAGATCCTCCTCCTGGTCGGTTAAAATCAAAATAAGTTACAAAAGAAGTAAAAGAAAAAATGTATGTATCAAATCGTGTTGATATTTAAAAGACGCTACTTCTTTATATATTATTTATATCTATATATACATTCGTTTCTGTCAATCTGGCAAAAGTTAAAGTGACGATGAAGTACTTTTTAAGTTTGAGCCTCTGTAAATATACTTAAAAGTAATTATTACACAAAAAAATCATGTTATAAAAATTAAACCTTTGGACAAGGTTTTTAGTGAAGGTTCGCGAAATATATTAATTAACTCAATAAAAAAATGTCATAAATATGGTAATAAATTGCTATTTAAACCCCTTACAGAGATTTCCTAATAAAACCGTGTCGTTAAATCACAATCATGTGAGAACATATTTTTGAATTCGTTTAAATTTGAAAAAAAATTGGGTTAAAAAAATTAAAAAATTGTAAATACATATCATGTGCTCTAATTGGATCTTTTAGTCTCAACTCCACCCCCTCTTACTCGGGAATTAGTCCATAACACACACCGAATTAACCTGGAAACTCTGTGCTCACATAGTGATTTAGAGCCACGGGCTTGGTGATGACTTCGTATATTAGCAGCGAGAAGCCTATTCCTGACCGCCCATATACTAATTTCTTATTTCTTGGAGATTCTATTTGAGGTCTACACACGCAGGTTTGCGATTTCTCAACGCTTGACTCATCAGAAAACAATTATCTCATAGTTCAGTACATGGATTTCTTCCAGAACTTCTCTTGGCGGATCCGGTCTCTTGATTGCGCTGCTAGTTCCTTTGTACTGTCGAAATACTCAAATGTAGCCATTGAGCCATGAAGGATTGGCTGCAACCCTCCTCATGCAGTGAAATATTTTGCTGGCGTTGGTCGCTTTATTTACTATTTTAGAGATCGCTAAAACAGTAATAACAATAATTTAAAATGTCAAGGTAACAATATAATTTAAAAAAAAAGTTATTTAGACTCGATATTAACATTCGGGAGTTCCGCCACAAAATGTAGTGAAAAGTTGTTTTCTTTAAATACCAGCCTCAGGCAAAAAATTTAATTTAGAAACTTATCATTTTAAGCACCACAGCACTTATATAACCAGTCAGTAACATATTCAAGTACTTAAAACATTTTTCGTACCGTATTTTTTTCGGACCGTTTTTTGGAAATGAGTGAGTGGGTCACAACTGACAAAACACAATTGAACACACAGACAATTAATAGAACCTGCTTACAGTATTCAATATATATTTTTTAAATAAATAAGAGTACGGATACGGAGTTAGAAATATGAGCATAATCACGACACGTTCAAACCCGAAAAACTATTACGGAAATGTTAGCTCCAGTTTTAATTCACAGGGTTTGAATCCCAACCTTGATCCAACTTTGACCGCTAGATTACCCTGTTTTCCAATATTGTACTTAGTGCTAACGCAATAAGATCTAAGGAACACACTTATACGCACTTTTTGACGATGGCAATTTATCTAAATCCAAGTTGTCAGTAGGCTAATATTTCTTTAGTCTTACAAAAAAGTCACATAGACTGCCTGCTGTGTAATCAATGAGTTGTACGATAGTTATAGTTGTAATAGATCTTTTATATATTATGAAACTGTATTTCTTAGATTAGAACAATGATAAATGACACTCTAAATAATGTGTCGAAACTATCGCTGAAAAAATAAAAATAAATCAATTTGTTTTCACCATTATTTTTGGGAGCGAATCTATGATTAGTGTAACGATTTGATATTTCGTCGTTTCTGTCACCTACCTGTATATAATGCTGCTGTCGGTAATATCAAGTTATAGTTCGAAAGGGTTTAAAATCTTTCCCGAAGCAATTGAAAGTTTAAAAATGAACTTTTCTAAACTTATTATTCCTCTTTTCAAATTTAGCACTATATTTGTATAACCGTGAGCAGTGGCGCAGCCATGTAACCAAGGGACCCGGGGCAAAAATTAAATTGGGACCCTATGCGAACTAAACTTAATACTTTAAAGGTGCAAAACTACTTCATCATCAGCTCCTTATCGCCCACTGCCTGGCAAAATAAAGCAAAGCTGCTAACTACTAAGTATGTGTAACGCAGCAGATAATATTTATTCTTACCTATTTCCTACTAATATTATAAATGTAAACACTTGTTTGTAGGCTTTCACGTAAATACTACTTTGATTTGGATGGAACCTTTCGACCTGGGTAGGACATATGATATTTTTATTCTGATAAAAGAAGATGAAGAAGTACGAGTAGATTGCAGTTAATATAGGCGGACAATAAAACGAACTAGGCGATTTTGACAATGTTTAATGTTTATGGTCCGGAGGTAGGAAAAATTTTTGTGATTTTAGTTCAAGCCGTTCGAGGGTTATTAGTCAGGGGCCAAAAATTTGAAAGTCGAAAATTCTTTATATAACTGGGATATTATATAAATTTTTCGAATTTAAAAAGTGGAGGCCGAGAGATCATGAAGGTCCCTTAAGCTTGGGGACCCAGGGGCACTTCCCCGCGTGGCCCTACGGCAGCTACGCCATTGACCGTAAGGTAGTTATATCACCTGGCCCTTTTTTACTAAGGCGACACCCTGAGAGTGATCGGGAGAAATTTACTATATTTGCACTGTATTTGCGCAGAACTAATAAAAAGTTCTCAGTAATTACATTACTAAATGTATGTACAGATAATATCACTCATTTTAACCCACCCTTGCTCGTTTGTTACAAAAATGTTGAAGATAAGCTGAGGGAGATGAATAGGGCATAGCTAGGATTCAGGAATCCGCCTCAGCCAGATCACCAGACTGCATTGTATCAGGTTCTGGAAACACGAGTTTAAATGTGTTTCCATAATCTAAAGTCTGAAAATAATTACTTATGAATGGTTTACATAAAATAAATCTTAAATCGATATTAATTTTAAAAAATACATTTATGTAACATAATACAAAGAAAATTTAAGTATAATTTGTTTAACTATTAATAAGCATTGAAAAACAAAAACAAATACTCGTGGATCTAAAAAAAACTAAGTACCAAAAGTTGTCATTATTATTATCACTAAGTTTTAATAGACACTGCTAAATAATAATGTCAATCCGAGAACCTGATCGTAAGCTCGTTTCTTGGAGGATTTGCACAAGCTCGCCACGCCAAACATGTAGCCATTCGCGAGCCCCATTACCGATATATTATGATCTTGGGCTCAATTTTTGGACGCATCTAAGACGAATTCACCACGTGCAAGTAAGGATGGTATTACCCTTTAAACCTCAAAAAGTATTGTAAAAAAAGGTTAAAAAATATAAAAGTAATGTAATACAGCGAGTCTATAATAATCTACAAATGTGACCCAAATATTTAAATATTGGCGCTCCTATAGTGGAGGTAATTAATCAATCAATCAAGTAGAGAGCATTGTTCAAAAGGTTTTTGTTCGGAATCACAAAGGATTCGCTACAATGCTCCCGGTCTTGAACAAAAGATGTTGAACTTTCACCTCACACTCATTTCACTCCTTTTATATGCACTTTCTCTAAAGCACGGGAAAGGTATATTTGCCTCGATCAAAATTTATCGTCTTTTGATGTGGTTTGAGATTTGAGTCATTATGATAAACTATTGATGTTTAGCGTATTATATTAAAATTAAATTTATTAATAAATTAATAAAAACGTAACTAATAAATAAAAGTAATATTATATTCAAATTAAACTTTTATGTTATGTTTATGTTTTGCATAAAAGGTTAATTCTATAGTATATTAGTCAGTATCGCAGAGATGGTTTACATACATAAATTCCACACACTCAGGACACTCCTTAAAATCCGAAAAATAATTGTACGCCATAAAAAAACTTCAGCGCCTTCACATTCAGCGCGGCGTCAAAGCAGTAGTTTCGAAGCCTTGATAAAAATAAAAATAAAATATCTTCATTCGCTATACATCAAAAACATGTTCGTTAGTATGCTTGATAGCATTTTTAAGCCATTTGTTAGTTCCGGGAAGTCTGCAGTTTGTGATCACATCCTAGACGGCCCCAACCATTACATCAGATGTGATAGACCACAAATTCTCGCGAAAGAACACCGATTCCTACCAAGGATGATACGTGAGGCTATTGAAATTAAAAAACATCCTAATTTCAATAGAGAAGGAGGCTGGGTACTACCACCTGCTTGGGACCCTACAATCAATAAAATTAAAACTAAACCCAAGCATACCACTGCAAGACCTCAGGAAAAAGTTCATTTTGCATAGATCGGACCATAAACAATAATTAAAAAGCTGAAGGTACTCCGGGTTTAACAATGACATCGGGACATCAGTCACCTCAGTCCCCAGTGACCATGGGTGCTGGAAAGCACCCGAAACGTCGGGAATTAAAAATAAAAATAATTAAAATTAAAAATAAACGCGATAAAATCCGTAAAAGTAGTTTTAATCAAGATAAAAATAATTTTCAAATTTTTTAATATATAATTTTTAGACCGATTAGCGATGAATCTATAAAAATATAATAATTTCTCACGATTAAGCCATATATTATGACATGTGAATAGAAGAATATCAGTACAGCGCTGCTGTTTTTTTGATGTGCCACAAGAGCCGGAGATGAAGAACCTTTTTTTCTAGTAACGAGGCATTCAATCTTAGCCCTTCAATCCCCATAAAAATCGCATGCTGTCGCATGCGTCTGGCATATCCCAAGCGGTCGCATGCGACCGCGCCCACCCACAGCAATTTAAACTATTAAAACTTATATTTTGAGACCACTTTTCCATGAAGAAGTTTGGCATTATCTATATAAAATTCTCTATCCTGTGGTCTAAGCAAAAGTCTGGTTTTACTTCATTACAAAAAGATTTTATTGTATTTTGATAATAAAAAAACATACCAAGCGAATATCGACAGCGTGAAAGTCACAATTATTTCTATATATTACTCGAAATTATTTAAGTAAAAAGATAGATTATATTCACACAAAAACTTTCATTACAACTTTATAATAAAACACTATACTAAAACACTAATAAAACACTAGAAAAATCCAAAGGTCAAAACAATAACATTCACACGAAAATGGCGTACGAAATGAACGTAGATTATAAATAAATATCCATAAAATAACTGACTTTTTATTCCACTAGATGATAGAAAATTTTATATTGATTCTATAATGCCTAATTTCTTCACAGTTCAAACTGTGAAGAAATTAGGCATTATAGAATTCAAGAGTTCAAACGTCAAACTCAAGTTTGACGTTTGAACTCTTGAATTTTGACGGAATATCGAAGCGGTCAAATTTGGACGCTTTTCGCACGTTTGAGAGGTTAATCCTCATGGGTGATAACACAGCTGAAACGTAGTGAAGGATAAAAGTTGTTACCTAAGCAACATTTAATCTCGACTAAGAATCAAAAATCTGCTGCTGTCTGTTGGCCACAGCCCAAACAAGGTGGACTTTGTAGTCGTTTTTCTTTCTCAGTTCTATGAGGCAAATCATAATTCATTTTATTTAGTTAATACAATAAATGTACCAACTACTAATACAAAGGCAATAAAATAAACATCTGAATGACAGGGTAAGAAATTGTGTAATAAGAGAAGAGTGTGGTTTGCAAGATGATGTTGTGACCAGTATTAACAAAGGAATGCTTCGGTGGTTTGGTCATGTGGAAAAAATGAATGAGGAAAGAGCGACAATGATAATTTATGTTGCAGAAGTGAATGGCAGAGTCGGAAAGGGACGTCCTAGGCGAAAATTTATCGACCAAATTGGCGATTTATTGAAAACGGGCCAAATTAGGAGTACCCTTAACCGACGAGCATGTATGCGTAGGTGTATGGATGTGAAGGAGGCGAGAGAGGTGTGTCAAAATTGTGCCAAATGGAAGTCTGTAGTCTCTGCCTACCCCTCTAGGTGACAGGCGTGAGTGTTTATCTATATGTATGTATAAAATAAACATTCATAACACTCCAACTAATGATAAGAGCTTGTTGACAGTTGTTTGTATTTAATATCCCATGTTCAATTTGCATGTCGTGTCGTATTCAATGAAGACGATCTTACTATCAAACACGTAATTATATAAATTGCGTTTGTGAATGGTACACCATCAGCTAAATGCTATACTTGTTGATTTATGACTTTTACATAAGGGGTGAAATACTTAGTACGTGAACGAGATACAAATGACATAGGCTGACATTTTACTAAGAAATTCTTTTTTATTATTATTATAATATATGTTTCAATAGAACCAGATTTACCGACATAGCCCCGATAGTATCAGCAAATTGAAGTGGCGAAGGGCCGGCCATATAGCCCGAAGAAGCGAACCCGATGGGGAAGAATGGTTCTTGAGCGGCAGCCTCGTACCCGTAAGCAAAGTACATGACGGTCCCCTACTAAATGGACAAGCGACTAGTCAGGTCAGACATGGTGGAAGTTGACGCTCAAAGCCGTCTTTGTGACGTTCCTTGGGGGAGGCCTTTGTTTAGCAATGAACTTATGAAGGGTTGTAATGTTATTTCTTTTTCAGCAGTCTGTTATAGTCATAAGCCTTTTACATTGTATACAAGGGTTTGGTCTATTCGGTGAATTGGCAGTACCAAGTGTCTTGCACCTTTGACTCTGATCCCTGCCGCTGGTCTGGGCGTTTTATGGCCTTTAATTTATGACTGTAAATTAATAGTGTCTCTCAACGGAAAGGTCTTAACATAAATATAGACAAATCAAAATTAATGAACAACGTCCATGTTATACCTATGCCAGTAGTTGTTGGGTTGACTAAGCTCGAAGTTGTTGACGAGTATGTATACCTGGGACAAATAGTCCGACTAGGTAAGTCCAACTTCGACCAGGTGGTCAATCGATGGATTCTACTCGGCTGCGCAGCGTTTTTTAAATTACGACACAACTTTTCGTCAGGTATACCTCAAAATTTGAAAACGAGATTATACTACCAGTGCGTGTTACCACTGGTGACTTATGGATTTGAGACGTGGTTATTCACTGCTGGTCGTATGAGGAAGCTCAAGGTCGCTCAGCATGCTATGGAGAGGGTTATGCTCGGGGTTTCTCTGCGTGATAAACTTAGAAACGAGGATATTCGCAGCAGAACCAGAGTGACAGACATTAACGGATAACGGATTAGTAATCTAAAGTGACAATGGGCCGACCATATAGCACCAAGAACAGAAAAACCTATTTGAAAGGAAGTTTGTAGAGTAGCAGCAGCTCTTAAGGAAAGCGGAGTGTAGGATAGCCCCCCACTAGATGAAGTGACGACCTGTAAGATATGCAGGAAGTCAATGTATGCATGTTGCTCGTGCTCAGGCCCGTGCTTTATGGTATTCTTTGGGGGAGGCCTATGCTCAGTACTGGACTTGTGAAGGGCTGTAATTATGATGATAAATAGAACATCAGCTAATCAACATTGAGAATTCTGATACTTTTTTATCTCACCCTACTTAACTTTAAGCTCTTATGAACCCGAACAATAGAGTGGTATTTTATTTAAATTATATAATGTTACGAGTACATATATGAACCGTTTGAATGTAATTGATGTTTAAGTACAAGCTGTAGGTGGTACACAAGGCAGTATAATATAAGATATGCTCATATTACACATTTGTCAGGCTACAAGAATGCGAGCGCAGCGCCCCAGCAAAATTGTCTGTCACAATTAATTACCACATCCAACATGCATGACAATCTAATAGCTGGCATCTAGCCGCGACCCGCTTTCCGCTTTCTCCTGCACGAAGTTAACTCCTTCGCTGCCTGTGCTTGGCCATGAAAAGCGTCTTTGAGTTAGTATTCAAAAATGTCACTAATAAAAAAACAAACAGTGTTTTTTTAATTTTTGTAACTTATTTATTATTATTTATTGGAACAGGAATTTATCCTACGTTTGTAAATGGAATTATTATCAACCACGATGGTATGTATATCAGTTAGGAAATACTATATTTTTCATTTATTAATTTCTAATAACGTAGGAGTTAAACCGCAAGTACCGAATCACAAAGAATTCACTGAAGAATTTTCTTACTCTTTAGTAAATTATTTTATATGCAAAAGTTTTATTCGATTCTTTATTTCTATTGGTCACATTAGGTAATAACATCATTTTTTATTTTTCAAATATAAATTTTAGTACATGCATAGATACATAATATATATATAAAAAAAAAAAATATATATATATATATATATATATAGAATCGTGTAATATTTAAGAAAACAATATCGTTATTAGAATCTTTTAAGCTATCTGTATACTACATTATCTTAGTTGAGAAGCATTAAATATTAAGAAAGCGATTTCTTATATTTACACTACACACTAGTTTTTACGGATTCTATCGCATATAGTAATTTATTTTATATTCCCACCACCACCAACCAGCACCCATGGTCACGGGTGGGACTGAGATTTTCGACATCCCAATGTCATTTACAATCGGCAATGTTCCAGCGAACCTCTTCTCCCTTCCATCCCGCAACTAAAGGGCAGGCTGAAAGATTCATACCAACTATTAAAAACATTAAAAAATTGTGTTAATATACATGACGCAATACTCAATCAATTGCCGCAAGTATGAGCACATAATTTGAGCATGGCTGGACTGATTTTGATGAAATTTTTTGTGTGTATTTGAGTGGGTAAAATCTTTATTTTCGGAGCCATACTGCGAGGTCGTGAGTCGAACTTAATTGGACCCCGACCGGGTGACACGGAAAGGAGATGCATCGCTCGACTCTATGGAACGCATAAATTTTAAGTCTAGATTTGAACCCAGTGGGCCATTTTGTCATAATATAGTTTACTAAAGCGTTTTTGTTATATAATAATTCATTTCTCATAAAAATTTTCATTTACTTTTTTAATAATGTGAAATGAGAATAATTCAATTATATTTACTTATTAAATTATAAGTTATCATTACGTATAATGAAATATAAACTAATAAAATCTCAAAATATAAAAAGTTTTTTTTTGTTAATATTGAAAACCTATGACGTACAAATTTAAAAAGTAACTGTTGCATTTACTTGTGTTTACGTATTAATAAACTTGACACTAATGCACACGTCGTGACGCAAAGATAATATGATTTCAGGCTCTCTCTGAAAATCGTTCATATCTAGAATACAAGTTCTTATGAAACTAAATGTTTGACCCATTTGATAAGCATGCACCAGTTCAAACGGATAGGTCGTGTCGAGTTCGTGCACCGTGAATAACCGATAAATACGCGCTTAGATTTTTTAATCCAATATGACCCAGTGTTTAGCTTAATTTAATTTGTAACGGACTGTTTTCCGCAACTCCACGTCTAAAGCGCATATTTTGCGTGTGAGCAGGAATATTTTAATTATTCGGGCGATAAAATCTGCTCCAAGAAGGTCAGTGATCCTTTAATGTTAACTCTAGGAGCGAGCTCGAAGTACCGAGATATTAAGCCCTGTGATATGGCGACTTATGGACTTGCGAGCAGCACGCGAGTTACCGTTTCCTTTTCCATTTCTCTCATACAAGGTACAAACCCTGCAAAGGGTACTACCAATAACACCAACGGTAAACAGATGCCTGTTAAAAGAGCCATGTCCTGTAAAAGCACTTGTTACGGTTTGAGGAATTATGTGAGTCAGCCAATCAATAATGCTAATATACGCTTTTTTTAAATTGAACTGAAGTGACAAATAAACTAACAGTCAACCTCCTGGTAGACAAAGAAGACTTCATATGCATTATTGGAGCGGAGCTCCCATGGCGCAAGAAAACGATTCTTTGAAATCTATCTCCTTCGTAACCCGTGGGCCAATTTACATAATTTTTTCGGCAATATTTGTAGCACAATGCAGACAAGGTTCGTAAATAAAAAAAATTTGAATTGGATTTTTTTTATTTTACTATCATATCAATTCGCTAATTTACATCCGCGCAATGTCACACCATTTTATTGAAACTTTTGTTGAAATATAGTTATGACTGTAGGCTTTTAATCCGCTCCGTTTATGACGCTAGCAAAAGGTTTTAATTTTGCATCTGCATCGGCCCTAGTCACCTCCGAGGACTAAGATGGAATACCTCACATCCTATAATCATATTGGCTCTCTTTACATTTCAGATTGGAAGACAGCAGAGCGGGGCGGCAGAATAAGGTAAAAGGGGTGGTAAAAAGAGTAGCAGCAGAAGAGAAGTTATTTCAGTGTTAGCCTGTGGTCAACACTCGTATATTTGCCTTTAACAAACTAAAATTTATACGTGGTAGAGCCATGCTACAGTTATATTAGTAATATAGTTGTAGCACGAATGGGTCGGCTCAACCGGGAAGGACCACGCTCTCACAGAATACCAGCGTAAAATAGTAGCTTAATGCTGCTGTGTTTCATATGGTGAGTGTAGAGAACCAGAGATCCTTTTTACTGGAAACGAGGCATTCCATCTTAGTCCTCACGGGGGGACTACGCATCTGCATTTTAATTCGTAATCGAGGATGCCTATGGGCCACAGCAACCTTACCATCAGGTGTACTGTGTGCTCGTTTGTCACCCTATCCTATAAAAAAAACTTTACTGAGTTCATCAATACGTTTCTCCACTCGAGGCAAAGCTGCTAAAAGGCACAGCAGCACTAATCCATGTTACACAGTACTCAAAGTACGTTCGGACTTACGCTTTGCATAACTGCAACATTTTTGCAAGTAATTTCTTTCCCTGATTTGGCCTTGGAATCAATGAACCGTCCACAATTGAGGTATTCGGTTCGAGGGCCAACTCAATACTTAAATGTATTCAATGATACTTCATGGAAAAAAAAACCAATGAGCGGGCTCCTTCTTATGGAAAATGACATATTGTGTTTTAAAAGCATTGAATCTAACAAAATTGGCGTAGGCCAATTTAGGAAATTTTCTGAGTTATTAAAAACTATTAAAAAAATTATGTTTTTATGGACACTTTTTTAATACACAGTCTGTACTCCTTACTTCTACACTCCATAGTAGTTACTTGGAAAAAAATTAATAAAAATATACTGAAAGTTGTAGCACAATCAGGCTGTTATAGATGAACAGGGCGGACTTGCTTCTCGCCGGACGATACCAACGTTGTTGCTGATTCGTTTTGTTGTTGTCGCTGATATGGTACTTCAGAGTGTGGAACTTTTTAATCCCAAAGTCTTTTAGTAAATTAAGCGTACGATTAAAGACAACATCTCTGCATATTTTCTTCTAAAATTACATAGGTTTGAGCTGCATTCAGCTAAAATGCTTCCGTAATACCATTCCGGATTACACTCCGGCTACTATCAATAAAATGTATAAAATGAAAGTGTTGTAACCACCTAACACATGTATAGGATTGTGTACATAAACGCTGCCGTCGTATGTGTGAATAAATTAAAATACAACACGCCTGTACGTTCCTAATGTGTGCTTAAAACGTTTTGAAAATTGTAAAAACAATCACTTTGTAAGTTACTAAAATATTGTTGCATTTATTACAGAAGAACACACCGATAGAGATTAAAACAGATGTCTATTTACGTAGTTCCTCTTATTGCAAATCGTATTATTATTAAAAATGATGTTAAATTAACAAAAAAATACGTTAACTCCTACACACAGCCACTCAAAATTTCCAGTTTAAATTACTGAAGAGCTTATTCAAGCAATGTTGAACAATGCAAACCACAAGTTCTTGATCGACAAACAAATAAAGTAAAAAGCTCGTAATAGACCGATGGTAGCCGACTATACAGAGCGCACCGTTGACACATTTGAAGATAATGTGCGCATGTTAGTTGGCTAATGTATGATATAAGGTACAAGAGAAAAAACATATAAAATGATTAGCATTGATTTATTTATTATACTTTCTTTTAGTATCACATATGACATAATATAGTGAATAAGGTAGTTACTATGGAGTGTAGAAGTAAGAGTAAGAGTACCAACTCCCATAGTAGAACAGTTGAAAAAGTGGCCAGCTGTAAGCAGTAAAACACTCTCCACAACAGCGCTGGAGTAGCTACTGGGATGAAATGAACTTAGCAGTTGTCGACAGTGTGCTACTAAACCGCTCAGTAACTCTAAAATCTAAAATAATTTAATTTAGTAAATATAACCCCGAAAATGTCGTCTATCGCACTAATATTTATCGGTACGTTCTTTAAAATTTACCCCGTAGTTATAGTGGCGCCACCCTTATTTAATGGTTTTTATGGACACTTTTTAATACACAGTCTGTACTCCTTACTTCTGAACTCCATAGTAGGTACTTGGAAAAAAAATTAATAAAAATATACTGAAAGTTGTAGCACAATCAGGCTGTTATAGATGAACAGGGCGGACTTGCTTCTCGCCGGACGATCCCAACGTTGTTGCTGATTCGTTTTGTTGTTGTCGCTGATTTGGTACTTCAGAGTGTGGTACTTTTTAATCCCAAAGTCTTTTAGCAAATTAAGCGTACGATTAAAGACAACATCTCTGCATATTTTCTTCTAAAATTACATAAGTTTGAGCTGCATTCAGCTAAAACGCTTCCGTAATACCATTCCGGATTACACTCCGGCTACTATCAATAAAATGTATGATGATGAATAATGATGAAAGTATTGTAACCACACACATTTATAGGATTGTGCACATAAACGCTGCCGTCGTATGTGTGAATAAATTAAAATACAACACGCCTGTATGTTCCTAATGTGTGCTTAAAACGTTTTAAAATATTGTTGCATTTATTACAGAAGAACACACCGATAGAGATTAAAACAGATGTCTATTTACGTAGTTCCTCTTATTGCAAATCGTATTATTATTAAAAATGATGTTAAATTAACAAAAAAATACGTTAACTCCTACACACAGCCACTCAAAATTTCCAGTTTAAATTACTGAAGATCTTATTCAAGCAATGTTGAACAATGCAAACCACAAGTTCTTGATTGACAAACAAATAAAGTAAAAAGCTCGTAATAGACCGATGGTAGCCGAGTATACAGAGCGCACCGTTGACACATTTGAAGATAATGTGCGCATGTTAGTTGGCTAATGTATGGTATAAGGTACAAGAGAAAAAACATATAAAATGATTAGCATTGATTTATTTATTATACTTTCTTTTAGTATCGCATATGACATAATATAGTGAATAAGGTAGTTACTATGGAGTGTAGAAGAGTAAGAGTACCAACTCCCATAGTAGAACAGTTGAAAAAGTGGCCAGCTGTAAGCAGTAAAACAATCTCCACAGCAGCGCTGGAGTAGCTACTGGGATGAAATGAACTTAGCAGTTGTCGACAGTGTGCTACTAAACCGCTCAGTAGCTCTAAAATCTAAAATAATTTAATTTAGTAAATATAACCCCGAAAATGTCGTCTATCCCACTAATATTTTTCGGTACGTTCTTTAAAATTTACCCCGTAGTTATATTGGCGCCATCCTTATTTAATGGTTTTATGGACACTTTTTAATACACAGTCTGTACTCCTTACTTCTGAACTCCATAGTAGTTACTTGGAAAAAAATTAATAAAAATATACTCAAAGTTGTAGCACAATCAGGCTGTTATAGATGAACAGGGCGGACTTGCTTCTCGCCGGACGATCCCAACGTTGTTGCCGATTCGTTTTGTTGTTGTCGCTGATATGGTACTTCAGAGTGTGGTACTTTTTAATCCCAAAATCTTTTAGCTAATTAAGCGTACGATTAAAGACAACATCTCTGCACATTTTCTTCTAAAAATTACATAAGTTTGAGCTGCATTCAGCTAAAACGCTTCCGTAATACCATTCCGGATTACACTCCAGCTACTATCAATAAAATGTATAAAATGAAAGTGTTGTAACTACCTAACTCATGTATAGGATTGTGTACATAAACGCTGCCATCGTATGTGTGAATAAATTGAAATACAACACACCTGTACGTTCCTATGCATTAAGCAAATGAAATTGCAATCCGGGCGTGGTGAGCTATAATGGATCGGCTGGCAAGGGTAAGTGGCCATTCTGTACGTAGAGGTTCGGTTACAAGAAATGCAGGCGGTGCCAGCATAGTAGCTGGCAATATCTTCCATACACTGGCATTAAAAAGCCCGAAGTGCTGCAGTAAAATCGCAATATAAGGAAATATACCATCGCTTTCGCTTTTGACTTAATCTTTGGACAGCAGTCTCATGAATACGAAGCGAATACGAGCGCCACGTAACGAATGCACATTTACATTTCATCTGGTACAAATGACGCGACGATCCGCGGGTTGAGGTGATACAGCATACGCGGTGGGTTTACGATCATGACACGATCGTCTGCACAACTTGTCCTGTTTTTCTCTCGTCCTCCGAAAGTCAATCTTAATAAATAAGGGGAACTAAGTAAATAGACATCTGTTTTAATCTCTATCGGTGTGTTCTTCTGTAATAAATGCAACAATATTTTTAGTAACTTACAAAGTGATTGTTTTTACAAATTTTCAAAACGTTTTAAGCACATATTATTAACTAAAATAATATTAATAAAATAATATAGTATTGCACAAACCCTCCTAAATATGGGAGTGGGCCTGTGCCCAGCAGTGGAATGTATATAGGCTGTAACTATACTTTATCTCTACCATTGAAATGAATCGGCATTAAGGGCAAAATCATGAACCACATTATGAGTAGTAGCATGTTGATAATTGACAGGACAGTTGCCTTCTTCTTTAAAATGTTTCCATAGCCCTCAGCTTGAGTAAAACTGAGTAGAAGATGGTAATGCAGTGTGCATTCTTCTGCTACATTGCCACTTTCTCTCAGGTAGGTTAGCATCAAGCAATGGCTTATGCTCGTAGCTGACAAAAAATGCATTTTTTGTCAGTTACGAGCATAAGCATACATTTACCTACTGTTCTCCACGTTTTGCTCACAAAGGATTACATTGCAAACGGGGACTGAGACAGGTTCACGAAACATTAAAATTTAGTAAGTTAATTACTCGCTGTACAAAAGACTAACTATTTTCTGCTACTTTATACCTATATTCTATGCAAGCGGAGACCATTGTGATCAAGTTCACCAACGCTATAGTGGTCCTAGCATCCAAATTAAAGTAAAAAAGTAAAAGTTTTTGGTACAAGAGGAAATGCCTACGCATACCCACTTGCAAGGGCAGGGACGGGCTATGTCTTACTAGCACAGACTAAAACCCCATAGTGTTCCAATTTCGCCACATATTTGTAGGGCTACGGAAATACTTTCGCACTCATCCGCAACCACAACAGCGACGACAATACTCCATAGCGGCGTCTCCTCGGAGAGGACTACTCCTCCCCTATCTCTTTATCAGGTAAGGTGCACCAGAACACATGGGGCGCCTTTCACTGCAGTCTCCCATTTAATCTGTGTAATGAACACCCCCGTGTTTGATGCGAAGGTTTTAGGGCAAGGAAAAGTCCGCCACGTTGTTTAAATATGTGTTGATGATCTAAACATGTCAGGACTCAGCTCATACTCATTAACCTGTTTACCCTGTGTTGTGAATATGGAAAAAATTCCAAGTAATACTTACATCTACTGCATTCTTGGAAAGGCCTATTATGTCAAACCGTAGTAACCGCACCTTCTATTTATTTTATACTGTTCTATTTTTACATAATTTTATATATTTAACAGTTTTATTTATTTTATTTAGTTAAAATATTTTTTGGTAAAAGGATATCATTAACGTTTGTGCTTACCAAGCTTTATGTCAGTCTTTAACGGCAGCCTTTATTTCGCGGTAGTATTTTTTAAATCAGTAAACCTCTACAATAGAACAATACTAATTCGTTACTGTTCACTGAGTTACTTAGTTACAATAGATTCTGTATTCTTCAATTAGGTTCTTTTGGACAAGTGAAATGGAAAAAATAAGTAACACTTACTTATTAATTAGATAATGTTTTCTTATATTTACGCGAACACTACACATTAAATGAAACTATTTTTCACGGGTTTTATCGCAATTTATTCAACTTTTTAATTCCCGACGTTTCGGGTGCTTTACAGCACACGTTGTCACGGGGGGGGGGAGCTAGTTTGACCTCCCGAAGTCATAGTTTGCCCGGTTACCTTCAGTTTTTAGTTTCGGTTTTCAAACGTCGGGAATTAAAAAGTTAAGTTAAACGCGATAAAATCCGTAAAATTAAGTAAAACTAATTTTTACGAATTATAATATCGCTTATATTAACTTATTTTATATTCCCAACGTTATAACGCTGTTTAAATGTGTAGTGTTCGCGTCCTGAATTTCTAGAATTCGAGCCCCGCCCCGAATCAATGTTCAATCAAAATTTTCTTTTTTATCCTTTTAATTCAGTTTGGTAAACGACAGTCTAAGTATTTTAAATAGTCTGTAATATAGAATACATAGTCTGTAATAACGAAACAACTGGCTTCTAAAACGGGGGGTTAGGTATTTACATGATATTGAGATATAAATAACCGTTTTATTTTCTTTTTGTGTCTGTCTATTTGTATATCAGTTATGGCTAATCTTCGAAATGGTTAATACTGATTACGATAAAACTTTGAGAAAACGCAAAAAAATAATGATTTTTTGCCTAAAATCTTTGATTATCTTAAATCTTAATAGAAACCGGAACACAAACTTTTTTATTCAATATAGATTATAAATAATACTTATTGAATGTCACTTTTTTAATTTACCATTGGTTCTCAAAAAAAATTCTGTTCTGGAAAGATCTAGCAAAAAACTCAGCGGAACTTTTTTTTAAAGATCTTATAATCATGTGTGTTACAATTAACAACACGTAACAAATTAGAAATAGCTTGGTAACGATCACCATTCCCAGGGGTTATTATCATCCACAAATTCCTTAATATTATAATAACCCTTTTCAAACAAACTTAATTTAAAAAGTTTTGAACTTTGTGTAGGTCAAATTTTGTATATTTTCTGAGATTATGTTGTAAAAGCGTATATATCGCCTCAAGAATGCATTACTGACTCGTTGAAATCGAGTAACTGGTACTACTAAAACGCCGCGTTAATAAATCCAATCCAAGCGTAACCGAGGCGTGTCGCTTGTTTTGGATAAACTTCTTTAAGTGTATTTTTAGAACACCCCTGGGATGCTAAAGTCAGTACACAGTGACTTTATAAAACAATTATTTAGTTATGTCGGTACATAACTAAATAATTATTTTATGGATACAAAGTTTACCTAAATTTCATAATTGAGTCACCTTGCAACGCAACCGTTAGCGGAAGTTAATTCACCGGAGGAACTATTAATTAATTGCAGAATTGATTGCTTTTGTATAGTGACAATAACTCGACAAAGTTACTTTGTTTAATTAGCACAGTTTCTGATCTCGTTACATTAACAGTATGAGCAGCAAAAAGCAATGTATTTATAATTTACCTTTAGAAATTTCTAGTAAATGGTATTCTAGGATCCATAATAGGTGATTTTTATGTATATTTCGCGTAGCATTTTTATGAAATACGTGGCTATGGCCCTTAGCGACCTTATTTTTTTAAGGTTCATACCTCAAGAAAATATAAACGGAAACCTATAGGATCATTTTATTTTCTGTCCGTCTGTCTGTCTATCATGACCCTTTTCTCGGAAACAGACATAGTAATAAAGTTGAAATTAATATCAAATACCATGTTCTACGGACCTTGGAGTTGTAAAAATTTCAAATTCCTAAGTCAACACAATCAAAAATATTTATCACCTAATATTGATACTCGTAAACTCACTCATTAAAACCTATATCATAGTATTACAAAAAGAAGTTTATAGTGAGTTTAAGGTTAAACAATAATCTGATTTACGATAGAAATCCCGCGTAAATATTTGAATTAAAATGTAAATTATGGAATTTGACAGCAAACGTCAAATTTCTCCACAGCGACATGGCAGGAAACATTTCAGTTATAAAGACTCTTCTTTATACTATAATAACTATAATTTAAGCTCGAGAGAGATTAATGAATCGGGTTTCGTAATAAGATGAATAGGCTCTAGAATCAAGAAATTTAGCAAAGAGCAAGTCCTCGTAGCCCAAGTAACAGAAAACTTCCGAAAATCGCAGCAGCGCTGTGGTTAAACGATTACAAACGAAGGCTGGTGCGTTCAATATAAGTTTGTATTGGATAAAAAAAACTTCGGGACTGGCTACTTGTCTTTGCACAATTTGTACTTGTAAAATGACTCCACGATACAAAACTAATTCCTAGTACAGTAACGTAAGTAACGTTTCTTTTAAAATAAACATAACGCTTCAATCAACCTATTAAAAATGATAAAGTTTTACCCAAATTGTATAAGACAATTTTTTAATAATACGGAAAAGAGTTCACAAATAAATACTATGGCAATAAATAATAATGTAATCTATAACACCAGGCAAACAAAGGTGTTAGCCGTTATTCATTTAGTTCTTTTAGACAATCTTCCATACCATCTCATTACATCGCCAAAGTTACATTACGAAACTAACAAAGGCACGAAAGCGAGAGTAGATTTATGTTAATATAGTAAAGTATCTTTTATATATTACTTCTATATTTATATAATAGAATAAATAGAATAGAATATTTTTTATTCAATATAGATTACAAGTAATTCTTATTGAAAGTCAATGTTTTACTATGACATGACGAAAGCATACGATAAAGTTCAATTTAATATACTTTTAAATAAATTAAAGGGTTCCGGAATTCGTGGAACGGCCTATAAATGGTTCCAATCATATCTGACAAACAGGAAGCAGATAGTTCAAATCGAACACCGCAACGATGAAAAACGGGAAATCGTTGTAGTACAGTCTCAAATCCGGGACCTCACATGTTCAATCCCTCAAGGTAGTGTCTTAGGATGCCTATTGTTTTTAATATATATAAACGATTTACCCAAGATAATAAATAACGAAAACACATTAAGCGTACTTTTTGCCAACGATGTGTCAGTGTTAGTGAACTGCGATAAAAACACAAATTATAACTATATTGTCTACAACACTCTACAAACTATAACAAATTGGCTTGAAGATCACAACTTAGAAATTAACTTTAAAAAGACCAAAATTATGCAATTTAATACATATAAAAGCAGCCCATTAACTTTAAACATAAACTTTAATAATATACAACTAGAAGAAGTTGATACTTTTAATCTTTTAGGGTTGAAAGTAGATTCAAACATCAATTGGAAAACGCACATTAATTATATAAAGTCTAAAATTTCAAAATTTACGTATGCTTTATTTCAAATTAAATACACCACTGACACAGCCACGGCATTGTCAGCTTACTATGCCTATGCTCATTCATGGCTTAAGTACGGAGTTATGTTGTGGGGAAGTAGCGTCGATGTGCTGCAGCTTTTTATTACCCAGAAAAAGTGCGTTAGAATACTAGCCCAGATAGATAACACTACTAGCTGTAGACCGTATTTCAAACAACTAAATATTCTTACCTTACCCTGTATGTACATTTATGATCTATGCCTGTTTGTCCACAAAAATAATAATAGTTTTAAGAAAATTAAAGATACGCATAACTTAAATACACGTAACAAAAATAAATTATACCTACCACAGTCGCGAACAAAAATGTTAAATACAAGCCCCTACTATATGGCAATAAAAGTATATAATAAATTACCACAGGAAATAAAAAATATATCAGAATTAACCAAATTTAAATCAAGACTCGGTAAATATTTAAAACAAAACCCCTTCTACTCAGTAGAAGAGTATTTAGATAAAAAATAACACTATTATATATTTTTATATCTTTTATAGCTTTTAATTTTATTTTATTTTATGTATGTTAATAGTATATAAGCAGTGCCCTTGTCAAATTTGCAGTGCCTGAAAAGGGCGTCTAAGTTGTAAGCACATTTTTAATTTAATACCGATTATGTACACTTAGATTGCAAATAAATGATTTGATTTGATTTGATTACTTTACCAATGGTTCGAAAAAAAAAACCTCTGTCCTGGGAAGATCCAGCAAGAAACCCAGCGGGACTTTTATTTAAAATATATTTTACAATGAGGTCACAAAATATTTACAAAATTTATTTAAGAAACAGCTTGGAAGCGATTACCTCATTCCCAGGGGATATCATCAACCATATATTCATTTTTATAATAATAACCCTAAAATATAATAACCTTAAATATATAATAACCTTAAAATTTAAGTAATAAAGAGACCTTGTATTTTCTGGGGCTTTGTTGCAATAGCGCATACATTACCCCATGAATGAATTACTGAGAGGCCAAAGTTAATATATTTATTTCTTTAAATTATTCTCTACGAGACTCTCGGTTTAAGGTTGTAAATAGCTCTTATGGACCTCTTCTGCAAAACAAAAATAGTTTCTAAATCAGCCGCATTCCTCCATAGCAAAAATATTATACTATGGAAGTAACTGAAATAAACTAATCTAGCTGTCTCGACTCTAGTGAGATCTCTAATCTTTTTACAGCGTAAGCTGCAGAGCTTAGTTTGCTTGCTAGTTTAGATATATGGGGGCTTCACTGAAGCTTAGTGTCAAGAGTAATGCCAAGAAAAACAAAAGATTCAACAGAACTCAGTTCTTTCCAAAAAAACCAATGCACTAATTTCAATATAGCATTATTCACTTCGTCACATTTAAATGATTGACGTTTAAGTTTAAAAATCGAGGAATTATCATCAGCAAATAATATTATATCATGAGTATCCACTACAAGGGAAGGTAAGTCATTAATATACACAAAAAATAGGAATGGGCCGAGAATTGAGCCCTGAGAGACACCCGTCTGTATGAGCTATCCGGAAGAACTTTTATCATTGATAATAGCTTTCTGCCCACTATTACTTAAATATGAGATAAGTAGTTTAAGCGCTGTGTTCTTGACACCACAGTTCTGAGCTTCCTGATTAATCTCTCATGGTGAACACAGTCGAAGGCCTTGGAGAGGTCACAAAATATACCAAAAGCATCCTCTGAATTCTCCCATGCACAAAAAATATGTTTTATAAGCTCAACAACTGGTTGTCGAGCAACCTCTTGTAAAACCAAATTGACTTGTATGGAGTAATTTATTTTTATTGAAAAAACTTACCATCTGTTGTAAAATAATTTTTCAAAAATTTTACTTAATGTGTTAAATTCTAATTGATTGATGTACAATGAAACTACTATTCATAAATCAGGAAATAACAATACTCCCCCAAAAAATAAATCTGATAATGCTCTATGAATTTAAAATATTTGAACAAGTCTTACATTTTGTTTAAGCAATAATTCAGCGATAGTAGAGAAGAATTTAATGACTTTGTTGTCAAAAAAGGAACATCAGTAAAAATTTTCTCAAAAGCCATAGCAATTTTTTGATCAAATTGAATCAAATTACTGTTAATATTAATTAGAAGATCAGAGTTGCGTGGTTTAACCTTGCCCGTTTCTCGTGTTAATTATAATCCACGTCATTTTAATTTTGTTAGATGCAATTTTAATTTTATTGCTTAAATGTAAATCGTTAGCTGTGGAGCATACTTTTTAAATATTTTAGAATAGCTTTTAACATATTCCCTAAATATCACACTATGATTATATGATGTTTCATTATAAAGCTCGTATAACTTTCGCCTACTTTTATAAATGCCTACTATCGCTCATTCATTGTTTAAAGAGAAAGTTTTAGAAGTAAATATTCTATTAAATTCACTAGTTATAAATAAATAATGCACCATACAAATAATCAGCACTATTATTAAAAGAAAGTGATGGAAGTCCTTTTTCTATATTACTTCTAAACCTTTCTAAACGATGTTCATTTATTGGAACAAACACATCTTTCTCATTTTTCTTTAGATTTCTATATATGACTATGTTCTTATTGGTCATCCGATCAATAAGAACATAGCCCACCTTATGGTAAGTGGAAGTCAAGTGAAACCTAATTTGATCAGAATTAAAATGCAGTTGTTTTTAACCCTAAATAAATAATTACACAGCTTGGATACAGGTAGCGTCGTAGAAGAGCTATAATTAATTTTTATACAAAACTATCTATCTGCCCCGGATTCGCACGGGTGATATCTGGATTCTTCAACAGCGCCATCTAACAGGTCCAACTATGTCTTGGATCTTCCCGGAAGTGCAAGCAATCTGATGAACGGTAAGGCAGCGCATAAAATACGAACAAGCAATCATTAATTTTTATATATTAGATGTAAATAAAATCAGGAGTGACATTGAAGTCAAACTTATCGCAACACCAGAAATACCGGAAAGAGCAAAACAACGTCTTCTGGGCTTGCTTTAAATGTTGGCAAACAAAATATCAGTAAAAACTCAGTAAAATCTTAAAATGTATGTTCTTAAATGTATGTAGTAATAATAATTTTTATATTATTATTACTTGTTACTGTCGTTATATATTCTAATAAGCTCACTCACGACTAACCGGTGCTCTAGCTCAAGCGTAGAACTGCCCACGAAGTTGATTACAATGCCACGTCCCCTAGAACCCTATGACAGGCTAATCACGGTACGTCAAGGGACTTATTTCATTCCGCCTCCGTAGTGATACGCATTTCCACCTTATGTTAATTCTTTACAATAATTGCGTAGGGGCTTATTATAAAAGAACAAAAGGTTGTGAAGAGCTGTGATTTGATATTGACTTTAATATGGGGGAGAAAAATTTAATAAAGGTATGAGAGTAACGTCCAAGTTTCCGTTTTTATTTGTGATCTTTTTGTTATTTTGGTTTTATCAACTATTATATTTTGTTTAAATTACTTTTTTTTTTTCAATCTTTGTTTGATAGGAAACAGGATGCATTCCGCGTAGGTGAGAGGAATACCTTTTACTCCTAATTTACGTTATAAAATTATATTTACATTTTTATTATAAAAGAGAAATATGGGCTTCTCGGATTGTTAGGAGACATACACCACACTTCATAGACGATTTGAAAATCGCAGTATCAGACCACTCGCGATTTTCTCCACGTTACAAGTCTGTTTTAGAATAAAGATACGGGCATTTGCCATTTCAATTAAAGACTATAAAACCTTTCTGGCATACCACATAATCGTCTCTTTGGACACTTAGAGAACAAAATCAGATGACGTATTATCTTAGGTTGTTACTACTCAGTCTATAAAGTCAGAGGATATTTTTATTTCTGATTTAAAATCCAAATTAAAAAAATTCAACGTATGAGGCAACGTTTACAATTTCATACCTATATGGCTAATCTACGAGTATTTGTAACCAGCTTACCAGCTTATCACATACCTTTATTTTTCGATGTAGTAATATTTATAATGTCCTACAATTTCATTTTATTTTTATCAATCGTAAATATTTTTATACGTACATTTTATTTTCATTATTGTTTTGTCTTTGATAATTAACACTAGTAGAAATTGTCACCTTACTGGACCGAGTTACAGGAATCTGTACATATTATTCAAAGGTCTCTGTATCTAGGTACAATGGAACGGGCAAAACACGCTTATTGCACAGCAGCGTTGCAAGTTTGAGAGCTAATCCTAGTTAATTATACACTATAGGTAGACTAGACTTCAGCTACACCTGGAAAGCGACCGTATATTGCACTGAGGTACAAAGCCGGGACTCGTTACTGTTGTAATATATAATAGATCTGCTTTGTCTCTTGTGATGAAACCGAAAGACTAAATTAATGAAGAGATACGATTGCAGTAGATACATTTTTATTCGTTATAAATTTAATAAGCTGAAGTTCAAATGTAGATAATATAATGTAATAAATCACAAAATTGACAACACTTTTAAAATAAATATGTTTTTAAAAATAAAACTGAATACCTAAGTGATTTCTTTATTACTTTATTTTTTTACATATTAAGTGTATATGTAATATGACAGTCATATTTATAATATCGTCTGTTTGCTATCGCCTTTTAAAGTCTTTTTATTTTAAAGGATAGGGTGACAAACGAGCACACAGTCCACCTGATGGTAAGTGATTGTTGTGGCCCTAGACATCATTGGTTGTCTAGAGGAAATTGCTATCAGCAGTAAGACTGCCCATTGCATATTTTTTTGTACATACATATAATCTGTAATTTTGTATGGCATGCAATAAAGAATATTAAATAAATAAATAAGGAAAACTCAGAAATAGTATTCCTTATTTGAATTCCTCTTTAACCCTTTTGTTAGGTGATACACTTTTTCTATGTAGCAGTCCACCTGGGTAGGGACTTGTCGCCTATTTCAACCGCCTAATAGGAGTGCTTGCATTGTTGTGTTCTGTTTAGAAGGGTGTAAAGAGCCAGTAAAGTTAAAGACTGTGAGGCAATCCATCATCCATTAGGGTCGCTCTTTCATCACTTACTGATACGACGTTGCAGCTAGAGAACCTTTCTTCCTCATCGGTGACCGGTTTTTCGAGCTATATTGCCAGCCAATTACTACTTCAGTTTACAATAATATAGAATTCCAGTTGTCTACTTGAGGTTTTGCATGAGAAAAGCGTTTGTTACAGATAGAGAAACAACAGTGACACTAAGAAACCATAAGAGTTCCATTTTGATTAAGGAACACAAAACAATTTACATTATATAATCTATAAATCTTTAAATAGTTATAATTAATACTAATATCATATTATGGCAGAATTATTATGCAAAGTCACTATTTAATAAAAAATTAATATAATGTATGATTATTTTTTAACTACAAAAACTATGAAGAAGAATTTTACTAATTGAAAATATTTTAAGATAATATTTCGAAAAGATTTTTTTTGTCTCTAGCGGCGACGGCTGGTAACATCCCATGCCATTTTACAATTACAATACAAATACAAATTTTGACACAATAACCAATAAAAGACGTAACCAAAAACAATATTTTTGTTTATACCTTTAATCAACCCGTGATAACACAAATCCGTGATAGTATGGATTTCAGGTAGTCGCAATTCTTGGCGATTCTATATTAAAAAGATGACGTTGATTGCTAATTTATTAAATATCTATATGTTTTAGTATACATATAAGGAACAAATTAATTTTCTCTTATAACACATCTTTATGTACTTTTTACTGACTTTACAATTAGTTTTTTAAGTTTTAAGAAAATAACGCAGTATAACGCAAGGCACTTTTTTCTGGAAACGAGGAATTATATCCTAGTCCTCAGGGTGGGAGCAAATCTGAATTTTGATTCTTAATTGAGGATAAATTTTGCTGCCTATGAGCGACAGCATCCATTTACCATCTGATGGACTGTGTGCTTATAAGTAACCCTTATTCTTTAGAAAAAATTCTCCTCGTGCATTTTTTTCTTTTTTTCTCCTTGTACGGCGATAAGTACGAGACACGGATTTCCAAAAATGATTTCAGGATATGTTCGCTACAGCTACGGATATACTATCGAAAATTTAAGGCAAAAATAGAGTGAAATTTATTTCATTATTTACAAACTTATTAACTTATTATGAACCGTTACCGTTAAAGCTTTTAAAAAGCCTAGTGCTGAAAATAGGCCTACGCCATAGATTGCCCATGCTCCGCTTGGCAGGCGGGTTGCCAACCGCTTTTTTTATCCTTTGCTTGCCTATATCACCTCATACGACACCCACGTTACTGTAAAATTTTAACGTCTGCTATTAATATCCCAATTCCTATACCCCATTAAACATTTAAGTTAAACTGAGCCTAAACTAAGTACAAGTTCGCGATATTCATTAAAAAATTGCTGTGCTTACTTGTTAATTATGAAAAATATTTTTTTAACACCCGCTAGCTCAGAAAGAACAGCAAACAGGTTAATAAGTCAAAATTATTTCTCAAACAAAACAATAAAATAAAGTAATAAATAAAGTGACAAAATCTCACAGCTCGGAAATGTACGAGGAATAGTTTAACTTTAGTATATTTTTGCTGAGTCATGTTGTTGTTTGTGTAATTTAGTCCACCTATTTTTATTTTTAAACTGGTATTATATAAAGAAGGCTTTTTATTTTAATTTTGAAATTACAAACCCTAATTTGCGATAACTGAACAGTCAACTTAAATTTCTTATACGCAAGCAACCCGTATAAAATTTGCCTAAGAATTGAATGGAATAGGGTTTTGAATGTGGATATGAGACATTTTGTGCCTTACGGGTATGATTTTTAGTAAGTTTTAAGATAGACTGACGCAACGTTACACAATAACATGAATTGGATGATCTCACAAGAAATATTATAAATAAAGTTTTTACCTAATAATTTTTACAATTATGAGCCAATTTGACTCATACTTACAATATAAAAAGGAAATTACAATAATTGCATCAGATAGGTGATGCTGTAGTTGAAATTAATTTTATGTTAATTAAATACGTACAAGTAATACACAGCACATATGCGGCGGATTTCCATCCATTTGTTGTCAATAGACCACGAATTCTAATCAAACGGTTTGCTTCATTTTTCGTAACAGGTACAGTAAAGAAAAGGTTTACCTACTCGTGATTTGCCACTTTGTCTTTCTTTTCTGTTATAGGTACTAAGGATGTATTTGAAGACTGTAAATAGTTTTTTGTGTAACTAAGACAACTTCGGCTACATCACCACTTCACATTAATATAATAATTCTCCAGACCGAATTTCAGCCACGGCGGCCTGCCTCAACGGAGGCCATCGGCGCAGGACAGACAGTATTATAGTGCCCAAGTGTATGCGCAAGCACAGGTGCACTCTCTATTTCCTCACTCTCATAATCCGATGGGACGGTAAACCGACACGACCGGAGAGAGAGATCAGCCGCAGGACCAAAGGCTTTACGTGCTTTCCGAGGCACGGGGGTGAGACACCGCCAACTTCCTGACTCCGGGCAGCTACTGAGAATTTCTTGACAGAAAAACTCAATAATTTAATAATCAATTAATTTATAAATTTCTTGACCCGACCCGGGAATCGAACCCAGGACCTCATGATCAGCAGTCGCACTTCTACAACCACGAGACCAACGAGGCATCGAGACAGATCACTTAACGAACACCTATACCAGAATTCATGCCATGACTTATAATAGGTAAAAAAGAAGAGCATATTGTCCGTCCCTGCTTCGCACGGGTGAATTCTGGATCTCGACAACAGCACCACCTACAGAGAGAGTAGGTACCAAAAAAAATTATCAAAATTGGTCGAGTCGTTTTTGAGATTTAGTGAGACTAACGGATAGCAATTGATTTTATACATATTAGGTATATAGAGATATAGATTAAAGAACTTAATTTTTTGATAAATATAATTTTTATATGAATATCGTTTATAGCAAAATATTTAAATGTCGTTTTCTTGATTAAAACTACTTTTACGGATTTTATCGCGTTTTATTTAACACATAGCTGACGTGAAGCATCAACGTTCCGGGAAGTCTGCAGTTTGCGATCATATCCTAGATGGCACCAACCATTACATCAGATTTGATAGACCACAAATCCTCGCGAAAGAACATCGATTCCTACCAAGGATGATACGTGAGGCTATTGAAATTAAAAAACATCCTAATTTCAATAGAGAAGGAGGCTAGGTACTACCACCTGCTTGGGATCCTATAATTAATAAAATTAAAACTAAACCCAAGCATACCACTGCAAGACTTCAAAACACATTTAGTTCATTCTGCTTAGATCGGACCAAAGACAATAATTAAAAAGCTGAAGGTACTCCGGGTTAACTTTGACATCGGGACGTCAGTCACCTCAGTCCCCCGTGACCATGGGTGCTGGAAAGCACCCGAAACGTCGGATATTAAAAATAAAATAAATAAAACTCGACAAAATCCGTAAAAGTAGTTTTAATCAATGTATAGTGTTCGCGTAAATATATGAAATCATAATGTCGTTTTCTATCAGTAGCTGCTATTATCTAACGTATCATGACAAAATATTCTATAAATGAAAACATCAACATAACGAAGCAACCGATTGTACTTTTTCAATCAAACAATCATCAATTAGTGACAAAATGTATTGCATTCTCGGCTCTTGCAGTTGTCGGTTTGATTCACCGCAAAACAGGACATTCGTTAATGCGATTGAATCGATACATATTAATGTCGTTGGGACGAGTTCTGTCTGGGAATATGTTGCGATATGCGAAAAAAGCGGTTGGGCGATGCTTGTGTTGCTGGTATTCCGGAGACACCCGATAATATCAAAGTTCTTCAAGCGAAATGTCAGCATTAATAAATATGTAAAGTTCCAGATTCTTATAGTTAAAACGATTTATAATTATAGTTTTAGAGAGTGTCTTATTTAAAACTGCAAGCGCCTCCCTTAAATTTTTGGTAGCTTTGGTCATATTATTTTAAACAATAAAATCAGTATTACGTTTCATAATAATCCAAATCAGCGCGGCATTTCTATTATGGGCATAGATCTAAGATTACGCCTAGGTGTTATAATATTTGTAGTTTAAACATGATAAAAGTGATAAAATCTACTAAAAATAAAAGATCTCGCGTGCAATTTTAAGCTGAACGATCACAACCTTGGTTTGATTTCACTTATCAAAAATATTCTTTTGAGCGGCTTAAAATAATTTATTTGGTTTATTTTACGTATAATCATTTATTTAGCCTAAAGACACCGAATTCGAAACGAAGATATTTTTATAACACTATCCTCAATTGATTCATGCTTAGGGGTACTTATTCACCACTACACTACGGTGACGTAAGAGATTCCGCTACCCCATATCGTTCCATGGGAGGAGTAAAACTGAAACAGAGGATCTGTATTATGATCTTTCTGATGACAACACAATAATATCTAATATAAAACTGCGTTGCTACCCTGTATGGAGTGTAGAAGTAAGGAGTACCAACTCCCATATGAGAATAGTTGAAAAAGTGTCCATCTGTAAGCAACAAATAACAGTTCAAAAACTTTCCATTACAGCGCTCGAGCAGCTACGGGGTACGTTAAATCGCCGTAAAACACGTTGAGAGTGATTTTGAAAATAAAAATTTTGAGAGCAATAAAATATTTATTGTAAAAAGAATTATGATAAAAGTCTATGCAATATAAAAATTATAAAACGTTCTTTAAAATTTAGACTGTAGCTACAGTGGCGCCACCTACCTTCCTACGGACACTTTTTTATATAGAATCTGTACTCCTTACCTCCACATACCTCTACACTCCATACTACCCTGTTACTCGTCTGACAAACGTGTCAACTCTCCCCTCAAATATCCCGTGACAAATGTGTGGGGCAGGCCTATATTCCACAGTAAACCTTTGAACTTTTAATAGGCTGTAATTATGACGCTAATGAATACCTAACCCTTCTAAAGTTTAAACTCTGCTATCGATAATCAACAGATTAATTACTATTACATTATTATTAAATAATAATATATTACTTTATAAAAGACTAGGATCCTATTTTAAGTCTAAAATAATTCTGCTATCAAAATTAACAGATTATTATTATTTACCCTTGTATTAATTTAAGCAAAATATAATAATACATAAACATAAAATGATCCTTTCGTTTCGTTATCAGTGGCGTCATCTCTATTCTCGCGTGTTGAATTTTTAATTTCACTTAGGTCTGATAGATGGCGTTAGGTGTTTATGTTTTAAGTTGTATTAATAAAATATATAGGATATAAAAAAATTTAAATATTACAAAAGGCCAAAAAATAGTGTAAAAAAACTGTTTAAAAATTATTAACTAGGCTTGATTATTGGAATTACAAAGAACATACAGTACAAAATGCCAATTTTCGAATAAATATTTAAAAAGATACTATTTATCAATTTTTGTTTGTACTATTTATCATTAACAAGTCAGGAAGGGATATATTGAAACAAAATGTATTGCGTGCTTTTAAAAGTAGGTAATACATACAATTTTAATTTTACACACGGGCCTTTGCCATATAAGTTACTTAATTTTTGTATTATGAAGTTCCGCAAAAGTCTTTTCTGATTCTATTTCTCGCTAATAATGCAATTGAGATTAAACTAATGCTACTATTGTAATCTGTGATCGAAATTTAACTTTTTTTTCTAGAATAAGGGTGACAAACGAACACGCAGTCCATCTGATGATAAATGGATGCTGTGACACATAGACATCTACATTTATCCTCGATTAAGAATTAAAACGCAGATGGGTTGTCTCCTCTGTGGACTAAGATGGAATGTCTCGTTTCTAGTAAAAAGGATCTCCGGATCTGTACACTCACCATACGAAACACAGCAGTATTAAGCCGCTATTTTACGCTGGTATTCTGTGAGAACCTTGTCATTCCCCGGTCGAGCCGATCCATCTGTGCTACAACCGTAATATAGCTGCAGCGTGGCTCTACCACGTATATAAAAAAAAAACTCTTACTAAATCCAACGGTAAACGAACAAAGTACTTAATAGAGTATTTTCTGTGTCTGCAGAAAATACCGCGTATTAAAAACTTATACCATGTATAAACAAAGCGGTATAGCAATACGTTCATTTCATTACTATGGTTTTAGCTTAGAACTAAGTATGAGGTATCAACCCACGTGATAATGACTACGAGAACATACACTGTCATAGAGTCCCAGCACTTTATAGTTTAATGTATGGTGATAAAATAACTTTGAAAGCCGCAAATTGCTGAGCCGAACGCTCATAATGGCCGGTAAATCATTGTTTAGAACACTGGCATTCGCTCGCAACTTAATGCAGTGACTAAGAAATTAATACCTAATATCAAAGATTTTCTATATAATTCAAATACTGGTTAATTTCATAATTTCAAAGATCTAACAACCTAAAAATAAATATACTTTTAATAAAATGTAGAACCAACTTCCAAAAAAACACTACATTATAGCTTCTGAAATCGGTGCTAAGATGTATCTACCTAGTGTATCAAAGAATTACGAGTAAAGTCCTGACTCCAGGAGATATTGTGTGGAAATATATTTTTTTTATATTTGGTTCAATTTTTAATAAAAGTTTAATTATTTTACCCTTTTAAGTGGTCACATATATAATATCACAAATGCATTAAAATTTAATTTTACGTCTTTAGCAATTATTTTTTCTTTAAACGTATATGGGACCATCCCTGAACTGACTATTAAATAAAGAAAAACAATAAATTCAATCGGTTCAACCATTTCCGAGAAATCGGTGGACATACATAAAGAGCATAATATGCGTAAATTAACCTGCACGTGTTTTTTCGGCTTGGTTAAAATATCGACAGTTAAATATTATATCTGTTTTAAAATCACTACGTTTACTCTCATTTCATAATGTATGTAATTGTAATATGTGTATTCATATTAAAGCCATGGATAAGTTAGGGAGTTAGCGCTAGCTTAAAAATCTTATAGTGATTGAACAAACCAAGCTCAATATCTGCTGGCACAAATAAAAATTTTGAATGCGGTTTTGTGAGGGAAAATATCACGAGGAAACTAACATGTTCGACAAATAAAAAATATTTACAAAAACACTGCGAGACTGCGAACACGCAGTGGAGCAGTACGTCGGATTTTTCCTTGTCTTAAAACCCTCTCAAGAAATTTGAAAAGCCCGAGTTCTAGCAGTGAAAAGCATGTAGTCTTTTACCTTACCTACTTTATAAAAAATTGAACAAGCGAGCTATGGAAAAGTGAAGCCTGGAGTCTTAATGTGTGCTATAATCTATAATCTAGTAGAATCAGAGTAACTAATATTGACAAAAGGTCATTTATCTGACATAGCAACGGCCTGGCCGTATATAAGGGCCGTATATTAGTAGGTATAATATTAATGATATTATATATATATATATATATATATATATATATATATATATATATATATATATATATATATATATATTTATTGTTAATCGATGGGGAAGATAGGTTTTATAATGGCGGACCTATATGTTTAAGCACAGAGCAAGACTGTGACTGCGCCCTCCTTTCTGCCAAGGAGGGTCGCGTTCGTATACGGCTTAGAGATCTCTAGCCAGATCGTTAAGCCAATTCCTAAAAGGTTGGGTTTAGTGGGTAAAAGTCACCACATAACCACGCAGCCGGCTGCGTGGTATGCTATGAGCATTCCCAACCTCCCTCCCCCGCTTTCCGGAGGGTTGCCCATAATTGCTTCGGACGCAAAAAAAAAAAGCAAGACTGTCTCCGATATAATGGCGTGACTACCTCTTTATCTTCTGGTTCTGATTACCTAATAATACGTGTAAGAAATCAATGGATACGTATTAGACAATAAAATCAAATTGGACCTATTTGACTTTATTGGCTAATACGTAAATAAAGTCCATGTTAGGGTCTTGTTCTGTGCACAACTCTTAGATAATGTCATTAAAATAGACGATAAGCGTCTTGTGATTTTAGATATTTTTATACCGTTAAAAATTAAGAGGTATGAAAAAGAGATTAAGATGAAATGTTTCGTCGATTCGGCTCGTTTAAAACGGCAAATAATTCAAACTGAAGAGAAGAAACGTCGTCAAAAATACCCTTTAAAACGTGAACTTAATAACGAGCGATTATAAATCGGGCAATTAACGTTCTTAAAACACGCTAACGTAAACTTATGTCCCGTTTCCTCGTCCTTTGAATTAGACGCCTCTGGAGCGAGCTTTAAAAGAGTGCTCTAGGAGTGTTTTAAGAGTTGGCGAGACGGTGGATGTCATTTAAATTAATTATCCTCGACGAAATAACTCACCCAAAAGGATATTGTGAACTTTGCAGTAAGGTTACAATTAGATTCATTATGATAAAATAAATAAGAAAAGCAACGCACATATAAATGTGTTGATAAAATCCTCAAAAGTTGTTGTTTAATTTGAATAATTTTATGTCGCTTAAAAGTTTTATGTTCTCACGCCGATATACATGCAACCTTCAAAAACTGTTGTTTATCCTCTAATAGTTAGAATGATAATTATAAAGTAAATGTTAGTGAATTTCAACGTCACAAATTAAATTAAATTTATTTTTTATTTTATTTATTAAATTTAGAGAACATCCCTTTAATCTATTAAATAATTATTATGTTTCTTTATTACTTTACATATTTTACCATGCATAAACATAACCAAGAGTAATGATACCATGTAATTTTAATGAAACGTCGAATGTGAATTGGGTGGTTCATGTTATGTGGACAGATAGTATCCGTTACAAATAAATTCGAGCCCATAAAATATATTACACCTTTATTTGTCCTCTTCCACGTTCTGGAAGATATACGACGGCGTTTCCTTGCTTTCAAAATAAAATTCTTGTTACGTTGTTATGTCTTTGTTTCAAAGCTGTCTGATGTGAGACGTGTTTTATTCTTTTCACAATCTTTGATCAAAGTGTATTAAAGGAACTGTTAGGGTGATACATTTTAACGAGGTGCTTGGTGATTATTAATTTTATTGCGTTAAGTAACTCAATTTACGTTAGTGATTTTTTCTCAATAAGAATATATTACAGAAGTAAGTTTCAAGTTGGCTATTTCAAAACACGACTTACCTACGTGTTAAAATTATATATAGTATATGCCTACTTTAAAATTTAAATATCATCATCATCATTACAGCCCTTCACAAGTCCACTGCTGAACACAGGCCTCCCCCAAGTAATGACACAAAGCACGGTCCTGAGCCACCTGCATCCATCGACTTCCTGCATGTCTTACCAGGTCGTCACTCCATCTAGTGGGGGGTTGCCCTACACTACGCCGTACGAGGCTGCCACTCGAGAACCTTTCTTCCCCATCGGTTATCGGTTCTTCGAGCTATATGGCCGGCCCATTGCCACTTCAGCTTACTAATCCGTTGGGTTATGTCGGTCACTCTGGTTTCACTGCGGATATCCTCATTTCTGAGTCTATCACGCAGTGAAACTCCGAGCATAGCCCTTCAAATTTAAACATCAATCAACCCAAACAATTAACACATTAATAATAATTTTCAGAGATAAATGCAAAAGTCTAGTTAGTTTCAGTTTCCCTCTATCGCCTCTGAAGACATCCACGAAACGATGTGGAGTAGTAGATATTCTTACACCGCCACTATACGATTGTAATAAAGATGTACTATTGTAAAATAACACAGCCTAATATTTCTTTTATAGCTGAAGCAGATAGCAGTTTAAACAAAGTACGCTACGTGTGTTTATTTTCACTGAAAATTAGCGGCACGGTTGTAATGCTACAGATGCAGTCTTTTTTTAAATTATTACTTTTTTATCAATTTTGTTTTTGTTTGACATAATCAGTTCCTATTTTAATAATATATGTATGAATTTATTTTATACGTAAAATATAACATTGTTTTACTTTAAAGTATATTTTCTTCTGTAAAACACTAACATGTCGTGCCATGAATGAATAATCTAATAATTTTTTTTTCTTACTACAGAGATAACATTTTAATAGTTAAAAAATAAATAGTAATATTGTAAAGTATACAGTGTGCAGTGCATCTTGTAATGGCGCAAGTTTACGTGTAATTGTATTGTCATATCGTATAATTATAGCAATAGTATAAATATGGTATATACATATAAATAAAAATAATCTCACACCTTCACTCGGATGGATAGCCGGAGACGGCGGATTTCCATTTGGCACGATCATAATTCGTAACACATCTCCCTGTAAGTATTGCTTCTTTTACATCCGCATATACACATCTACATACACATCTTCATTTTCTTACCAATTTCGTCGATAAACTTTATTCCAGGGTGCCCTTGCTCTTGCCGACTCTGCAGAAGTGAATACTGCAATATAAATTAGGTTTGTCAATCCTTCCTCGTTCATTATTTCTACGTTTCTATATTATAAAAATCTAAGTCGTTAAAAATTTAATTTGGTCCATCTTCAATTTTTGGCAAACTTTGTCGATAAATTCTCATTCTAGGGCGTCCCTAGCTGGCTCTACAAAAGTGAATACTATAATATAAATTTGCTTATCACTGCTCCTCATTCATTCTTTCAACGTGTTCTAAAGAAAAATATGACTTAGTGACGTAAGCGAAGCATTTCACAGCATCACTGCTGACCGCATCTTTTGCTATAAATAATTGTTTAATGCGTGTGCGTTCCATGCGCAATTTATCTATGAAAATGCTTCCACGTGAAATTCCTTTCTTTCATATGCGTCTGTAAGAGTGAAGGATTTTCCAGTTGTAGGAAAGGTTTGCCGTGATCGTCACACTTGGCGGCAGATTTGCGATAGTAGTACCAGAAATCTTTGCCGTTACTCTTATTGATCGGTCAGTCGGTCGGATGCTATTAGATCTTTGTGACTTCACCCATAGTCGCCTCTTAAAACACCCAGACGGACACAAGGCAAAATGAGGCGCCGCTCTTAAAACAAGGGAAAGTAACCGAACGATATCCTGAAAGTAAACTGATAAAATAGATAGTGAAACTGTACCAGCATTATTTATATGCAATGTGCAATTTTGGTATCTGAAACATCTTCATAATACAGAAATTTTTTCCTGGTCGGGCACAACATTTCTGCTGCCAGCATAGTCAAACATGACTAATGCTACTGTATTTGGTATGGTGTTTATGCTAGTCATAACTCTCGGAGGCGACAAATCATCCGCATTTTAATTCCTGTTATGATGTCTAGGCTACAGCACACACCTACCATGAGGTAGACTGTCAGGTCGTTGTTCACGTTAAGTATAAGTCTAAAAATGTAAGCAAAAAAAGGCTCTCTTCCATTACTTCTACACGACTACATTTCACTAGACACTGCACAATGTACAATCTTAAAGATGAGAGTCATTATAAGAGTTTCGTTTGCTGGAAATTCTTCAAATCTCTTTAACGTTTATTGTGCTTACCGTACTTTTCTCCTAATTTCATTTCGTCCTCCAAAGTTTGATACCATTTAGCGGATTTAATGAAGCTTAAAATAGAAATTAAAAACCGATTTCAAATATAAAAAGAATAAAATATTTTCCACATCGTAGCTTCTATTTTACTTTAATTCTTTGATACATTATTTTTTTTACTTAGTGTGCAAATATATCATAAATAATACTTTTTCTTAACACTGAATTATTTAATAAATAAAGGATCATTTATTGTTAAAGATACCAACATAAAATAAAAACTTATGCAACCTTTTCCCTTTTTGAAGTCAGTAAAGAAACATAAAATATTTTAAATTAATACAAATTCGAACTTTTATGTCTTGATCAAAAGCGCCTTGTATTTCATTTCCCCAGAACTTATGTAAAAGTATCGATGAATATTAAATTAAATTTAAATCAAAAAATATGTACATTAAAATTACAAAATTACATCAGTCATTATTTCCGATCTTTTGATAAATTAAATTTTTAATAGGCTTTCATAAAAAATAATTCATTCAGTTTTACGATTTAAAATTGTTATTTTATAGGTGAAAATTCATATTCTTTCATTTTAGACTGCACCATAAAACGTACATGAATTTATAAAAGGCTAAAGATAAAATCTTAAAATATGAATGAATATAAAAGGTTAAAGAGGAGCAAAGAAAAAATAAAAATGCCAAAGAGTTTAACAAATAGGTCGTGGGAAATTTTGTCTTATAAACAGTTATTATGGTGTGCATATTTCTGATGCGTGTTTTCAGATATGAAGCTAACTGGAGCTCCAAATCAAAGAGAGTTATGTTCATTCAAAATTAGTACGTACGTTTAATAGATGTATGTTTTCATTTTGGTTGACATGTATTCTACGCTTTCCTAATTAGAGACTCGACATACATCGACTGTTATCACAGAAATAATTTTATCTATACAACAAGCCAACATGGCGTCGTTTAGTGCAACATTATTCGCTCAAATATCTTTACAATATGTTTATACATTTTGTATATTTGCAAAAATTTGTTTATTTTATTTGAAAAATCTTAAAATGTACCTAAATTTATTATTACATTTTTACATAAGAGTATATATGCTGCCTCGTTGGTCTAGTGGTTGTAGTAGTACGACTGCTGATCATGAGGTCCATTATTAAACTTTTTTTTATAGAAAAGGGGGCAAACGAGCATGCGGCTCACCTGATGTTAAGTTACTACCGCCGCCCATGATCAACCGCAACACCAGGGGAATTGCAGGTACGTTGCCGACCCTTTAGAAAGGAGTAAGCTCTTTTCTTGAAGGTCCCCAGGTCGTTAGGTCCGGAAAAATCGCCGGTGGTAAACTATCCCACAGAGAGGTTGTACGCGGAAGAAAACTGCTTTTGAAACGTACAGTGGTGGACCGCCAAGCATCCAGATGATGTGGATGGTATCGGGATGTTTGCCGCGTAGTGCGTTCACGAAATTTGGTGGCTGGGATTAATCTGAACAATTCCTCAGAGCACTCTCCATGGTATATGCGAAAGAAAATGCAAAGAGATGCAACATCTCTTCGCAGTGCCAGTGAATCGAGCCGATGGGAAAGCACTCGGTCGTCGACGATTCGAGCCGCTCTGCGCTGGATGCGGTCATGTGGAAGGAGCAGGTACTGGGGAGCCCCAGCCCAGAGATGGGAACAGTATCCATGTGCGGCCGAACCTGCGCCTTGTAAAGTAGCAGGCAGTGTGCTGGCATGAAATACTAAACTACAACTATTAAACTTGTAAATCTCTCTGTTATTATATATATATATATATATATATATATATATATATATATATATATATATATATATATATATACTAAACTACCACTATTAAACTTGTAAATCTGTAAATCTGTCTGTAATGAAACGCTGTTATTACAATTTTTTTTAGTGGGGTTTTGGTGTCAAGGATTCCTAAACCGAATTGACTCCGATGGTGATCACTAATGTGACGTTGGCATAGGAAATAACATCTATCATAGTGGTAGTGTTAATACTCTGAACCCCCACCGCAACCCAACGCACTTTTTACTCAGCGGATAGTATTTTCAAACCCTGATCATAATGAACATAATTTGTAATAAAATTTGCATTTTGTATTCATCCATTACATCAAAAGTACACTGCTGAATTTATGCAAATTCGATAATTTGATTTGTAGGGAGGCTATTTTACAACACCGAAGTGTTGTAATGCAATACCAAAGTGTTGTATAGGTAGTAGATTCTCTTAAACCGCTACGCACGCATATGTATACGAAACATCAAACAGTTACACAGAATCTATTGCCACATTAAAATACATGAATGTCCCGAATTTCTGCTACTGTATTTCAAAACAGAAAATAAAAATAAAAACAATGCTGATGAATTTGACTAAAGTGGAGAATGAAATCATACAGATATATGCAGTAGAAAAATATTAAAGTCTATGTCCAAAACCACATCTGCCAATATTAAAGAAAGCAGACCGTGAAGAATTATTATGCAAATCGCCATTACAGGTCGTATTACAGTCTAAGCTCCCATCTCGTATTAAACTGCATTGTGAGAAAAGTGTACCTATTCAAATGAGGATACTACACGGAGTAATTATTCGAATAGCTCGAATTACAGCTGCATTAACTCGCTAACCTAGCAATTTCTGTACACAAATCTTACAACCACTTCGTGACAGTATTATCTTGTGGCATTAAGTTCGTAGCTACTACCGTGATTTACGTTGTGTTGCTAGCAAGGTTTATGGACACGGCTTCTTTATGACGTTATCCCACCTACGCCATTGCAGCTTAACACGGACATATAGTATTAAATCAATTGTTTATGCAAGTATTATAAAATTGAACCTCTATACGAACAAGCCTAAGGGTCTAAGAGTAATTTGAAAAATTTGACTGCGTAAAACATTTTACTGAAAAGTTTATAATTAGTTTATACGTTAATAAGAGCTATTATACGATTATATAAGAACGTTATCACAGCATTATTAAGTTTTGCAAATTTAAGTGAGAATGGTTGCTAACCAACTTTAAATCGTTATAGATCCTAAATGGTCATTCAAAATGAAAAATGATCAGAAAAACCTAGTGACTAAACGATGATTTTCAAAGACCTATTCAATGACACCCCACTAGACATAGTTTGTCCAGTCTGTTCCGAGTGTTCAGTGGGACGTGATGTCTGATGTGTTTGAAATTAGCGATCGCGATTTATTTTTGTATCTTTTGTTAGAAGTGTAAGAAGTGAGATACTTTATTATTCATATAAAAAAAACCAAAAAAAAAAAAAAAAAATAATAATATTTAGCCCTTTTCAATGAAATTATATATATATATATATATATATATATATATATATATATATATGTATATATATATATATGTGACCAAGATAAATAATATATGTTTTGATCTTTCAAAAGGTTGAATAATAGGCCGTTTGTAACATTTTTGGCGTGATCGTCTTAGTTAGTACCCTTATTTACGTTGTGTTTGTTTAGTAAATTAGTTTATTGAAAGCTGTTGGTAGTGCCTTATAAGCTAAGTGAACCCCATTCACGAAGACAGGGCTCGAGAAAGGTTAAGAACATAAAAAACAACTAGCGATTTAATAAAGAGATACTCCGAAAAATTAAATCTCGACGTGAATTCGCTAATACCATCATGTGCCAAACCACCGAGGTTGTATGGGTTACCGAAGATACACAAACCAAACGCTCCACTACGTCCCATAGTGAGCCAGATCGATTCACCAACTTATAAGCTGGCACAATACTTAGCAAAAAACTATATGAGAGGACATCAGAGCACACACAAAGGATTCGTACCATTTTGTGAGTGAGATAAAAGACCTACATCTCGCTAACAATGAAACTATGGTCAGTTTTGATGTTCAGTCACTATTTACATGCCTACCTATTGTGACTGCATCTCAATTGTAACTAGGAAGCTAGAAGAAAATAACATGCCTCAAGAATATGCAATACTACTTGAACATTGCCTCACATTTGGCTATCTATTGTGAAGGAGGAGTTCTACAAGCAAGTAGAGGGTGTGGCGATGGGCTCACCTGTGTCTCCCATAGTCGCCGACATATTCATGGAGGATTAAGAAAGCCCTTCTTACTGCTCCTGTAAATCCAAGGTTCTACAAGCGGTACGTAGACGACACTTTCACAATTTTACCATCTGACAAAGTAACTGCATTTTTAGACCACCTTAACTCCATAAACTCTAAAATACAATTCACAATGGAGTTAGAGACAAATAATTCTATAGCCTTCCTAGATGTTTTAGTCATCCGAAATCCTGATAACACTATTGGTCACACTTTGTATAGGAAAAAGACCCATACCAACCGATATCTAAATGGTGAATCTCACCATTATCCTTCACAGTTAGCCACCGTGGGTAAATCTTTATTTCAGAGAGCACGATGGATCTGTGACAGAAACAGCACGTCAAGCAAGTATTGCAAGACAACAAGCTTCGGGTCCCGCGCCTACGTCACAGTGAACGAGTGAAGCCGGCCACAGTCGAACGCGCGCCTGCTCTACTACCTTATGTCAGAGGAGTCACGGACAAGATTGGCTACATCTTGAAGCGAGCGTCCATTAAGACATATTACATGCCGCTGAAGAAGATTAGTCAATTTTTACCATCCATCAAATGTAATATTCCTCTACAAGATGCAGGTGTGTACAAGCTAGATTGTTAATGTGGTCTCTCTTACATAGGTCAAACAAAGAGATCTATAAAAACCCGCGTGAAGGAACATATAGCTGATGTGAAGCACCGACGCTCCGGGAAGTCTGCAGTCTGCGAACATGTTCAAGATCGTCCCCACCATTACATTAGATTTGATAAACCACAAATTCTCGCAAAAGAACACCGATTCCTACCAAGGATGATACGCGAGCTATTGAAATTAAAAAACATCCAAATTTCAATAGAGAAGATAGTTGGGTGCTGCCATCTGCTTGGGATCCTATAATTAACAAAATTAAACCCAAACCCAAGCATACCACTGCAAGACTTCATGATACTATAAGCTCGTTTTGCGTAAATAGGACCAAAAATTAATATTAAAAAAAAATTGAAGGTAGCCGGACTAACTATGAAATTGGGACGTCAAACATCTCAGTCCCCCCCGTGACCATGGGTGCTGTAAAGGCACCCGAAACGTCGGAATAATAATAAAAAATAATAAATAATTAAATCCGTAAATAATAGTTTTATTCAACATAAAAAGTCCCTATTCCACTTGTATCAGGTTTACAATATTAATTTATTATTATTTATCCCTTCCCGCTTGGGAAAGGCTCACAATATACAAAATACCCGATTCAAGGGCTTCGCTCTCCTACATTTATTTAAAAAAAATGTAGGGGAGGCACACGGCTCCACACACGCCATGCGCAGTGAGCGCCAACCATTTTGATGCACTCCCCCCGAAGGAAACGCTAATTCGGGAACTGGACCGTAGTCCAAAGCAAAATAACTGGCGCACTAGTAAAAGAGGCTTGGCCCCCTGTTAGTGCGTAAGCACATACATCGACCGAAGTCGCGCATGTCAATGCGTGTAAACGCCATACGGAATACGAACAAATCCAGCCCCAGTGAATGTACGTCACACGGCTTAGGCAAATAGGCACATTGGTCGTAAACCCTCCGTGAGCGCCACCACCTGCTAGACCGCCGCTCCTGCAGACGTGATGTAAGTGTATGGCATCACCACCAATTGCAGGATCAGCACGGCTACTAGCCGCAGAGCGTGTCATGAGTCTACCGCTCACCTCAAGGGAATGGGGTCCCACGTTGTGCGGCTTTCGGCCGCAGCCTTGAGAGTCTCCTCAGATCCTCCCGCCAGCTACCATCCGCATGAGGTCAACACATGCTCCACCAACCAATACAACGACAGATATAGCCAAAAGGCAGTTATAAGATGTTAGTAATAATTTGCCATCAGAAAGGTTTTGTTGAAGTTGAGTAAATGCATTTTCGATCATGTTTGTCTCACCCACCGACAAGTTGCCCTAAATCATTCAAAGGTGGGAAAGTTACAGAGATATATTATTATGTTGTTATATAAAACATCATGGAGGACAAACAGTCTGCAGTCCCGTAATGAAGGGACCCGACTTGGGCAAAGCTACTTAGGTGTGAGTCAAACCAAGACGCAGAGAGCGCCATTGAGAATAGCTTCCCACCAAACAACCATCGCAAAGACGCAACGCTGCAGAACGCAACTAGCATCAATACGACTATCGTCGGGCTTACGCCATCCCAAGGTTCCCCATACATCCCAGCAGACATCACCACCCGCATACCTCCATCGACCAGAACCACAAGAGTGCGTCGAATCAGGCGCAGCACACCCGCAGATCCATCACAAGACGCAATACCGCAAGAAGCAGTAAGCATCAATGCAACTATCATACGGATGGCCTCACAACACACCCACATGATCCCTATCGACTTTGGTAACAAAGTTTGTATTGTTGTTAACTAAAAATATCACCAACGTATCATAGTAGCACGCTACTAAGACGCCAATGAACAAACTCCACGTATCATAGCGCTAATGCACTAAGACATGAAGTTGAGTATGCCTGTTACACTTAAAACTGCTACCAAACACGATAGACGACGCATCGCTATGCGCTACGACGCCGCCCACAAACGGAATGGGTGTGCGATGTCCACGGGAAAGCCGTATTACTACAACAAACCCGCTTACCACCGGCACTAAGATGAGATGATATGTCTAGGACACATCGGTTAGCGAGTCCAAGTTTACCTCGGACCAATTGCTCGTGAAATAGCATACACGCCACCACAATAATCCTTTTCAAGTCCCTAATAAGGACTAGTCATTTTGCTACAGTACTAAGAGCAGTCGGTCACCCAACCACCCCATATAATGCTTATGCAACAAGGAGACCTTCTATAATAATGCTTTTGTATCATAGATCTTACTTTCATAAATCATTAATATTTTGGATTTCAACCCACGACCCTACTATTGTAATGCAAGTTGATCATAGAGACCTTCTATAATATTGCTTTTGTATCATAGACCTTACTTTCATAAGTCATTAATATATAGGACTTCAACACACGACCCCACTATAGTAATGCAAATTCATCATAGAGACCTCCTATAGTATTGCTTTTGTATCATTGAGTTTATTATCATAAGTCCCTAATATAGGACTAGTCATTGTGCTACAGTACTTCAAGCAGTCGGGCTCCCGACCATCCCATATATATGTACAACTGCAGGTATGTATCTCCGGCAGCTTCCTCCATACAAGACATCTATACATGAACACCTTCCATAACTTAAGAAAATTTTATTTTATACACCCTTCCATGACTTAGACAATTTTTAACAAATTTTCTAATTATCTTGTAAATGTTATTTATCTTTATTTTTATAATATCTTCAACTTGTATTTCTATTATTTATCATATTTTAAATATTTTTACAAGTTTTTGAATAAGTTCATTTATTCTGAAAGACAATATTTTGCCTTAAATTTACTATAATATTTGTCTAATGTCTCAATGTAAAACTTTATGCTTATTAATGTAATTTTATTGCCTAATATATATATATTACTATATTGATGCCCCTATATATTGAATATATACATATAATAATAATATTGGGCCGTCACACTATGTTGAAATGCAGAAGAAGTGAAGGAACGTACAGTGCGGGATATTGGCCCACCTGGTTTATCAGTTTCTGTTCCTCGGAATCGGTGAAACTCATTTTTTAACAAAAATTCAATGCGTTGTAAATCGATCCTGCAGCTAAATTATATTTGTAGCACGAATGGGTCGACTCAACCGGAGAAGGACTAAGCTCTCATAGGATACCAGCGTGAAATAGTAGCCTAATGCTGTTGTGTTTTGTGCGGCGGTGAGTGTAGAGAACCGGATACCCTTTTTACTGGTAACGAGGCATTCCATCTTAGTTTTCAGGGTAGATTTCTATTGGCCACAGCATCTTTTTACCATCAGGTAGAATGAGCGTTCATTTTTCACTCTTATTATTAAAAAAAAACCTATATGAAATGCGAATAAGTTCTCATGTATGTCATCAATAAAACAATGCAGTAATTGAGGCGGTAGGGTAAGGAATGCAAGACTTATGAACCTTAATTAGCCGCTCGTCTGCAACAAATAAAGAAATTAGTGATTGCTTCGTGAGAAAACAATAAGACATTAAATAATAATTAGAATAAGACCAACGTAACAAAGATAAAATATTTCTTTAAAGTTACCACACTCTTAATTATTTATTAAGGGGTGTCAAGGGACTGTGACAACTTCTTCTCTAAATGAAAATCTCTAATGCACATGGTGCCCCATTTTAATATAAGGCGCACCCTCTCCCAAGGCCTCCATCTACGTACTATACGTATCACTACATAATGTAATAAAATTGATATTTACTTCTACAAATTAAGAACTGAAACCCTTTAAAACTAGAAATGAGTCCAGATTATTCTGATTTGAGTTTATATATATATATATATATATATATATATATATATATATATATATATGAAATTTCCACCTAAGTACTGACTCATCACACCATAAGGCCTAGAGAGTTGAAATTTGGTATGAATATTCCTTTCGCCGAATAGAGGTCCCAATATATTTTACCAAACACCACCCGCAAAGGGGGGGGGGGGTTACGGGGCTTTAATTAAAAAGAAATCACATTTTCAAACTATAGGTATATATAAAATATGGCCAGAATATTCTTTTCGGCATGTTAAAATTACCAAGAACGAATTTTATGAAATTCCATCAGACCATTATTTTCATTATATTATATATATATTTCATTGGGGCGTTAAAAAAATAATAAACTTTTAAATCTGTAGCTCCTATAGATTTGAGATTTAGCGAAATTTTTTTTGTCAAGTGTCGGCGCTATAATGAAAGTAAAGAAAATTATTAATTATAGTTCGGGCTATAATGAATGATAAAATTAATCTGTAGAATTTTTTTGTGTGTACTTGAGTGGGTTCCTGGTTGGTTTAAAAACTGAGTTGGACCAGATAGGTGGCACTGTTGTCAAAATTTAGAAATCAACCGTGCGAAGTCGGGGCGGATTGCTAGTACTTACTTTAGTAGACAGGTTGAATTATAATTTAGTAGTGAAATCAATAAGGAGGAGACGAGCCGCGGCGATGTTATACGGAGAAAGACGGATGTTATCGACCATCAACAAAATACGTAGCAATTGATTAATTACCTTACGATCGCTTAGACGACTAATTACTTTTTTATTGCTAATAGTTCCTTGCAAATAAAGGCAAGATTTACAACTTGTTTTTTTATAGAATTAAGATGAAAAACGAGCATATAATCCACCTGATGGTAAGTCGGTGTTGTGGTCCATAGACATCGACATCGACATCGACATCTATACTCGATTAAGCATAAAAATGCAGATGCGTTGTCACCCTTAAGGACTGAGATGGAATCGATGGACCGTTTTCAGTAAAAAGACTGCGGTTCTCTACACTCACCATACAAAACACAGCAGCATTACGCTGCTGTTTAACGCTGATGTTCTCTAAAAGTGTGGCCCTTCCCTGGTCGTGCCGACCCATTAGATCTACAGCTATAATTTTTTTACAAAACTGCTTTAAGAAAAACAAATTTCAAACACACAATAAAACATTTCATTATAAACCATTAAAATATCAAAGTGTTACAAACTCTTATGCTAGAAATTCATAAAGTGACTTTAAAATGAACACCGTCGTAGTGTTGTCACATAAACGTTTATCGGGACGTGAAACACAATTTGAAACGATTTCGCGGGATAATGGTAAATTTACTCACGAGCAGTGACTGTACGAACTACCAGACTTTATGTCTCAAAAGTTACGGCGTTGCAGTGGAAATTTTTACTATTACTGTAAACAGTGTCCAGAGGAAAGAATTTTATAGGAGCTTATCTCGTATTTTTGCGGTTTACCTACGGATTTTCAAATGCTTTTTAAGAGAAAATCGTTTTGGTTTCCATTCATTCATTCATAACAGCAAAACTGCTAAATATGGCCTCCTCTATCTCAATATACTGCCTCGTTGGTCTAGTGGTTGTAGTAATGCGACTACTGATCATGAGGTCCTGGGTTCGAATCCCGGGTCGGGCCAAAAATTGATTATTTAGTTTTTCCGTCTAGAAATTCTCAGTAGTTGCACAGAGTCAGGAAGTTGGCGATCTCTCATCCCTATACCTCGGAAAGCACGTAAAGCCGTTGATCGCCGCCTGGTCTCTCTTCGGTCGTGTCTGTTACCGTTTCATCGGATTATGATAGTATGGGAATAGAGAGTTTAGCTGTGCTTGCGCATACACTTGGGCACTATAATCCTGTCCTGCGACGATGACTAGTGTCCGTTGAGGCATGACGCCGTGACCGAAATTCAATCTGGAGGACATTATTTGCCATAGTTGCCACACTTATAAGGCGGGTTGGCAATTGAAGCTTTTTATTATTTTGAGTTTTTATCAGGAACGTGATGCTGCCCATCTAGGGTTTCATTTCTATTTGTCACTTCTATAGGTGTCCACGTGAAGTTATGGCGTAGAGGATTCTCTTACTGAAGCTGGTTGCAATTGGTTTAACACTTTCATTGTCCAATTTCCAGACATAATTATCGTAAGAAAATAACAATGAATCACGAGTGGGTCAAGAGATAGTAAATCTTAATATTTGAAATATAATATTTATTATTATAAAATTATTTAGTAAAAATGGGTAATTTTAGACGTGGTAGAGCCACACTGCAGCTATATTATGGTTGTAGCACGAATGTGTCAGCTCAACCGGGGAAGGAACACGCTCTCACAGAATACCAGCGTAAAATAGCAGCTTAATACTCCAGTGTTTCGTATGGTGAGTGTGGAGATCCGGAGACCGTATTTTACCGGAAACAAGGCATTTCATTTTTTATGTCATAATAAAGTTTTTGTATTTTATTTTGTATTTCATTCCATCTTAGTCCTCACGGGTGACAACGCATCTGCATTTTGATTCGTATTTGAGGAGAGATGTAGATGTCTATGGACTACAGCAACCACTTGCCATTAGGTGGACTGTGTGCTCATTTGTCAATCCATCCTATTAAAAAAATTTAAATAAAATCATTAGCTTTTTTATAGAGAGATTTACGATCTTTTATAGAGAAATGCAGTAACACAGAGGATGGTATTTTCAACAAACAAAAAAAATACCGACTTTTTTGTGTAGAATTAAATAAAATCGAATAAATGTATCTTTAAACCTAAGAGAAAGTGCGTATGTACATATTACGTATTAACATTGAAAAGTTTCATTTGCATTTAACCTATCTCTTCTATTTGTGTATGTATATAATTCCTAAGCAAAGCTTATAAAGGAACCTCTGTAAGTACAGACATAAACTAGTAAAATATTCTTAACTTAAACCCTTAATAAATAAAAACCTCAATAACTCAAATTATTTTACGTTTCCCTTGGTTTTTATATTATCGAGGTTCTACTGTATTTATTATTAAATAAATTATTATTATATTATGTCGTGATCCATTAATGATATCAAAATTGGTTTACTGACTTTTTGTATTGATAAATTACACTAAACTAAATCCTATATAAGATGATCTCGCGATAAAGTGTAGTAAACGGCCTAAACGTTCTGACAATCATTATTCTTACTACAACCACAGGACGAAACGAGAAAATTGGAAAAAGACCACGCTCTCACGAAATAGCAGCATTTTACTGCTGTGATCCGCGTGGTAAGTAAAAAAATCGAAGACCCTTTTAAATAGTACCATGGAATTAAATTCTTTATCGAGGTTAGATGTAGGTAATTTTGAGCCTCCGAACTTACTAGCCCGCCTAAGTAATCGTTTGATTGTATATATATACGAACTAGTGTAGAATATTAATAAAATTGACTTCGTTTCAGATTTGACCTCATAAACGATTTCCGTATAATGCTTTAATGACAAAGGAACTTAATATATTATAGATGAAATTTATTCCTTAATAAATTTAAGTAGCCAAAAGTAAATCACTACAACGTTATGTAACTACTAGGCAACAGTGCTTTATTAATACGGGTCATGTGACATTGGCGCCAAGTTGGGCTGTATCCAAGTGGCCTCGCTATCGAAATTGGCAAGTTATCGAATGGCAGCAGCTGTCATGCACATAAATGCACTTGTACACATGACTACCTTAAACTTTTATGGATTCAAGTGAAATGTTTGGCATATGATGAAAGATATACGAATATTGTACACAGGACGGTGGAAATTCACTTTAGAACGGATGTTGTATTTGATGTCTCTGTATAAATCTACTTATACTTGTAAACCTCATACAGGGCTAGGGTATAAAATAATGGATTTTTAATATATTACTAATGTATATCCTGTTAGACGTTCATATCATTATTTGTTAAAATTAAACCCAAAATACCGTTGCACCCAAAAACTCATTTATGGTTGTTTAAATACAAACAATTCTAAAACCTTTGAAGTTACAACTACATCACTTACGCGTATTAAACGAGCGGTGCGTGTTCTAAATTTATTTGAAATAAGTCTCTCCAGATAGTTTATTATAACCAAGAATCATGTCATAAAACATCACACGGTACTCCAAATTTATGGTGGCTTTATAATTTGATATATTTCCAAATACTCGAAAAACGAAGTTATTACAGACGTTTTTAATATAGAACGAATCATCATCGTCTTCGTGTGTATTGCAGGATATTTAAGCAGTGTAACTGGTAACTACCAGCGACACGCTGCTTAAATCTTCTTTCTTCTTCTTTTAAAGTATAGTTATTCTTCGGTAACTAAGGCCGGGTAACAAGAGTGTTAAACCTTGTGCAGGCATATTACACAACAAAGTGACAACAGAAAAAATACATTTCCCTGAAACAGCAATATATTTATAAATTTTATAATAATATTTGTGGCGTAAAGCCCAATTATACTCCCTCCTTGTCCTAGATATTCTTAACAATTGTAGTACGCCGCATTCCATGCCAGCATCATAATTTATCCAAGCTCGCTAAAAAAATTTTTAAAGCAGTATATCTGGCAACACTGTATCAACCCGTCCGTCAATGCAACTTCATTACGTTTCTTTGTGCCAGCCATCACGGTGTGTTTTTATAATTTTTGTTGTAAAAATTAAATATGTTTAGTGTAAAATCAAATATTTTGTATCCAAAACATACTACAAATAAATTTATTACGTGTGTGCGTGGTAATAATTTGATTATGTACTTGGGAAAGGAAGATATTCAAAATGGAGCCAACCGATCAAAGGTAAACAAAAATCCTATTGTTCAAGGTACGTGCAGGTGTATATAAAATAAATAAAGTTAAAACATTTATTAAATAATGAAACTGTGCCCATTTATTAACAAGTATGATAAATTATCGAACAAATTCACTATTAAGGGTAAATAACATAATCATAACCGTCACTCATATAATATGAAATAGTAAATAGGTATTTAAACCTATAAATGTGGGTTGAGATACATTGTGCAGAGATATGTTGAGAAATTTTAAGTGATATATATATATATATATATATATATATATATATATATATATATATATATATATATATATTAATGTTTTCGTTACTGTCATTTACTTACGTTGGGCAGCAGACCCGGAAATTATACACCCTGAGATTTAGTTGTATACCCTGAGATTACAACTAAACTTTCTTTAGTATCAGAAAATTCTGATTATGAAAAGAAATAAGTGCTATAAATAAACTTAACTCATGGTTTTATTAAGGTTATGTAAACCTTTAAAGTCCCAAAAAATTGGCAGAATAAGTTAGAAATAATAACTGAATTCTGGGACAAAATTATCCGGTGTGTAAGGGAGAGTCAGTTTAGTGTAAGGGAGAGTTAGTTTTTTTCCTTAAAATTGTTAATTCCCAAACAAATGGAATTTAATAAATGCATTTTTAAATCTAAAGACAGTATATTATTACGTATTATTTTGTAGACACATAAAATAAAAAATAAAAAGCTACATAATATGACACCCCTCTATCAGGCATTTTGGTGTTGGTAGGCCTATGTGCAGCTGTGGACTTTTATAGACTGCAATGGATGGGTGGATAATATGACATGGAAGTAAGAAAAAATGTGATATAAGAACTGTTTTACCTTGATATGGAATATCAAAAGGTTACAAGTTAAATACACTTAAAATATAAGTAAGCAAAAAGTGAGTAGAAAAATAAGCATTTAGGCTGTTTAGAAAAATCTGAAAGATTGAACCAAACCTATTATTCAAATTATATCCCTTGTAATATATTTGGCTCCACACGTTGCTTGCCAATGAAACCAGATTTGACAGATATGCAAAACAAAAATAGTATTGTAAGCATCAGATTGAATTACAATAAATTTGTTAAATTATTAAAAGAATAATAAAAAGACAACAGATAGCCTGTAAAATGTTTCATGACTTAGATTATTGTCAATTTTAAAAAATTAACAAAATATAATTAAAAAACTCAGTAAAGAAGATAAACAATAAATTATTATTATTGAGATAGTAAAACGAATATAATATAATAATTATTATATAACAATTAATATAATAAGACGAGAAAATAATATAGAGAAATATATATTAATTAATTAATTGACATTAAACATAGGCACATTATTGCATTCGAGCTGTATTATGTAATTTAATATACCCAAGTTAACAAGAAAGAAAGAAGTGTTTAGCATCATTAGGTTTTAAATAGAATGATGAGTTGCAAATGCATTAATGGCCTACAGCGGTACATAAAATATCAATATGGGACAGTATAAACTTACATACTTCACTAATTAAAACAGTGGTAAATTAAACAATTAAAAAGAAATTTAAAAATAATTATAGGAAATAATTTTCTATTGTAAGATATTAAAAAGTTATGACAAGTTAAAAATAAGTAATATGTGAAGTAATAATTAAAAAATAAAATAAAGATGGATTTATTCAGAAAAATTAAGTATAGTATCATTCATACCTATCATGTTATTATTATCACCTTCATAACTAAAACTAGGTATGGTAAAAGCACAATTAGTTGAGTTATGCTGACAGATGCATACACTGATTGCCAAAATATGTTAGCAAAAAAATTTAATTGTTGTAGTGAGAGGAAATTATTTAAAAATACTTAAGAACTATAAAAAATTTTATGATATAAATAATGACTAAATATATTGTGCATAACCCATTTTGGTTGCTATTAGTAAAATGAGGTTAATAATGTTGTGCTTTAAACCTTATTATATATAATAATGTATATACAATGTTATGTAATATATATTCAGTGGCAAATTTCTGACCTTAGATGGTAGTTAATAATATTACAAAAAAAAAGACATTAAACGCATAAAACCGTTTGAAATATAAATTGAAACTTCTCAACTGGATGGAGAGAAACCAATAGAATGAGACAAAATTTGGATTTTAGTCCTTCATTGTGAATAAATTACATAGATATTATTCGATATTAAAGTAGTATATGCTTATATTTTTGGGAATCATCATCATCATCATCATTACAGCCCTTCACAAGTCCACTGCTGAACATAGGCCTCCCCCAAGTAATGCCACAAAGCACGGTCCTGAGCCACCTGCATCCATCGACTTCCTGCATGTCTTACCAGGTCGTCACTCCATCTAGTGGGGGGTCGCCCTACACTACGCCTACCGGTACGAGGCTGCCACTCGAGAACCTTTCTTCCCCATCGGTTATCGGTTCTTCGAGCTATATGGCCGGCCCATTGCCACTTCAGCTTACTAATCCGTTGGGCTATGTCGGTCACTCTGGTTTTACTGCGGATATCCTCATTTCTGAGTCTATCACGCAGAGAAACTCCGAGCATAGCCCTCTCCATAGCTCGCTGAGCGACCTTAAGCGTCCTCATACGGCCAGCAGTGAAGGACCACGTCTCAGATCCGTAAGTCATCACTGGCAACACGCACTGGTTGTACAATCTAGTTTTTAGAGATTGAGGTATACCTGACGAAAAGATATGCCGTAATTTCCCGAACGCTGCCCAGCCGAGTTGAATCCGTCGATTGACCTCTCGGTCGAAGTTGGACTTACCTAGTCGAACTATTTGTCCCAGGTAAACGTATTCGTCAACAACTTCGAGCATAGTGCTCCCAACAACTACCGGCATAGGTGTGACATGGACATTGAACATGATCTTTGTTTTGTCCATGTTCATCTTAAGACCTATCCGTTGGGAGGCACTATTGAGGTCATTGAGCATAGTGCTTAAGTCCTCCAGCGATTCTGCCATAAGGACTATATCGTCGGCAAATCGAAGGTGAGTGATGTACTCGCCATTGATGTCAATACCGTATCCTTTCCAGTCCAGTAGCTTGAAAACGTCTTCCAATGCAGCGGTGAAGAGTTTCGGGGATATAACGTCACCCTGTCTTACACCTCTCTGCAGTTGGATAGGTTTCGAGCTCTGGTTCTGTACTCGGATAGCCATCGTAGCCCTACTGTACAAACACTTCAGCACTTCGATATACCGACAGTCAACTTGGCACCGCTGAAGGGACTGTAGCACCGCCCAAATTTCGACGGAATCAAAGGCTTTCTCATAGTCCACATACGCCAGGCAAAGTGGCAGATTGTACTCTTCAGTCTTCTGTACAATCTGCCGCAGGGTATGTATGTGGTCTATGGTACTGAAGCCTTTTCGGAAACCGGCTTGTTCGGGAGGCTGGAAGTCGTCAAGTCTGCGTGCGAGACGATTCGTAATGACTCTCGAAAACAGCACGTAGACGCGGCTCAGAAGGGAAATCGGTCTGTAGTTCTTTAAGAGAGCGTTGTCGCCTTTCTTAAAGAACAAGACCACTTTTTGGGAATGGTAGAATACAATACAAAACTTTGAGCAAAACAATATAGTTATAATGAATAGTAAACTTACTACAACTAAATAATACTTATGTTGTACAATTTTACCCAGAGTTGATAAAAACCTGCTTCATATAAGATAGAGAGGGTTCCATTCTTAACTATTGGGGATTCAATACTTTAAATTAAATAAAAATATGGAAATTAAAGATACAATCTAAAATTGAGCCAAGTAAACAAAAAACAGTCAGATAAAGTCTTTCAAGTCTATTCAACAAGATCATAAAGCAGTGTCAAAGCTAAAACTTGATCAAATTAGTAACGAGAAATAATAAAATTATTATATACTTAACAATGGGGTTCTGTAGGCATGACTCAGAAACCATGGCAGTTATATTAGATTGGGGGACGATTCTTCTTTTATGTATCCTCTTAATGTCGATGAGTCAAAAAACCATATGTTTTTGTTTTTTTTTTTTCACATGAGAAAATATTTTGCAGTACTGAGATTTAGAAGCAATAAAATAAAGATAATTAATGGTATAGTTTTATTACAAAGGGCTCAATATTATGAGTATAACATAATGAAAAACTTGTTACAAATTATAGATGTAAAAGTACTAGTAAGTCTCACAAGGGTTTGGCAAAAGAAGTCCAAAAATTGTCAACGTAAGAGAACCCCCACATGATCACCGGACATAAGGTAGCAAAATATACCAACATACCAATGATTTGAAAGTTGGGCAAGACTATTCCCACTTTTGACATATTACGTAGTTTCGGACAGTATTGAAGATATAGGAAAAGTATAATACTGAGGAGATAGGGATGCAAAAGCACTATTGAATTAAAACTGCTGGGAAAAATATCCAATAGGAGTTATATAGATGCTATATACAGACCGTTAGAACTGTCAAGAATTAGAATTATAGACTTAGAATATATACATGGATTATGTATATATAATAAAATAAGAACGAAAAATACTACTAGTAGATATTAAGCGGTGCAGAGAGGCAGTAGTAATTACTGTAAACTTAAAATTGTTGAGAGAATATCTAGCATAAGTGATTTAAAATGCTATGCATTAGAGCTGTCATTTATGAGGATAGACATGGTTAACTATTCAGACCTTACCGCTTAGAAGGTAGACAGATCTTAATTCACATATAAGATGCTATTATTAGTGGAAAGATATTAAGATGGGCTAGGACTCAGAAGACATCACTGCAGGCTTTAAACCGTTAGAGCTATCACATAGGATAGACACGGGTGACTATTCAAACCTTATAGCTAATACTTTGAGGTTAGACAGGTTTGAATTGAAAGCAATATCACTTGAAGGAAGACATTAAGATGGACTACGGCTCGGAAGAAATCACTGCAGGCTTTAAACTGTTAGAGCTATCACATAGAGGATAGACACAGTTGACTATTCAAATCTTAGAGCTAACACTTTGAGGTTTGAAAAAAATAAAGGTTTGAATTGAAAGCAATATCACTTGAAGGAAGACATTAAGATGGACTACGGCTCGGAAGAAATCACTGCAGGCTTTAAACTGTTAGAGCTATCACATAGAGGATAGGCACAGTTGACTATTCATTCCTTTTAGAGCTAACACTTTGAGGTTAGACAGGTTTTGAATTAACATTAAAGCGCTGTCACCATAAACTATAAAGTAGTTTTTTTTTCACATGAGCAGTAAATGTGAAATAATGAATTATTTATTTTGAATAAAATAACAAATTATCATTAACACTGCCTATATAAAAATAATGTGTCACTGATACTGTGTCATGTTACAGTCATCTCATAGACATCTCATACACATTATTGGTTACTATTAGTGAAGTATTTTGTAAAATATGGCACTCCAAGATTCACTCCAAAATTCATACTACGAATTATAGTGAACTCTCCTATGTCAAATACTATAAATTATAAAATAATTAAATAATTAATTCTTTATCGTACCAAATTGTAGTAAATGTAATGAAATTCCTTCCTGGGCCATTGTGCCTTTTACTTAAGTTTGAGTTATAAAAATAGACTTACTATTATAAGTTACTTTTAGATTACTAACTACAGAATATTGCAAAAAACATTGAGAATACAGAAATTTACAAAACTAGTAACAAGCTGAGCAGTGATTAGTTATAGGTTATAATATACATAGACGGTCCTTCAACAAATATTACATTTATTCAAACGGGAGCTCAGATGTATAGTTAAGATATAGATAGAATTTCACTTCAACAGGGTTTGCATGGGAAAAATAAATGAGAAGGGGTTGAGCCTTTCTTGTGAATATTTTAATAGAAAACAGAACACAAGATAGTGATAAATTTAACCCACTTAGAATAGTTTTTCTTAAGTAAGGTATAAGATGTTAAAATTAAACTGGAATAGATATTCCAGATTGTTTTCTTTTTCAGTCATCATTCTTCCACAGGGCCACTTCTGCTGAAATCAAGCTTGCCTTTTGTGTATAAGGAAATGACATGAAATAACGATAATTTATTTATGTTTTTAATTTAAATTTACTATACAGGCAATATGTTCAACATTTTTTATAAAATAAGGAAAATTGAAAATTTCCATTCATTGGTATTATAAATTCGCAACCCTGTATTCAAACATCTACAATTGTTAAGAATGTCTAGGACAAGGATGGAGTATAATTAAATGGTTAAACGAACTTACCTAAAGTGAAGTTCAACCATAATTATACGAAGCTCCTTGTCCTAGACGGTACTCCGGCCAAACCCTCCCTGGGTTAGGGTTGCTCATCTAATTCCTTGCTTTAAACATAATGAAGTTGCATTAACGGACGGGTTGATACAGTGTTGCCAGATATACTGCTTTAAAAATTTTTTTAGCGAGCTTGGATAAATTGTGATGCTGGCATGGAATGCTGCGTACTACAATTGTTAAGAATGTCTAGGACAAGGTGCTTCGTATAATTATGGTTGAACTTCACTTAAGGTAAGTTCGTTTAACCATTTAATTATAAACAATTTATAGATCTTATACATTTGACTGTGCTTAGAAGATGGTTGCCTGGGAGAGACTGCCTTTCGGCATTAAGTCCGCACCGTTATGTATTATATAGTCTTCATCTAGACTAGTTGAGGATTATGTACACAATGCTTCTGGTATTCTTAATCACTTTTATGTAGCTTAGAAACAGAACATAATTTCATAGAAGCTAAAATGTTTTTTACGGCAGTCGTATATAATCAAAACAACAATTTACAAAATCTGTAGAAGGCTTTTCAGGTACAGCTCGATAGTAGGGTAGACCACATATAAAGTTGTATGTAGGGTAGACTGGGTACAGTAGTGACAATTTTCAATTGATCGCCCATAATTTTGTTAATTAATTTCATTAATTCTTGTAAATGAATAGGAGCGTTGTAGTGGTATAAAAATATTCACTATCCCATATTTTTCTGTGGGTGTCATAAAAGGTGATAGAGGGAAATACCTAATGTAATAATAATAACTAAAAAAACCTGTGGTTGCCAACCAAGCATGGCAACTATGGCAAATTTACTGCCTATGAGGTAATAATTGTGAGAGATACATTAGCCAAATAAATAAATATATTTTGTAAAGGTAGTTTAATTAATAACTTAACCATTTAATAATTTTATCATTAAATTTTTTTCCAGATAAAGGAATTCTAACCAATGACTGCAAGGATACTGCCGACGCATTATTATTTGTTGATGAACTCTTCGACTCTTTAAATGGAACCTATGAAAATAATAAGAAAAGATGTGGTAAATCTCTTTTAGGTGGTGTCCGGATTAAACATACACACCAATAAACATATTATAAAAATGTAAATTGTTAAGCTGTAGATAATTATTTTCAGTTATTATTATATTTAGTTTATTGTTCCTCGGTGACGACTAGATGGCGTTGTTAGATTTATGCAACTTTTTGAATCGCGCTGTGGTTTGGCTAGGCTGAAAATTATAAGGCATTTAAACATTATTATTTTTGTATGAATCGTTTTACGAGTAAATAGTCGTTTATATTGTACTAAGTGTTTTATTTCTTGCATGAGTAGCCTGCCGGAAGTTTATTCATGGTCCTTCGAACCGGATAGGCTAGGCGTGTTTTTTTGTGTTATTGCTGCGTCAGTGGTACAGTAGTACCACCCGTGTCACTACTGGCAGTGGATTGCTGTCCAGAACATCCCCTCAGCGAGGCGCCACGAGCGGCGCCAAGGCAGTGGAGGAGCTGGGTGTCTACAACCCGGAGGAACGACGGACGGGAAGCGGCAAGCAGCAGCGGTGGAGGTTGCGGAGCGCTAGAGGGCGCCACAGGTGCATTATAGCGAAGACAAGTGAGTGAGTGTGTTCGGTGATAAATTGTGAGTACATTTTTAAATATTATAATAAAAGAAATTAACTAGAAAATTAAACCTTATTTTAAAGATTAGTGGAACTTAGAAAAATTTAAGATAGTGAAGTAACTTAGAATAATTTCAATAATTTAGGACTTGTAATAGTTTTAAGTAAATATTGGTTGAGACGGCGAATCCACGCCCGATTTTAGTTAGAATTTAAAGTTAAAAAAGACTTGTAAAATTTTGCTCATCTGTTTCTTGGACTTAGAAAAAATAGGATTGTAAAAATATTGACTTAGAAAAATAATTCAGTTGTTTAGAGTTTAACTTTGTCAATTAGAATAAATTACTGTTCTGTTCTATATTGATAAGAATTATAAGTGATTAAATTGTCAAATTAAAAAATTTAAAATGGAGTCGTTTAATGACCTGCAGGAAGACATAAGGGCTAAAATGCTAAAAGTTAAGACTAATTTTAAAAAGTCTCCTAAGGATCGTTTGACGGTTGCTTATATTGAAACAAGGCTAGATAACTTGGAACAACAGTGGACTTTGTTTACAGACACTCATACTAAAATTATTAGTCAGGTTAAGCGAACTGATTTGTATAGTTCGGATTATCACAAAAATAGTGTGTATGATGATGTAGAAGAATTATATGTTCAATTCAAGACTGAGTTAAAAGAAATGTTGTATAAATTAAAAACACTTGAGTCAGAAGTAAAGTCAAGTTCAAATAGTCAATGTGAGAGTTCAGAAAGACGTTTCAAGTTGCCTGAAATAAAAATACCTACCTTTTCCGGTAAGTACACAGAGTGGCAGACATTCAGAGATTTGTTTTTAGGGCTTGTGCATGAAAACAAGTCACTGGATGATGCCCAAAGATTTTATTATTTAAGGGGACATTTAACCGGGGAAGCCGAGCAACTATTACGCAACATTAAGGTGATGTCGGATAGTTATCAAGTTGCGTGGGAGAAATTAGATAGTATGTATAATAATAAAAGGTTTTTGGCGAACGGCATCTTGAAGCGTCTACTAAGTCAAAAAAGTTTGTCGTCTGAATCAGCATCTGAAATTAAAAACTTAATTAGTACAACTTCAGATTGTTTAGACTCAATAAAAAATATTGGTGTGGATGTTTCATCTTGGGATATCCTGATTATCCACATTATAAGCGCTAAATTAGATAAGGATACGCGAAAGGCATGGGAGTTAAAGGTATCTTCAGATCCAAGTGACGAATTACCCACGTTTCAACAATTTTCCAATTTTTTAATAGGGCGTTTTAGAGGTCTAGAAAATATCGATTCTAAGGTACATCACAGTGAGAAAAAAATTTACTAAATCTTTTCATGTTGTTAAAAATAAACCGATTATATCGTGTGCGTATTGCAGTGCGGATCATAAAATAACTGCGTGCAAAAAAATTCGGAAAAGAAAGTAATGAGAAACGACGTGAGTTCGTGTTAGATAAAAACTTATGTTTTATTTGTTTAAATAGCAACCATTCCGCTAAAATGTGTAAAAATATTGTCCGATGCCAAGTGTGTAAACGTCGACATCATTCTTTATTACATCCCAGTGGTGATTCTGGTTCTGGTAGTGCTGAAGTTGAGACGATTCATCAAACAACCTCGTCGACCAGTCGAAGGTCAACTGAGGAGGATACTGCTGCAAGCAGTAATAAGTTATCTGTGCAAGCAGAAAGTTTAGATAAGCAACTTGTGTCTTGTTTTTCGACAGGGAACTGTTCTAAAATGGTTTTATTAACTACAGCTGTGGTGCAAGCTGAGTCGAGAGACGGTACTTATTTCCCAGTTAGGGCCTTATTAGATCAGGGGTCGCAAGGTTCTTTTATTACCGAGGCTATGGTGCAGCAATTAGGTTTAAAAAGGCGTGCGGCCAAAAATACCGTAGTTGGTGTAGGTGGAGATAAAAGTGTGACTTCCAAGTCCACAGTGAAAATTAATTTAAGGTCGAGAGTTGATCCTAGGTTTCAAGTTAAGGTTAATGCACATGTCCTGAAGTCGGTTACGTCTCTTCTCCCAGTTGCGAAGACAACTAGGGTAAGATGGGAAAACCTGACTCTGGATGATCTGGCTGACCCTGAGTATCATACGCCTAATAAGATTGACATCTTATTAGGTGCGGAGATATACAGTCAAATTATTCAGGAAGGCATTAAAAGAAACCTCAACGGATCTCTCTTGGCGCAGGATACTGCTTTCGGTTGGATAATATCTGGGGTCTGTGAGGTAGATAGCACGTCAAATATCCATTCTCACATAACTGTGATGCATTCGTATCTGGAAGTGGACAATATGCTGAAGAGGTTTTGGGAACTCGAAGCCGAACCACCTGTAACAAAAAAAAATGCTCACAGATGATGAAATTAAATGTGAGAAATTATTTGAGGATACTACGAAACGGGATGGAGACGGTCGGTTCATCGTAAGACTGCCGTTTCGTATGGCCAATCCGGACTGCATGCGTGGTGAGTTCAGGAAAATAGCTGAAAAAAGATTGAGAAATTTAGAATTAAAATTGCAAAAGAACATTAAGTTAAAAGAGGATTACACACAAGTTATAAGGGAGTATTTAAACTTAAATCATATGGTAAAAGTTACAGAGAAGGATAAATTTAAGGAAACAGCTATTTACTTACCACACCACGCAGTAGTCCGGGAAGATAAGGATACTACCAAGGTCCGAGTAGTGTTTGATGCCTCCTGTAAGGGAAGCAATGGGAAGTCATTGAATGATGATTTATTGATTGGGCCGCCACTGCAAGCCGAACTACGTCACATAATTATGCGCTGGAGACAATATGAAATATGTTTGGTGGCGGATGTGGTGAAAATGTACCGCCAAGTGTTGGTAAATCGGGAAGATACCCCATTTCAGAGGATTCTTTGGAGACATAGTCCTGAAAAGGAGCTTCAAGAGTTTGAATTACTTACCGTAACCTTTGGCACTGCATGTGCTCCATATTTAGCTGTGCGGTCACTGCAAGAATTAGCCTATAAGGAGTGTCAGAATAAGCCAGGAATTGCTAAAATTATTTTAAATGATTTTTACATGGATGATGTGATGACCGGGGCGGACAACCTAGAAGATGCTTATAAAATATATAAAGAGTTAACCGAAGTGTTAGCGAAAGGAGGGTTTCCGTTGCAAAAATGGAAAAGCAATTCTAAGGAAATATTAGCTAAAATATGGAAAGCAAAGGGTAATAAGGATGAGGAATTAAGGATTAAAATAGATGATACAACTAAGATTTTAGGACTTACCTGGGATCCGCGTGGTGACTTCTTCCGGTACTCTGTAGATCTTACACCGCAGGAGGAACCTGTAACAAAAAGGAGAATCATATCGGATATATCCCGATTATTTGACCCACTCGGATGGTTAGCTCCTTGCATTATAGCAGCAAAAATACTCATACAGAAGCTGTGGTTAGCTGGTATTGGGTGGGATGAGCAAGTTCCTACTAATTTAATAAGTGAATGGATTACTTACCGTAAAAATTTAACTGCCTTACAGAATATCAAAATTCCACGCTGGATACACACGTGCAATAAATATCAGCGCGAGTTGTACGGATTTTCCGACGCTTCGAAGGTGGCTTATGCGGCTGTCGTGTATCTGCGAGTGGTAGATGAAGTGGGAAATGTTTACGTCTCGTTAGTTACAGCTAAAACAAAAGTAGCTCCCATAAAACAGGTGTCTATCCCTAGACTTGAGCTTTGTGGGGCCGTACTTTTGGCTAAGTTGATGGTTGAGGTAGCAGAAGTCATGAAGGTTGAAAGGGATCAGTTACATGCATTCACTGACAGTGAGGTGGTTTTAGCCTGGCTTAACAATCACCCAAGCCGGTGGAAGACCTTCGTGGCTAACCGAGTTTCTGAAATCCTACAGATTTTGGATACACATCACTGGTTCCATGTAGCCACTAAGAATAATCCTGCGGATTGTGCATCACGAGGTATTTCTCCGGTGGAACTATCAGAAATGGTTGTATGGTTTGAAGGCCCAGAGTTTCTAAAAAATAAGGTAATTATTTTTACAAAACCAAAACACCTGGTTACAAATCTTGAGCAGGTTAAAGTTCATACAGCGGTCGTTAACACAAGCTTGTGGCAAAGGTTTTCTTCATTCTCGAAGCTTGTTCGTGTGGTTGCTTATTGTCGACGTTGGTTAAGAATAAGAAAAGGTTCAAGTAGTAGGCCAAGTTCAGAAGCATTAGAGCGACAGGAAATTGAGGATTCGATAAGGGTCTGTATTAAAAAATGTCAAGAAGAAGGATTCTGGAAAGAGTTGGAAGAATTGCGAAAACACGGCATAATAGATAAGAAAAAGAAAAAGTTAAAGACATTAAATATATTTTTAGATTCGGAAGGTGTAATTAGAGTAGGTGGCCGGCTGGAAATGTCTTCGCTGTCATTTAACGAGAAACATCCGATTCTCATACCTAAAGAATCTTTCTTAAGCGGACTCTTAATTGCTGATGCTCACCAAAAAACCCTACACGGAGGCCCGCAACTCATGATTACCTATTTGAGATCGAAGTACTGGATTGTGGGTGCGAAGGCTCTAATTAAAAAATATTATCGTGGCTGTGTCACTTGTACGCGTTACTCAAGCAGGTCCACATCTCAACTCATGGGACAGTTACCTTCCGCCCGTGTGACACCGAATAAGCCCTTTCTTGTCAGCGGAGTCGATTACGCAGGGCCTATTAATATAAGAATTTCAAAGGGTAGGGGTAACAAGTCTTACAAGGGATATATTGCTCTGTTCATTTGCATGTCGACCAGAGCCGTACATCTTGAAGTCGTGAGCGAGCTGTCTACTCAAGGGTTTATAGCCGCTTTTAAAAGGTTTGTCGCAAGACGAGGTAGGTGTGCTGAGTTATACAGCGATAATGGTACAAATTTTGTAGGCGCTGCTCGAGAGTTACTGTGTCTGTTCAACGAAGAAAAAACTAAATTTAAACCTGAACTGGCAGAGTATCTCGCGACCAATGGAACACAATGGAATTTTATTCCTCCTCGCGCTCCGAATTTCGGTGGACTATGGGAGGCAGGAATAAAGTCCACAAAGTTCCACCTCAAACGAGTAGTTGGAAACTCTACGTTGACGTATGAAGAGATGGCCACAGTATTATCTCAGATAGAGGCATGTCTTAATTCGAGGCCATTGTCTCGTGTAGGGGATCAAACCGAGGTCGTAGTTTTGACTCCTGGTCATTTCTTGGTGGGGGAACCACTCATAGTAGTTCCTGATGTAAATTATGAGTCGTCAAATATGTATACTTTGCGAAGATGGCAACTCCACCAGCGAATGATGCAGGACTTTTGGCGTCGATGGTCCCAGGATTACCTTCATCAGTTCCTTCAAAGGCATAAATGGGAATATCAGAACCCAGAACCATCAGTGGGTGATGTGGTTTTAGTAAAGGAGGACGATCTACCCCCGGCGCGATGGTTGCTAGGTAAGATCGAGCAAAAACATCCGGGACCCGATAAAATCACGCGAGTCGTCACAATACGTACCAAAAGTTCTTTAATTAAAAGACCTACTTCTAAGATAGCAATTTTACCTGTAACTAAATAAATTATTAGTTGCTGATTCGTTACAGTTTGGACAGTTGCATGCTGGGCGGTTTGAAGGACATTTCTCATTATGTCCTTGGTGGGCGGTATGTCCGGATTAAACATACACACCAATAAACATATTATAAAAATGTAAATTGTTAAGCTGTAGATAATTATTTTCAGTTATTATTATATTTAGTTTATTGTTCCTCGGTGACGACTAGATGGCGTTGTTAGATTTATGCAACTTTTTGAATCGCGCTGTGGTTTGGCTAGGCTGAAAATTATAAGGCATTTAAACATTATTATTTTTGTATGAATCGTTTTACGAGTAAATAGTCGTTTATATTGTACTAAGTGTTTTATTTCTTGCATGAGTAGCCTGCCGGAAGTTTATTCAGGTGGTTTAACCTCAACATCATCTCGTCAATTAGTGTGGTATAATGCTAAAATTTTAATTATTGCTTAAAAAGAAAAAAAAACTTCTAAACAAATAAATATATGTAGTTTTATTGCGGTTTCAATTTTATTCGTGCTAAATATCATTACATAATATTTTAAGTACAATTCAGACTTAAAACATCGTGTGTATAATGAAATAAAATAAATAAAAGTAGACCTCTATATATCCAACTCTGTTATTATACGTATTATAGTATTATACGTATATTCAATATATTTTTAGCTCGGACACAGAACTGTAGTAGGCGCTGGAGTCGCATTACTAAACTGCCAACTCTATTTCGGATTATTCAAAGTACTCTGTGGTCGCTTCAGAGTTCCCACAGCGAATATACGTCCGATTTAGCTAGCAATCTACTTTCGCGCTTATGTACTACTCGCCTTTATAAATTTAAAATATCAAATATATATTGTAATTTCAATTCATTTATTTTCGTTTTGTAAATTTTAACCTAAAAGTGTAATTTATATGATTTTATTTTATTTAATATATGTGTGTGTATTCTGTCGGTTAATATAGTGATAATTAGAGGATTTCTGAACTTTTATTTTAACACCCGATAGGTGCACAACCATATAATTGATGACCCCGACGTGATATGATCACGAAACCTTCTGACCTGGATGGTTATCCCACTTCGGCTGTCCTCGCAAGATCACCACTGACAGAGGCAGACAGTTCGAGTGTGAGCTATTCCGCACCATGTCCACCATTCTTGGTATGCAACATCGTCCTACAACAGCCTACCATCTTGCCTGCAATGGTATAGTGGAACGTCTACACAGAAGGCAGCCTTAATGTGTCATGATGACACCAGTTGCACGGAAACTCCTCCATTGGTACTACTGGGCATCCGCAGTGCCTACAAAGAAGACATCAAGACTTTGGCAGCATAGTTAGTATACGGCGAGCTACTTCGCCTATCTGGAGAATTTTTCACGTCTAACACTGCAACCACACCAGATCCGATAAGCTCCACTTCACGACACCGTCTTCACGTAGCTAAACTCAGCCCAGAAAGCGCGAGTCAGCATGGCAGGAAGACCTTCTACGTGCTCAAAGACCTGTCAACCGCGGAGTACGATTTTCTTCGCAACGACGCTGTACAGCGTTCATTTGTACCCCAGTATAGCGGCCCTTTTAAGGTACTGGAGCGAGGTATCAAAACTTTTAAACTTGCAATTAATGATCGTATATCAACTGTTTCCGTAGATCGTCTAAAGGCAGCTTACATGACACGAGAAGATGCGAAAACAGATACCGGAGTACCTAGAAGCTCCACTCCACCTGCATCAACTACCGGTCCTGATGATCCTGCCGAGAAGACTCGGTCAGGTCGCACAGTTCAAGTTAAAGTCCTAATAACCTAACTTCACTTCACTGACTTTATAATAGAGCAAGAGCCCACGACGGCCAGACGGCCAGACCTTCGTTATATTATAAAAGCTGAAAATTTTTATACAGGTGAGAACGCCCAGCGACTATAGAGTTTGCGTTGTGGTTATACTTGGTTATACTTGGTTGGTATTTGATAGACCACAAATCCTCGCAAAATAACATCCATTCCTACCAAGGATGATACGTAAGCTTATTGAAATTAAAAAAAAAACATCCTAATTTCCTAAATCCTATAATTAAGAAAATTAAAACTAAACACAAGCATACTACTGCAAGACTTCAAGACACATTTAATTCATTCTGCGTGGATTGGACCATAACCAATAATTAAAAAAGCCGAAGATACTCCGCATCGGGATGTCAGTCACCTCAGTCCTCCGTGACCATGGGTGCTGAAAAGCACCCGAAACGTTGGTAATTAAAAATAATTTAAATTAAACTCGATAAAATTCATAAAATTAGTTTCAATCAATATTTTAAAATATATTAAAACCTTAATTTAAAATACTCAATCATATATGTACTTATTTTTTTTTAGATTTTTCCTGTTTCGTTTTTAGGGTGGGGGAAAAAGCGTGGGGGTTTTATCCCCACGCTAGGACTTTCTCCTGTATCATGGGGGTAAGTTAACATACATAAATTTCCTCAGGACAAATATCCAGACCCAGAATAAATATTTGTAGGTCGTACAAATACTTATTACGTGTGGGATTCGAACCCGTGGCTTTCATCGTTTCAACTTAACGCTAAGTCATTGTGCCACGGAGCCGACAATTATATAGGCTATAAATAAGATCAATGACGATAAAACATGCAAAATTAGACATCGCAGTTGGAGCATTATTGGGTAGATAAAATGTGACAAACTGGTTCTCATTACGAGCGTACGAGACGTTGATACAACATATAGTTATATTTACGTCTTAAGTAAAGTTCGCCATCTCATGTCGTAAATAACATTATGTAATCTGCATAAAAAGTTTGAATGGGCAAAGATGAAAGCTCCGAGCCGCGTATGGCATGCGAATTGCTTTTTATATTACGCTAATATTGACTCTTTTACTCACAGCGACGAAAGGATCTTTTTACTTCCTTAAAACTTCTGCCGTGTGCTCGCACACAATATGTATAGCAAACCTTATAAATTTTACTTTGATGCCTGCTTTGGCTTTTGAATCGACTTTGTAACCGAATTTATAATTCTTTATTTCCGATTGCCGAACTTTCTCATGTTATTGAAAGTTAACATGAGAAAGTTTAGTAAAGACCTTTATCCGCAAATTTGCAGTTGTCTATAAAAATCATTGACTTATATATTACTAGCGTAATAAAAAAATGTTTTGTATAGAATAAAAACTTCACGTTACAGTCATACGCATTAACTGAAGTAAATCGAGACAAAATATATTATTTATTGAAATGGAAGACTGATGTTTATTTATAAGTGGTAGAGTCATACTGCAACTATATTATCGTAGTAGCACGAATGGGCGCTGTGATTGCTAATGCTGTCTGTGAATGCTGATGTGTTTCGTATGGTGAGTGTAGAAAACCGAAGTACCTTTTTACTGAAAACGAGGCATTCTATCTTAGTTCTCAGGGGTGATAACGCATCTGCATTTTTATTCTTAATCAAGGATAAATGTAGATGTCTATGGGCCACAGCATCCACTGGTGGACTGAGTGCTCGTTTGTAACCTTATTCCATAAAAAAACGTTAGCTTGAACGTCAAAGGACTACGCTCTCTTCCACTAGCATGAAATAACAGCTTCTTTTGTGTTTTGAATGATGAATGTAGTGTACCAGACCCTTTTTACTGAAAACTAGGCATTCCAACTTATTCCTCAGATTTGACAAAGTGTCAGCTTTTTGTTTCGTAACAAAGGTTAGATGTAAGTGTCTATGGGCCACAGCACCCATTTTCCACCTGGTAGACTGTGTGCGCGTTTCTTACCGCTATTTTATTTAAAAAAATTATCGCAATATAAATTAGTATGATTACTTTGAAAGCTATGGTATTGTATTTATTGAAATCTAATACTCATCACAATTATAACGTTCCTCAGAAATAAAATTAAAATCAAGATAAGAATTCAATTTATATTTCCAGTGTAGACCCTTCTACGCCATTTTTCTTACAAATAAAAGTCACCTCAATTATTACAAACGCTATTATTGATCGCAAAGATATTACATTATCTATTGTAATCTTACATTTATCAAATGCTTTCATTTATAATCTGTCTAAACACACAAATTTAATCTTGCCTGCAAAATATTTAACAATAATTTTATTAAATAAATATAACTCATTGATATATTATTACAAAAGAAAATCTTTATCGATTTCCTTCTATTTTTTAGCATAATAGTAACTAAATTTACGGTTAGGCACTGTTTAATTTAACAAACATAAAATTGCTTTCACTGGTCATTACGAATGTTGTCAGAACAGCCACTATAACGCTCGCTGTAAATTTCACAGTACGCGAACAATCTGGGTTGGATCCCCGCCGGTACCAATGAGATTGTTAACTGTCTGAGAAATAAGAAAAAAATATATTTCAAGGATATGTGAAGTTCGCCAACACGAATTGGGGTAGTGCGGCGAGCATTTCCTTGGCCAACCCCTCTCAGAAATGGAAGGAAGCCTATGCCCGGCAGTGACTGTAATATTAGACTAATAGAGACTGTAATATTAGCTTTGACTTTATGTTTTCAAGTTACTTTGGAGTGGTTTAGATTTTTGATGAGTCAGTGAGCCAAATAATCTGTAAATATGAGCGATGAAAATGCCGTTTACTTATAACATTTTTGATTCTAGTTATTAAATGGCCATGTTAGATTGCACAATTACAAGTGTTATAGGTCTGATAGATTTTTTTTTATAAAATATATATAAATAAAAAATAAAAATGCCTTTTATTTCTTGCAAAAATAACGAAATAAATATACTACGCTTAATCCTATTATGATAATTAATTAATCTGCAAGAACCCTTTCGCAGGTGAAGGTCTACTCCAATACTCCAAAGAGTTCCAATTTTTTCTATCTTCGGCTTTTTGCATACAGCTTGGGCCGGCCATTTTGCTTATATCATCCACCCATCTCGTAAGCGGTTTTCCTGTGTAGCGTTTTCCACTTGAACCTCTCCACCGTGTCACCCTTATAGTCCACTGCTCGTCGGACAGTCTCGCCACATGCTGTTTCCCATTTCCATTTCAGCTAGAGCATCATTTCTGGCATAGTTTAGAGCATCAGTAGCTTTAGGTATGCTTCTTATTTTTGTGTATTATTTTTTTGGATTTTCCTTATTTTTAGCATACTTCGTTCTAGGCTCCGTTAACATGTGGTAATTTATTTTTATTTTGTCTGTGTATTTTCAAGTCTGACAAGTATAAGTTAGGCACGGTAAAAGGCAGCACGACATGGCTTTAGTTTTAATATTTACTGACATATTACTTTTGAAAATTTCCTTTAGGCTCCAGTACCCATTCCAAGTAAGTTGAATGCGCCTCTCATTTTCTAAATAGTTGCTCTCCTCATCGAAGCCAATTTGTTTGCCTAATTATATATATATATATATATATATATATATATATATATATATGTATATTTGTTCTTATATTTCGAAATTTCGTTATCGACGGATATTGTCTTTTCCATGCTGTTTGTCATTACATAGTTTTGCGAGGTTCAACTTTAATCCTACTTCCTTACAAGCCACATTAAGTGATTGGATCATGACTTGTGCAAGCTTAGTAGAGAAACTCCCAAAACGAGAGACTCTTCCTAAATACCGCTTTTATATTTTAGTTATGGGGATCAAAAATAGCTCAAAAGAGTTCGTGTAAATATACACACTGCCATAGCGTCGCCTTATCTTTTCTGAACTTGACTGACACTCCACCATGTGTTTAGTTTACGTTAAAATTGCAAAAAGTAATTAAAGCTTGCAACTCCAATTGTCAACCTTACCAGGCTATGGTGTACTATATTCGTGTTAATTCTAAGTAACGAGACTCTACGAGATAGTACGAGCATATTTATTAGGAAATGCCGTCCAAATTTCAACAGATCTAAATAGCTAGCAGCATAACTAGCGTTGTGCGCCCACCAACTAGCCTGCACGGTTTAATAAGCATGAATAAATATACCAAGTTGCACATAGCTATTATGTGTTTTTGAAGACGTCCATGTAATATGTCCGTAGTGAGGAAGCTGTTATTTTGACCTTTATTTCACCTTATTTTTAAATTATTCGTCAATTATAGTTATAAACACTCATGCATGTCACCCAGAGGGGTAGGCAGAGACTACGGACTTCCATTTGGCACGATCCTGACACACCTCTCTCGCCTTCTTTACATCCATATATGTACGCATACACGCTCGTCGGTTAAGGGTACTCTTAATCTAGCCCATTTTCAAAATATCGCCAATTTAGTCGATAAATCTTTGTCTAGAACGTCCCTTCCCGACTCTGCCGTTCACATTTGCAACATAAATTTGCTTTGTCACTCTTTCCTCGTTCATTCCTTCTACGTGACCAAACCACCGGAGCATTCCTTTCTTAACCCTGATCACAACATCATCTCGCACACCACATTTACTCTCATCACACAATTTCTCACCCTGTCATGCAGATCCAGCCCTAGCATACTCCTTAAGGACCGCATTTCTACACCATTTATTTTACTTCCGTGCTTCTTCTGCCTCACAAAACTTTCACAACCATAGATTAAAGTAGGGATTACCACAGCATTATGAATTACCAAACGTGTCTTTTTTGACACATACCATGCCAGATTCTTCATAATAGAGTATTGAGTCATCACCATCCACTCTATTTCCTGCATTCACTTATCGTTCTATATCCCTATCATATCTACCATCCTTGCTAAATACACATCCTAAATAAACGAACTCATCAACTTACTCAATCAACTCCCGTTCGATTCTTATTTCACATAACGTTTTACTTTCTTCTCTTTCAAAACCCATCACTTTCGTCTTACTTGAGTCCACTATCATTCCCCATTATTTTAATGACCAGTTCATTAATGTAACCATCATTTGCAACTCGGCCGCCAACGACCCAAATATGACTTGATAATCGGCGTACAAAAGGCATTTGACGGTTAACTCGCTCATTCCTATTCGTCAATTATTATGTTTAATTCGACTAATAATACTAACTCGTGGAGTTAAGGGGATATAGAAAGTGAGCTCAAATTCTAATTTCGTCCCCACCTCCCAGCGTGTCGAATGCTATGTTTGTAATTACTAATACTGTAAGTAGATAGGTCGTTAGATACTTATTTCATTAGGTTTATCATATTTATGCCTGTTTCTTTACGCCAACCCAGTCGCTTCTTATTTTTATTACGGTTATTTACCATTTTAATTTTACGCCGTCCTGTTGCGTAATGTGTATTCTGATTGTAAGGGACACATCGTCCCCCTTCGAAAGCCGAAGCAAGACTGATGTAGACCGATCGGTGATCGGGCGGCAGGAAACTATCTTCAAGACGCCGATAGTTTAGGTAATTTCTTTTTACTGTAAAAATAATGGTAATAAAAAAATAGAAAACGTAAGCCCTGCTTTATAGTTAATTCAGTTAGTATGCAAAGTTTCATGATCTAATTTAAAGTATTTTATGAATACTAGGGGTTTATATTTCAGTTTGGTGGTAGCTTTGTATTTTTTTTCCATTGAGAAAATTTTACGGAATCGTGTTTTCGTCTAACATAGTACCTAACATTAATCCTCAACTTTACCATATATTTAATTCAAAATTAATGCTTCAATAGTTTCGGCATAACGGAGGATCTTGCTAAGCCATTTGAGGTAGTATTTTTATTATTTCCCCTTAATCATAAAGATAGTCAATAGAATTTTTCGCGTGAACAAAACATATTTTTTTTTGCTTTATTATATTTCCTGTTCTCCATAGATCCAATATCCAAAAGAGTATTTTATTGGTCTTCTTATTTTATAAAAAATTTATTTTTCGTATTTTATGCGTTGCCACTACTGTATTGTACTCCATTATGATGAAAAGTATGTTCATTATATTGCAGTACAACTTTTTCAACTTATTGGTTGCACTTAACTTTATAATAGACCACTTACTGTAAGTTAATTGCGCGTGTCGCACTGAGAAATTTATTTCAAAGTTATATATCATTCAATTTCAATGAATATATTGTCACTCCTAATTAAACACTGACCTGTATTATACAAGCTATATGGAGGTTAGTGTAATTAAACAATATAACCCTTCCAAATTTGAAACGATATTTTCACAAATATTTGTTCTGTGGCAGCAATGCACTGCGTATCAGCTAGTGTTTTATATAATATTAATTACTTATAAATAGTAGTGGTAAACCTGGAAGAAATTTATATGGTAAATGGTTATTGAAATACTTATTCCGTTCGACGAATTAAAATAGAAATGAATATTAGAGTTATTGGATAGGTTATTTTGCAAACATTTACCACCATCCCTTCACATTTCCACTGCTAAACATAAGCCACAAAACGTGGTCCTGAGCCATCTGCATCTAACGACTTCCTGCATGTAGGTTGTATCTTTATCTAGAGTACTTTAGTACGATACGAGTTGGACCCGTCGATTGATTGCTAATATTATTTGTAACAATTTATTGGAGTAAAACTATAAAATAATTCATCAATTTTACATACCTAACGTATTAACCTTAAAACTTTATTTTATAGATTACCGTTATTTTAGGTCAAACCGCTATTAAACATACCACCGTTCGGTATTAAACATGCAGGGGAATTATTAAAGGAATACTTAGCGTGCTTTGTATAGTATAGTTTCGTGCAAATATTTGCTGAATTGTGGAAGTTGGATAGGCCATAGAAACTCCCACATGGCTCTTAACTGACAGTTACTTTGAAAACAATTACGCTTCGAGTCCTTTGTTTATTGTCTGTACATTGTCGTTTTATTTAGCGAACGCAGCGATTTCTGCAAGAAGCCCGCATAATCGCGCTTATTGTATTTGCTATTATTAGATGAACCTTTTATCATATATTTTTTATTTTCAAACGCATAAAATTTTCTACCAATTTTATAAGTTTTAGCTTAGTCACTTTTCTATTAATCGAATCTTACACACATACATGCGTTTTCTCGTCATCATCATCGTTTGTTAACTGTAAGGCATTACTAACGCTACAATAAAGTTGGCAACACATTACATGTGTCAGTTATAAAAAGTTTCTAGCGTACATACCACCTGGATACCGTGACTCATAGATACCTACATCTAACATCGTTTGAGAATCAAAATGTAGATGTGTTGTTATCACTGAGGTTTTAAGACTTCGTTGCCAGTAATAAGGGTCCCCTGTTCACTACATTCACTATATGAAAAACATCATTATGCGGCAATTTCACGCTGCTAATCATTAGAGCCTAGTTTTTCTTCAGTTGACCCATTTGTGTTAAAGCTTTAATACAACAGTACAGTTGCAACGTGAATCTTTTTAAAGTGGTAGTAGTTCTCTTTCTGTATTTCGAGTCATTCTGTATTAATACCGCTCTCCTATTAATGTCACAAGCTGCTGTATAATAGCCGCTAGGTAATTTTTTGTATTGTTGGGGTTTTCGCTGTATTGGTCAAATATATATAAATCCAATAATAAATACATCAAAGTAATAAATATCACGTAAGTACTGTTAAAGTATTTTTGCATACAGGGTTATTTTTCAAAGAGTAGCCAAATTGTAAACCCAGGTTCAAATATATATAATGATATAACGTTATTGCATTTTTTGAAAATACAAGTAAATAAGGCTTCTACTTTTATTTGAAACTATCCCAAAGTGAATGTGATTTATGGGCAACAACTTTTTTGCCTACTGATCAGACCCGGAATGGGTGCGTGCACAGTAAAAGCAGTTAAAATAATGAATTATCATTTATTTTGAAATTAAAAGATAAAAAGGACAGAATATTTGAGATTTTTTTAGTTAATTTGTGTTCACCATTTGCCTATATTACTAATTCTGAATCTTCTTTGCAAATTTGGCTGGTTATTGTAAAATAACCTTGTATTTCTCTACTCTCGATAGATCTAGACTCTAAAAAAGTAATAGTATTTAATGTTTTATGTAAAATTTTATAATTTATAAACCCCAATATTTATCATCATCATTAAGGTATGTCACTAAACACGGTAATATTTTAATACTGTCTGTGTCGCAATCTTTAGTTTTCATCTACATAATATTATAGTAAATTATAAAAATGCTTAATTAGCAAATTTCGTCGTTGTGGATTACGTTAACTGCATATACTAAGCAACTATCATCACGATTCAGTTATTCGCATACAGTTATTACCTACTGTTTAAGAAGGACCTTATCTACTCTATGGTCATGTAGTACGCTAACTTTGTACTCAGCTTAACTCGGAAAACATTTATACATATACATTATATTCATTTATTAATTAATTATAGCACTTCACGAATACACTGCTGAACATAGGCCAAAAAATGATAAAAATCACGACCCTGACCACCTGCATATATATATATATATATCCTTTTTCTTTTTTAGTAAATCAGTATTGTTTTATCAAAAAAAAAAAACACTATGAGGTCTTTTAGTCAAAGATATAGATATTTATATGTTAATAACTTATATCATACGAAATATTTCTTTAAAATAAAAACGTACGAACTTATTTTATCATTGAATCCGCAATATTTTAAAAATTATGAAAATTAGACTAAGTTTACGGGGGAAAAACGCTATCGATTTTTGTATGAATTACATCTTACGTACAATACAACCAGAGATCATTCTCAGTCCAGGATATAAATCCAATACTCACCAACATTAGAATACAAAAACGTTCACCAAATTACTACAGAATTATATAACGTCCCAAAATTACATATTTATTGCTCTTTTTACACTGATGCGTTTTTCAATTTCAGTTAACTATTAAACTTTTTTTTAAAGAATATTAACTATGCTATAAATGTTACTAATATTCCCCTTAACCACTCGTGGTAAGCTTAAATTGCTTGTGTTACGAGTGGTTCACGCCAGTAGTCGAATGGCGAATTCGAACCCACGACCTTTTTGAGTTCGCGGTCCGCACCCTGCCATTAGGCTACTGTCGCTTTCTGAATTTTCTTCTGAACTGAACTGAAATTGAAGAACGAATCAGTGTAAAAATAATAATATTTCAGTAAACTTATTGTAGCAAAGCTATAAAGCGATTTCATATTTAGTTGGTATAATCCTAAAGCCCACAAGTCATTCGAGTTACAAGTATCAAGCCCTTGTGATGTAATCCTAGTCTGGCAGAGTCGTTTGATCCCGTCATAGACTTCAAAGGCACGAATGCAGTGCATTGTGGAGGATTTCGAGACTGTTTAGCACGGTCTCGCTTGTAAGCTGGGATTAGCACGACGTGTCATGCAGCCACTGCACTGTTTAGTAGCTAATTGGAATTGTCCGAGTAGTGTACGATGTATCCGAACATGGAACGAAACTCAGTAGGATTATGTTTTAATCGTACATGTTCCTGATTCTAATATAATGGAATTAATAATTTAAATATTTATATACCGGTGTTTTATGTTATTTTTTTAAAGTTACTCCATTTTATTAATATTTTTTATAGAAAAATGGTGGCAAAAGAGTATACCTGATAGTAAGTGAATGTGGTGGCCATATACATTTACATCTACCTTCGATTTAAAAATTAAAATGCAGATATGTGTTAACCCATGCTAACTAAAGTAGAATTCCTTGTTTCCAGTACAGATTCCGTTTCTCTACACTCAACATACGAAACATAGCATCATCAAACTGCTTTTTTGCGCTGGTATTTTGTGAAAGCGTGGTCCTTACAATAGTCGAACTCATCTATTCGTGTTCTGCAATATTACTGTTCATAATCAACTACAACCTAAACGAAAATTAATAAAATTAACAAGTTTTATAACGATTTTAAACTTAGCTCTAGTCGAGTCAAATATTTAGCGTTTTGAAATTGTAAATTTAAAAGGCAACATTGTAATAAAAATTGCGAAATAATTTTGTTTACTAATAAATCTCAGCTTTTATTTTGTATATGAAACAAAAATTAATCAATATGATATAATATCGATTAATTTATATCTTCAAAATATGTTATTTACTACTACTAGGTATTTACAATTGACTAGGCAACTAGGTATTTTTGTTCTTTGGAATGTATTTAAGGAATTACAACATCAGCTGTAATTATATCGTAACTGAAATTAGTAACGACTAGGAAACTAGGTATTTTTGTTCTTTGAAATGTAAAAAACATCAGTTGTAACTTTATCGTAACTGACATTAGTAACGACTAGGAAACTGGGTATTTTTGTTCTTTGGAATGTATTTAAGGAATTAAAAAACATCAGCTATAACTATATCGTAACTGACATTAGTACTACTGTTTTCTAATTCGCGCGTGAATGATTGAAGGGCCGAGTGTGGCCCGTTCATTGTCTGCGGCACACGGGCTGTCGGGTGAGCCGACTGGCCCGTGCCATTTGTCAGGCGTGATCGTTTGTCGTGTGCTGGGCGGTACATAACTAATTGCGGCTGTAAATCGTCGCACGCGACGCGTATGTCGCCGCTCGCGCGAATGAGAACCGATGAACGTTCAGATCTGCTGCTAAAAAGATGCACGTTGATTTTATTAAACAAGAATAGTCATTTTATGTAGGTTTATATCTTTATATCCCTAACGAAAACTACCAATTGTGAAAAATAACTCATTGTATATTAAATGAAACTTCGTTATTGTTTAATAAGATTGCTGCGTTTTCTTAATAACAACTAAAAACAGAAAAAGAGCGATTGCGAATCCGCCTCCCAAGCGTGGCAACTATGGCAAAAATCCCCCCTATGAGGTAATTTATGGGAGGGGCCTTGGTTTAGCATTAGACTTTTGATTGTGAAAATCCGAAAATCGTTAATTGGTTTTTGGTAAATCATTTAGCAGCGCGGTGGACAAATTGCTCCATGATCTTCTCAGTAGTTCACAGGAGGAGGCCTGTGTTCAACTTTGAGATGTGATATTGGCGTTACTTAGTATCCGTATATATATATATATATATATATATATATATATATATATATACATATACATATACGGCTCCAACGATTTTCACGAAATTTAGTGTGGTTTCGGGGGACAATAAATCGATCTAGTTAGGATTCGTTTTTAGAAAATGTCGTTTTATCCGTGTTTTCAGGCCATAAAAAAACTACTATAATATTAGAATACGAAGGTAAATTTTGACGGCTCCTTAGCCTTATAATAGCTCAAATGGGACATCTGGAGGTCCCGCAATTGTGGTACCCCGACTCGAGTCAAGATGTCTTCGGTACGACTTTTTTTACTTTTTTTTAAGTTCCCTTTCCCATTTTATTCCGAGCCTCTTTTTAATACTTTTTTTTAAACACAAATAATTAAATTAAACTAATTGCTTTCACGATTTCAGTTCAGTTTTTTTATTATATCGGTAAGATCGAAAAATATCATTCAAATTTCATCAATATGTAAATTGTATCTAAATATAATTTCCAAAAAACACGAATTCTAAAAACTATTGTTTTAAAAAACAAAATCGTATCGCGTCTCACGCATGGATCATGATAAATGAATCCTGTACACATTCGGTGAAGATTGACGCGAAAACGCTTACCACGATGACAGCTTCTGATCTGATAATGGACAGCGTAAGGGATTTCGCGTTAGTACATCGATGACGTAAATTGAATGTATTCGTGACAAGAAAGCGCTTCTCTGTCGCTATTTAGGTTTTTTTAGCTCTACTTTTTGCGATTGACATGGAAACACACAACATTAATAATATTGAAAAAAATGCTTTTACTAATAGTATTTAAAAATACTGTTAAATGAATATAACTTTATATGTAGGTAATGAATTTGTTCAAGGGGGCCTATTTGGGCCTAATAGTTGCCACATTGGCAAGCGGATTGGCAACCGCAGTTTTTTATTAAGCTGTTATATGAAGCCCATCTTTGGATTTTGCTTAACTCTATCACCTCTAACAACACCCCATTGACCTGGACTTGCAGAAAGACGAATAATGCAGGTGGATTATAACCGCGTCTTGTGATACTCGTATTAATTAAATGAGGTCAGTTCGGCAATGAACTTGTGAAGTGCTGTAGTGATGATGTAAATATATAAGATGTAATATGAGATGAGTTGGTAATCACAGAGACAACATCCATACTTTGGTAATGTTGATCCTCACCACTAGTTTAAGAAATTTGTAGTTTTTTTAACAAATTTTTACATGAAAATATGATACGGATACAGTGTTGTAGACGTCATACATAATTTTCAGGGCTCAGTGGCGCAGTGGTTTAGCAATGAGTGGTTGCGCTGGGGCCGTGGGTTCGAACACGGAACAAGTATTTGTATGGCTCACAAATAATCGTTCCGGGTCTGGATGTTTGTCCTTGTGCAATTTATGTTTGTAAACTGCCTCCACGATACAGGAGAAAATACTAGTGTAACGTTACTATGGGTAACTTTTTTTAAAAACATGAAAAAAAACCTCCGACGTTAACTGAAGTTACACCTGCAACCTAAAATACTACAATATTACATAAATCATTTATTAATCCAGGATTTTGGTAAGTTATCAAATCTTCCTGTTAAATAAAAACACTAATAAAATTTTCAAATTAATCATCTACTAAAATAATAATAATTTATATCAACACACTGAAATAAAGTCCTGTGCAATGATTTTGGAAACTTAAAATAGAATTCAAAGAAATTTCTAATGATTATTTCATCAAGGCGTTGAGCAAACGGCGCCGGGCGTCAAAAGCTGAAATGTCGTTTAATTAATGTAAATTTGTACCAACTCGTTTTTCATTCATTACTACCTTAATTCCTTTAAAATAAGGACCAATTTTAAATAAATATTAGTTTGTATAATGGTTAGAGCAAAACTCTGTATTGCAAATGGTCCGTGACGACAAGACTTGCAATCAACATTCCCATACGTCTGCCAGTTTCGAGAATTTAAGCTTTATGACATATTGACTAGCTTACTAAGTGTCAAAATTTTACACTTTTTATTTACTAACTTATTTATCTTTCGAAATATTGAATGATCACATCCGCGTGGTAAGGGTAATATTTTTTTCCAAATGCCAACCTCAACCTCATTCGCTGATTGATGGACGAAACTGAATACCGACTGACCGAAATGTCGGGAAATTCATTCAAAAAAGTTGATTTCAAATTTGACTGACTTTTTTCTCTATTTATTTACTCGTGACGCGGCATATTAGGGTAAGTCCGCGCTCACTAATGATGGGTTAGTGAGCACTGAGAATGGAAAGTATGGACAAATTTTCCTAGTAATGCAATCGGCACCTTCTCGGAATGGGTCCAACAGTAGATATAAAATCAGTTAGTAAGTAAGATGTTATGTGGTTCGGGTTCGAATCAAAATTTCAAAATACTGCACTAGCTAAGTTTGCGTATTATCAAATTTCTAAATTTCTGTCGTGCATTGTTACACATATTATGTATGTTCAGTAGTCGTTTTTTTGATAAACTTCTTGATAATTTAATTTTTATCGAATTGATATATTATATATACTTAAGATGCGGTTGTTAACTTGCCTACCAAGCGAGGTAAATATGAAAAGAGCTTTGATTCGTATTGCAACCTACTACTAACATCTTTAGCCAGGTATTCTACACACTAAGCCAGGTGGTAGTTACCTATTTATTTATTTTTAACGAAAAAATTATGTATGCTAGACACGTCCGCAAGTAACGCGGGAATCGTTCTGTTAGATAGAGCGTGATATGAGTTAGGTATGATTGCTTTGGCGGAATGAACAGTTTGGATGGAACGAATGGATCAAAATGATACTGGGAGTCGTAAATCAGACAGTCGTAACGCGGGACTTAATGGAGCTGGAATTTATTATACAAGGGTATTTATGTATCACTATAAATGATATTATATATTATAATATTAGATTTTTTACAGAACTGTATTGTTAAGCTTAACTTGATTATTATATGTGGTAGGGCCATGCTGCAGTTATATTACTCGTATAGTTGTAGCACGAATTGGTCGGCTGGACCTGAGAAGGGCCACGCTCTCATATAATATCGGCGTAAAATAGCAGCTTAACGCTGCTGTGTTTCGTATGGCGAGTGTAGAGAACCGGAGACCCTTTTTACTGGAAACGAGGCAATCCATCTAAGTCCTCACGGGTGAGAACGCATCTGGATTTTGATTCGTAATCGAGGATAGATGTAGATGTTTATGGGCCGCAGCAACCACTTACCATCAGGTGAACTGTGTGCTCGCTTGTCACCCTTTCCCTATAAAAAAATTAATGTTGGTTTGAAGACTATGTTCAGCAGTGGACTTGTACTGTAATGATGTTGATGACGATGCTTCCTGTATCAGCCTTTTCTTAGTACACTGTTGGATGAAAACATTTTTTACAATATGTATGCATATTTTTTACTTAATACATATACATAAACACTCACGCCTGTTAGTCAGAGGGGTAGGCAGAGACTACAGACTTCCATTTGGCACGATCCTGACACACCTCTCTCGCCTCCTCCATATTCATATACCTACGCATACGCATACATGCTCGTCGGTTAATGGTTGTCCTAATTTGGCCCATTTTCAATATATCGACAATTTGGTCAATAAACTTTCGCCTAGGACGTCCCTTTCCGACTCTTCTGCAACATAAATTTGATTTGTCACTCCTTCCTCATTCATTCTTTCTACATTACCAAACCACGGAAGCATTCCTTTCTTAATCCTGGTCACAATATCATCTTGCAAACCACACTTTTCTCTTATCACACAATTTCTCACCCTGTCACTCAGATTTAGCCCTAGCATATTCCTTAGCGACCGTATTTATACTGCATTTATTCTACTTTCGTGCTTCTTCTGCCACACCCAACTTTCACTACCATACGTTAAAGTAGGGACTAACACATCACTGTGAATTGCCATACGTGCCTTTTTTGACACATTCTGTCTTTTCACAATAGAGTGCAGAGCCCCATTTACTTTATTTCCTGAGTGGATTATGTATGTATGTATTTTTACTTATTTTAAGCTAATACTTGAATACAATCCTACCTTGTAGTTAGTAATGATGTAGGAAGCTAAATTACAGTCTTAGCCTAATGAGAATCTATTTACTCCTGTCTTAAGGACACATAGGAGAGAATAATATAGGGAGGGAGAGGCTGACTGTTCCACTTTTTACTTTTTGCTGGTCGCATTAACTAACCGACGAAGTAAGCCGAATGTGTATTAAATGGATTGTTGCATTAAAGGGCAGCAAAGGAGTGGTGACCCACCAAAAGTCTAGTAGTCTAAGATTGGAGGGAGGAGTTATAATAAAGCGTTACGTATGTGTTTATTTGAAACTAAATGCTTAAATAAGTACTATTTTTAAATTCGTTTCTGTTTTGTGTGCTTTATTTCCAGCCTTTTTTCTTTTTATTTTCTAGCATACTTTGTGTGAATTTGGTAGCGTATTTAATGTATAATATATTAATCTGTGTATATGACTAAAATAATAAGTGTGTGAGAATAGTTGACGAAGGGAAACTAAAAAGCGTGACAGTATTCTCGATCAGATACCACATCAACTGTCGCTGCGAACGGTTGGGGTTAACTGTATCATAAAATTTCACGATACACAATATCGTAAGCGGGTTCTATGTGATACTTTTCGAAGCTGTCTCTATAAAAGTCTTACGTCGTAAAACATATATTGTCATAGAGTATAGATATTTGTTAATATGCTTCTAAGGGCGTTAGGTTTATTGTATCAATCGCTTGTACATATATCAATATCTCAGCATCGCAATTTCATCATCATCATTATCGCAGGCGTTTTCGGTCCCGCAAGTACCTAAATCACTTCACCCATAGACTTCTTGCCAAGAGACCCCACCCTGTTCTTTGTGCTTAAAATCACATGTATCGCGTTAGATCACTTGCACCCCATTATTTGACAAGTTAAGACTGAAGGACACACCGACTATTTATTTTTAAAAAACTTTTAAACTTGAAAAAAGTAGCAGCGTTACTATTTCGGGGATCTACGCGCCCAACGCTCAAACCAGCCAACCTATCACGTTAAATACGGCAATTTTTTCAGATATTCGACAAAACATGCGCATAAAAATCAATGGCCAATAATGAACTTTAAAATATAGAGTTCACAAAAATTCCTTGCAGGTTCCTCCCACAAAAGAGTTTTTTTTTTCAAGTCAATGGTAAAAGCACAGATTACCCCAAAGTGATAAAAGGTACAAGGTACTGTGACAAGAGAACTTGCGGCCCACTTGGTGGTATGAAACTAGAAATCCGTTGTCACATCTGAGTACTAACATTAAATGCCCCATAGCCTGTGATTACACTGGCTCTTTATAATCTTCAGACCGGAACACAGCAGCACAACATCTTCAGACAAGAACGAGCGCTGCTATTACGCAGCAAAATGGGGAAGACGGTAACGCCTAACCAAACTGTCTCTTAAGCCGAAAAAAATCCTACCACCTTTCAATAAGGACTGCGTATAATCTTTAATAAATATATTATTATATTACTTAGAAGAAAATGTGAAATGTTCTACATGTGCTACAGCTACTAAGTTTTCACATATAGATTGTAAATTTCTACATAAATGTATAAAACCAATGGATTGTGAGATTTCCAAAAAATAAAATAAAAATATAGTTTTTTTATATAGGATTGGGTGACAAACGAGTACACAGTACACCTGATGGTAAGTGGTTGCTATAGCCCATAAACATCTACATCTATCCTCGATTACGAATCAAAATGCAGATGCGTTGTCACCCGTGAGGACTAAGAATGAATGCCTCATTTACAGTAAAAAGAGTCTAGGGTTCTCTATACGTACCATACAAAACACAGCAGTATTAAGCTACTATTTTCATTGAGGTATCTCTTGTACGTTACGTACGTTAGTAATATAGTTCGATGACTATTTTACGCTTTTATTCTGTGAGGGCGTGGTCCTTCCACCATCGAACCGACCCATTCGTGCTACAACTGTACTACTAATATAAATGCAGCATGGCTCTACCACGTAAAAAATTAATATATTATTTAGAAGAAAAATGTAAAATGTTCTACAGTGCTACAGCTACTAAGTTTTCACATGTAGATGGTTACCTAATTTCTACATAAGTTTATAAACTCAATTGGTTGTAAATAACTGTAAGTTTTCTTTAAATAAAATGAAAATATAGTAATAAACATTAAATAAGATGTAACAGTCCATTATAAGTCCTCCCTTGCATCCGAAGTGGACGGTATCCATTCATATTTTTCAAGACCGTTTTTAGTGGAAGTTTACAGAAGATCTCCTTGTGGACGATTACATCATCAAAATCATAAAAACGTGGGCTATGAACATGGTATGAAGGATTTGTTACGTGATAGAGGCCCGCTGCAGCTATATTATGGTTGTAGCACGAATGGGTCGGCTCGACCGGGGAAGGACCACGCTCTCACAGAATACCAGCGTAAAATAGCAGCTTAATACTGCTGTGTTTCGTATGGTGTGTGTAGAGATCCGGAGACCCTTTTTTACTGCAAACAAAGCATTCCATCCTAGTCCTCAGGGATGACAATATATCTGTACTTTGATTCATAATCTTGGATAGATGTAGATGTCTATGATCCACAGTATTCACTTATTATCAGTTGGATTGTGTGCTTGTTTTTCCTTTGTTCTTTAAAAATACTATAACCATCACACGTGGTAGGCGGACTGATCATCGCAACATTAAGCTTCTCGCACTTTTGACCGTGTTTTCTGTTTAGATTTTAGATCGACCTGGAATTTTTAGGTCTAACTCTGATAGTACTAAACACACCATCCGCCGATAGCTACAGGTCTTTTAAAAATAATTGATAGAATAAGGCGTTACTTTGCGGAAATCCATTATGATAAAGATATTAATGGTTACTTTGCAACCATCCGCACAATTAAATGAAATGACGTGTCTTACCTAGTTGGAAGAGCACCTAACCGCCCTCCCTACCTGTGTATTGAGAGTAGTGGTATTGGGAGTAGTGGAGCTGGGATTAGTGGTGACGGGATTAGTGCACGCAATTGAGGGAGGGCGGGAGGTTCTCTTCAAATTAAGTAAGACACATCATTTTATTAAATTGAGCGGATGGTTGCAAAGTAACTATTAATATCATTATTACAGGTCTTTTTGGCAATTCCCTCAGATAAACTTTTTGGCTTTATAGATTCAGAGATGTGTTAGGAAATGAACGTGAACGAATATGATTATGCCCGAATTATAGTAATTAATTATGCTTATTATCGTCATTACCACTACCATACTACTTATAAGTGGTAGAGCCATGCTGCAGTTATATTAGTAGTATAGTTGTAGCACGAACGGGTCGGCTCGACCTGGGAAGGACCACGTTCTCACAGAATACCAGCATCAAATAGTAGTTTAATGCTGCTGTATTTCGTATGGTGAATGTAGAGAACCGGATACCCTTTTTACTGAAAACGAGGCAATCCATCTTAGTCCTCACGGGTGACAACGCATATGCATTTTGATTCGTAATTGAGGTAAGATGTAGATGTCTCTAGGTCACAGCAACCACTTGTAGGTGGACTGTGTGCTCGTTTGTCACCCTATCCTATAAAAAATAAATAAAAAAAACAACATCTTCGATCTGTTTCTATTTATAACTTTCACCTTTCTCAAAGCTAGCTTGAAAGAATGAATGTTATGATGGAGACACAGATATTCAAGACATGTCCCCAAAGAAAAACATTTAAACATTAGGCCGGCAAAGCACCTGCCTGTATCTCTGGTGTTGCAGTTGCCGCCTTCTACATAAAAAAGTGAAAGCTTGGGCCAAGACTATAACGATAATCAATTACCAAAGGCAAAAATAAGTAAAAAGCAACAAATAAAAAAATCATCATCTTACTCGCGTTTACTGTGGAACCACTTTATGGTATAAAATTACCACTTTCAAATCCCATCGCAAAATGTACATATTATATTCATGTATAATTATTTCACAAAGCTGTTTCTAATTTCTAAAAAGCAGCAATTCGTCTTCCAAAATGGTCGGATTAGGAAGAAAACACGTATTTATATTTTGTTGTCTGTTTCATGTTAATAAAGAAAGCTGGCGCAACCCGCTCCGATTGCCATGCGACTAAGTTATAAAAGGAATAGACATGATAATATTACAAATGCTTCCCTATGTACAAAAAGATAACGGGTTTCTGTATATGTCTCGAATAATTGTACAAGGGTCGTATTAGCTTGGCACAGAAGATTGAATGTCTTTTCTTTCATCAACCCTTATGTTTCTGTTGAATAGACGGGCTTTGTGTATCTAAACGCTGTATGAAACTGCAAATATGTAGTAATATTCATAACGTGACCTAGATATTTCTTAGTAGTTTCGACAAAGCATTCGACTGGCGGAATTACTTTTTATTATTTTGCGTTTAATAATTTTGAAGCATAACCTCGTGAGAAGTTTTATTTGTAAAATAATATATTTTATGTTAGTGAATATGTTTAAAATTAATATCAATTTATGAAGACCATTTTTACATTAGCCGCGGGACCAACGCCTGACCTTTCTCCGGTCGTGTCAGTTAGCCGCCCCATAGCACTATGAGAGTGAGGGAATATAGAGTGCACCTGTGCTTGCACAAACACTTCTGGCACTACAATCCAGTCTTGCACAGATACTAGTCTCTTGTTCTGAAGATGATTATTATAGTATAGACACGCATCTGCATTTTAATTCCTCATCGAAGATATGTTGCCCATATTACTTAAATGACTTAAATGATGGACTTTGTCCACTTTTGTCAAACTTGCTTGTATAGAATCGTAGTGGTGTTCCGTATTTATTGTGGGTAAAGGAAATGCCAGACGACAAGTCGAGTGCGATAGCTATAAACTCTGATGATCTGCTTAGAAGTGCACCTACTTACTTATTTCTACCCAGCACTTACTGCTGTATTATTAATTGGATGGTAATGGATCGAATATATTGACAGACTGTGCGGCATTTTGCCTTAGCCATCGGGGGTGACAACGCAAGTGCCTCAGAGTCTGTCGTGTTACTGGTAGACTTTTGGATGGTAACACTCAACTATTAAGACATTCTCCACCTTGAATGAGTGTATTATGTGAGAATAAATACTTCTTCAAATATAATAAATACTTTTACAAATTGAAATAACACATTTAAATGTCTGCAAGCTTAAGAATAAGGGTGACAAATGAGCATACAGTCCACCTGATGGTAAGTGGATGCTGTGGCCAATAGAAATCTACATTTATTCTCGATTAAGAATGACTCGTTGTCACCCCTGATGACTAAGATGGAATGCCTCGTTTCCAGTAAAAAAGGGTCTACGTATCTCTACACTCACCATACGAAACACAGCAGTATTAAGCTGCTATTTTACGCTGGTATTCTGTGAGCGCGTGTTCCTTCCCAGATCGAGCCGACCCATTCGTGCTACAACCATAATATAGCTGCAGCGTGGCTTTACCTCGTATAATACCACGTCGAAAATCCAACAGATTCATACACTTTGTATTTACAATAAAATAATTATGTGTCGCCCTTTCAATTCCATAACGGGATACAAGCGTGAATTTATGAATCAAAATATATTGTACGGTGTCGTAATAATTTTTCACCTCTATTGTGAACCGCCTACAATGAACGCTAACAAGCCACTTTCTCAATCCTTGCCCTATTTACAGTATGCGTGTATTTACTCTTAAAGACCGTTGGGGATATTTTAAGTCACTAAAAGAAAAGGATTTAACAATTTGATAGATGAATAAAATATTTATAGAAATATTGATAGAGTAATTACGTATTTTGATGTCAAAAGTTTCGTTAATTGAACACGGTCATCATTTAAAATAGCTATTTATACCGAAAACGCAATTATATTTATATTTTTATATTTATATATATGTAGATGTAAAAAATTCTAAGGCCGAGCAAAACTCGGTCGCCCAGGCAATTTTATAAATAACAGTAACTATTGTTAAACGTATTTGCAGTGTAAGAACTAACAATATCCACTGTCCTATATCATCTCATGCGGCTCGTAAGCGGCGACAAAGGGGAACAAAACATGCGATATGTAGCAGCATCTTCCTGATGCCGATTCAAAATAAAAATTAAAGTACCCCCCCCCCCCCCTATGAGGCAATATATGTGGTAGACCCATGTTCACAAGTGGACTTTTTATTGAGTGCAAGGATGAACAAATGAGTGATGAATTAAATCTTACACATCCGATAATGGATGTAAAATTACACATTATAACTATAAACATAATTACACTACTACTATTTCATTTTTTTACTATTGTAGATTATGAAGTTAGGATCAAGCCCAAAGTAATATTGCTTCAAACCGTGTGAGCCAACTTACTCGTCTTGAAAACAATCAAAGAAAACTATGGTGTGCTAGGCGTAGCAGCTGTAAAGTGGCGGCGTAAGAACATTCACTACCCGATATGGTATATGGGGTAGTGAATTCTCTTAGCATCCAATATCCTATATGGCATATGGAGTAGTGGGTCCTTTTACGCCGTCACTATACGGAAATTGATACCTGACGGCTCCAAAGCGCAGTGACTTAGCAATGAATGGCAGCACTAAGGGCCGCGGGTTCAAATTCCGCACGTTATAAGTATTTGTATGGCCTGCGATATAGGACAAAATCGTAGTGTGGAGGTAACGTTTGTTTAAACAATTAAGCTTAAATATAATTTCATTTGTTTAATATAATTAATATAGTTATATATTTAATATATCAAATATATTTAATATGTTAAATATATAAAAATATATTTAATATAATTTCTTATTCGGTTAAGTAAAGTAATTGACAATTCCCAACTTCCCGAGTACAGGCTTCTTCTTATTTGAAAGATCGTTGGAGTAATACTACTAAGTATAATTGCCAATTTGACACGCACTTTGTGGTGAAGGAAGCATTGTGGCGCACTCAAATTTGCAGCAACAGCGGTTCGGCAGACACTCTGCTGCTCCTTTACACTCTAATTTTAAAGTGGCGGCGTGTTATAAAACTTGATGTGTACAGAGTGAAATTGTCAGTAAACCAAAACCAATGAATTAAATTGTAGGGTTTACGCATAAAAAATAAACATCAGTCACCTCAACGTCATCGTCGCCGTCAAGTCAACGATCAGTCACGTCAAAAAATATACATTAATTGAAATCGTATAACATCGGCCACACTCATCTATAACGTCACAACTTACGCGTCGAACGTGACTTGGTATACTCACATATTATAACAGTCCATGTAGAAAGTATTGGGAAAAACTTTTTTTTTTTTGTATAACACACTGACCAGTTATAATTTATTTTAAAAATACAATTTCAATTTCAAACTTCCCTCCACATGTTTACGCGTTTATTGAATTATTGTTACAATAAAAGTGGATCTACATTTTTGTGCGATGATTATATACTGTTCTAAACGTTCCCTAAAACTGGACGAATTGTTTGACAAATTAAATATAAGGATAAAGGTCCTTCTGAGGTAACCGTGTACCGCTGGTGTAACAAATTTAAGCAATGTCGACTTTGAGAGATGAGGAAAGAAGTGGTATGCCCTTTTAGGTCCGTTATGTAAGGAAATGACGTGAAAAATTTAATTGCAGACAATAATAAACTTAAGGACACCTTTGTAAGGATGCTCCTCACCTCACCGTTGCTCAGAAACAGTTTCTCATGAAATAATTACTACTTTTGAAGCCGGCTCGTCTTGGCGTGTTTACGATATTGTTACAGATGATAAATCTTGAATTTATCAATGCGATATGGTAATAATGTGCCAGTCAACGTATTTGATTTATCACTTATCATAGTGAAGTGAATGTGAAGTGCAAGAAAGTTCGAGTGCAAGTTTTTCCACTTTTACGAGGTATCCGTGGTTAATCAAACATAGAGCTTACGGACATCTGCTTCCTGCACTGCATACAAGTTAGACTTTTGGGTCACCACCAAACTCTAAACCTTTAACTATGATCTCTTTATATTAACTAGAATAAACGCCGAAAAGGATACAGTTTTCATTGCCGGAAGATGCGTTTGGAACGTTCGAGCAGGCAGTCTTAGCCGGACTAAAAAAAGTGTTTTGATTAGTTAAAATCCTTAAATATATATATATGTATATATATATATATATATATATATATATATATATATATATGTATATATATATATATATATATATATATATATATATATATATATATATATATATATGTTGGTAGTTTTTAATAGATATAGTAAGAGTAGTTTGAAACGTTTTTATAATAAACATTTTGAACAGAAATTTTTAATTGCAAAACTTTGAAATTAAAAAAAAAAACATCCTTATTTCAATAGAGGAGGCTGGGTACTACCACCTGCTTGGGACCCTATAATCAATAAAATTAAAATTAAACCCAAGCATACCACTGCAAGACTTCAAGACACAATCAGTTCATTTTGCATAGATCGGACCATAAACAATAATTAAAAAAAGCTGAAGATACTCCAGGTTTAACAATGACATCGGAACGTCGGACATCTCAGTCTTCCGTGGTCCACCCATGGTGGAGGCTGGAAAGCACACGAAACGTCGGGAATTAAAAATAATTCAAATTAAACGCGATAAAATCCGTAAAAGTTTTTTTAATCAATACTTAGAATAACACAATATTGCACAATGATTATTAAAATGCATTTTAAATTATTAAGAATTCTTAATTTTTTTTTGAGATAAAAAGTTCAATTACTTTTAAGTGAGCTCGTAGTAGGAGCTTTTGGACAGCATCAAAAGGCCTTTGACGACAAAATGCACTCGGGGCTACAATCGATAGACAATGGATTGTTTGGCTTTTGTTTACGAAACGTAAAGCGCTTTTAGAAGTATCTTTGGAAGTTCTTGAGATCGTTTCTTACTTACTGAAATGCATTGTATTGCAAACACAGTTTTGTTTTCAATAGTTTTAAAACACACCTAATGTAATCAAATGTTTTATTGTTCATGTCATATCTTATTTATTATTATAAAATGTGATGCAGCCGATGCCTTGTCGATAATAATCCAATTATTTTTTGTTTCTATTTTTAATACGCTTCCTGTACAAGAAATTCAAACATACGCATCTGGACGTAGCCTCTTCTAAAGTTGAAAGGATTTAATTTTGATCCTTGGCAATTTTATCAGCAAGCGTACTATTAGATAGCCAGTATATTTTTTGTTATAGAAAAGGGGGCAAACGAGCATGCGGCTCACCTGGTGGTAAGTGACTACCGCCGCCCATGAACAATGGCTACATCAGGGGAATCGCAGGTGCGTTTCCTGCCTTTTAAAAAGAAGTAAGCTCTTTTCTTGAAGGTCCTAAGTCGCATCGGTCCAAAAAAATCGCCGGTTTTGAACAATTCCACAGAGAAGTTGTACGAGGAAGAAAACTCCTAGTAAAACGCACAGTGGTAAACCACCAAGCATTCAGATGGTGAGGATGGTATCTTAAAATTATCATTCTTAATTACTTAAATAAATACTATATTATTTCATTATTTATACAGAATTATGTTACCTTAAAATTAAAATAATCCAAGTCTGCATAACGAACATAATCAAACAATTCAGACTCCCTCAACTCTCTGCACATAAGCTATGTCTCAGGAGAAACAGAATAGCCTCATTTGCGACACCAATGCAATCCGTTTAATTCGTTACGCGGCAACCCCCCACTGATTAGATAAAAGCGCCTGAGATTAAAAGAAAATTAAATGCCCCAAACTGATGTTGCCTCAACGATTTGCGACACATCCACAATTTCCATTGCCGCGCATATCGCTCTTATTCCCAGAATAACAGAGGCTATGTTTCTTAATTGCAATACCATAAAAATCATGGTAAGCTATCACCACAGACAATACAGGATGGATCGCAACCCCTCAAGAATTTACTCCACGTTTGGGGCGTTTCTTTAGACGCGATTGCTGATTGTGCTGCTTAATTAACTGCATTTTACTGAGTTGGCGTTTTTCAACAGATTGATCGGAGGTTTGGGAGTTTATCTTGACATTAAATCCATTTATTAAAAATTAATTGAAAGTAAAAACTTGAAATTAGGGTATTATTCGTCGCAGAAACCAATGGTATTGCCACATAAATAATAATCTAATTATTACGATTTCTGTGGATATTGCATATTAAAAGCTAAAATACTACAAAAATAAAGCCTTTGTTGAAATAAAATAGCTTTAAATTTAATTGTCGATCGTGCATAAATCCATACAAAAGTAAACTTAATTCCTTAGCAAGCTTATTTAAAAATTATACACAAATATTATTGGACAAATTACTCCTATAAATATGTTATATTTCTTGAGAAAACAATAATTGTTGATATTTTAATTGTTTGTAATTAATAAAGTCATAATCAGATCTTTTTATATATTTGTATTTGTATTCAAACAAGGAGGTAACAAAACAAATGAATATTAATTAAATATTTGACAAGTTAAATAAGCAGTGAGTAACTGCACACGTCGGACACAAGCGTGATTGTAAACATCGGTAACTGCTCGACAAATATTTAATTTTAAATGTTTATAGCCATATGTATTTTGTAAGACAGCAACAACGTAGAACATAATGAGCAAAATGCTTCATTCGATTATCGACTTTAAACGAGTAAAAAAAGATGTTAAAATCGCCAGCGTAAGCATTATTGATTATTATACGCAGTTTCTACTAATCCTCAATGTTATAAATTTTGATTGATTAAAATCAAATACTGATATATTGTACCGTATTTAAATGCATTAAAGGCAACGGTCCATTTCAGGCCCAGTATATGGACACTATAACGTAAAAAAGTGAAAAATTCAGGGATATCATAAAAATAAAATAAGAGAGTAAATCAAACTAAATAACTTGCTAAAAATAAAAATGCAATCCTAATTTTTGATGATTTTACAAGATGGCGCCCTTCCAGTTATAAAATTATATTAAGTCAAATGTCACGTCTGAAGTGACTTGAGTCATGAAATTATAGTAGTAGTAGTGTGATATTTTTTTTATTCCGAGCTCCTGGATTGCTTTGATATTGATATGCAAATTACAGAAACAAGAACGTTACTTGTTCCAAGACCAAAATAGCACATCCCCAAGTTTTGACACATTTTAGCTATTGTATATACCTATATATTGTATATAACAAACCTACCTGATAGGCCATCAACGATAAGAATAACACAGCATTTCAGAATTCAAGTATCTTTTAATGAATTGATCAATAACTTCATGACCGTTGACAGCTAACGTCAAAACAACATCAATTCGCTATTAGTGTTGTAGTTTTTAGTAAAAATAAAGTATTAATACCACTGAAATAAGGGAAAATTCGTGTATTTGAATAACTTTAAGTGGTATAACATATTATTTTAATTTATTTCCCTACTTGTACAAAATCAGACCTACGCTTCATACAATTTCAGACCCTTTAACAAGTGTTTTGATAAACAAAATGTTGATGTGCCAAATAGGTTGAACTTAACAATATGTCTAAAACTTGTAGAGAAAATTGATGAAAAAATGTAAAACATTTTAAATCTGCAAAGAAAAGGGATTAGACAAATGCCTACAATACCAACGTTATGTCACTTTGCCTTAGTATTAACATTTTTATAGCTTAGGTGCGGATTGGGAGGCATTTCGGTATTATCTCTTCAGAAACATGATTGGCGTAACCCTCTTCAACGCTTCTCGAAACTGTTATAAAAGACGGATGAGACTGCAAGTTCGCGATATTGATATAAAACTCCGCCAAACTATGATTGATAATGCTGCTGAATAGAGCATTATCTCCGTGAATCTCTCACTCATTGCTACTATATATATTTATATATAGTGAGGCTTGTAGGTGATTAGCGGTAACAGAAATGCTGTAGTAAGCAGTACGTTTTTTCCGTTGCATTATATTTTTGCCTGCTAAGATTATTTTTGCTGTGTATGGTACCATAACTAAATGTAATATACATAAAATAGTAAAAAAATCCGGTTGGCATCCCACTAGCCACGCGTGAAAACTATGGCAAAATCCACTTTGGCACTCTGGCAATCTATAGGAGAGGCTTATGTTCAGCCGTCGACTTTTGAAGTAGCGATGATGATGATGACGATTATGTGGATTTTTATGGGTTATTTTATATATATATATATATATATATATATATATATATATATATATATATATATATATATATATATATATATTTACTGTATTACTTGTTTACGCTGCTGCTGGTTTAGATATTATAGATCTCATAAAAATAATGTGGATATACCAAGATCTATCGAAGACCAGAATATATTTAAGGCCTTTCCTCGACTCATCCCTAAAACCCCCCTGCAAAAATGTAATTGTGGCAGAAATATTAGTTGACCGATTCCGATAAAGATAGATTACTCCGATATCACCACATTTATTTGTAATCTGTGAAAGTCAGGGATAGTAAAGCGTTATCTATAACATTTAAAAAAAATTGTATTTATCATGCTGTCAAGCAAAATGTTTTTCAAGAGATCTTATGAGAACTGTACACGAAGATGTCGCCCGAGCATGGCCTACGTTTGCTTTGCATTTGCAAATACACTTGTCGACAAATTTGTGAACGTGTTATTTTTTTATCAGTGTGATTTTAGTGATTTCTGTGATAGCCAAATTTAAATATTGTGACTTAGTTTATGAATCTCATTTTCATTACCATCTTTATTGAATTTTTTAAATAGTTATAAAAAAAAGTTATGTCACAATATTTTCTTTTTATAAAACCTATTTGAATACATTTTTATTGTAGAAAGTTAGGACGACAAAATAGCGCATATAATTTATTTCACATAGAACTACATCTATTAAAAATCCTCAATTAAAAATCGAATTTCTATTTTTTTAAAAATAAAATTGAAGTGGTAAACGAACATACAGCCCACCTTATGGTAAGTGGCTACTACAGTTAGAAGACACCTGCAGCCACCAACTAGCTGTAAATAAAGAAAGCTATAAATGAGTTTAAATGTCTGAAGACTAAGATAGAAAGCCTTACAACCTGCATTTTACTGGCTATCAACCCTTCAAAAACGCACTGCTATTTAGTAGAAATTGCTAATAGCTAATCAGACAGACTTCTGGGTTAAAAAGCTGTTCTATTTCTTAGAAATTCTTAATATAGGCCCTTTCTAGAATATGTTAACGTATTCTGATTGAATGAATTGAATTTCCCATACGTAAGGCAGGTGGATTCACATTTGTGGTAATGCTGCTACTCTTCATCAATCTGTGGGATTTTATTAATGCCTATTCTAATAAATTGCTATACTAAGTGTCGTGCTTTACTGTCCTTTGCTTATTTTTATATGCATTATAAGTTTTAATTAAAAGTTTTAGTTAAATTACATACAAGATTATTTAATTTTAAAACATATTTTTAATCTAGATAAAGACGACGACCTAAAGTATGGTGAAGCAATGAAATCTGTACAAAATCATGAAAACAATTGGCTTCTTTAATGAAAGAAAACATTTCGGTTACCACCTCTGTAATAACATATTATAATGATACGTGATAATATTATTGAATAGAATGTAATAAAGAGGTTGAAGAAGTATTGATTGTGTTTGAGTCGACATAAAAATAACTACTATAATTTGTTACGCTGCATCTCTGCCAAAAAAACAATAACGCTATCTTAAAATTCCGGTTTCTGTATAAGTTAAACCCTCAAATACAGTCACAATAACATCATTAGCGTACGCTACCAGAATTTGATTATAAATCAAGCATGGAACGTCATTAAGATAACCATTTCGGACAGTGCACGAAACTGTGGCGTTATATTCATAGTCACTACCGAATGTGGGTGAATTAGCAGTAATCTCATTTTATCTCATCTCAGATACCTTTCTGTCTTTTGTCTCGTTTAGTAAATATTTCGTTGCTTTATAAAGCGCCTTGATAACAGATATCTTAATGACGTCGTAATACGACGTAGACGTAGATTTTGTAATATCTTTATAGTCGACAACAGTCCTTTTAACGGTTTTTTGACTGACTTACCGTTTTTATAGTAGCATTATGTTAGGGGAGTCATTAAGTGTAATAGCTACGGTTAAAGCGTGCTGTTTTCGATTTGTAGAGATAAAACGAAATTCAATTCGAGTCTGTCTTTATTTGGTAAATCGTTTCTAATTTCGTAACTTAATATAAGAAACCTAAATTTTTATAAAGGTTATGGTATATTTCAGACACGTGCTACAGTTATTTCTAAAGAAATTTTGTACGAAGTAGAGCCATGCTGCAGCATGATGGCTCGACATGGGAAGGACCACGCTCTCACAGAATACCAGCGTAAAATAGCAGCTTAATAATGCTGTATTTCGTATGGTGAGTGTAGAGATCCGGAGACCCTTTTTTACTGAAAACGAGGGATTCCGTCTTAGTCCTCAGAGGTGACAACGCATCTGCGTTTTGATTCTTAATTGGGGATAAATGTAGATGAGGGTAACACATCAGCATCAACCTACTATTTTACGCTGGCATCTGTAGTCTTCTTTGTTTGTAGCCACAAGTGTTCATAGATTGATAATTGTAAATTTGTCCGTTAGTTCAGTTTATATTTAAAAAAAAAAAAAACAGAAGATATACCTTTCTCACGTGGTAATCAACAACGTTGTTTACGATAAAGATTATGTCACTAAATATGAATGTGTTGTTTATTGTATCTAAATGTATACAATATGTAACGTAATTAACGCACACCCTCAGACACCTCAAATAGTATATTATGTTATAATCATAATACATACGCTGAATTTTTAGTTAAACATTTTTATTCACTTAATATTTATCAAATTAGTTATACTAATTCCGGAATAATGTTGTGGTCAACGTACTTGAAATAAAGTTCATTTTTCTTTATTTTTATTGAATGACAGAATTAGTAATAATAAAAATAAAACTGCACTCTTAAAAGTCTTATTGCCTTAAGTTACGGTCCATTTCAGTTTGTTTTGACTGTACAGATTTAGTGTGACTGTAATTTACGCAGTTTCAATTATTTTTGGGATAAAAAATTACCTATATTAAAAATGATAGGAATCGATTCAGTAAACGATTCAGAACAAACTACTTTCTCAAAGTGCGTTAATTATGTTACGTGTTGTACCTTGACCTGACGACGACGAGCATCGCGAACGTTGTTGGTAGAGTAATTATTCGATCATATTATGTTAGTCATAGTATTCAACTGTAATTATATTATATTTCAGAAAAGTTGAGGAGGTGTGGCAGCCTAGTGTTGTATATTATGCAAAGGGAAGTAAGTCATGTAACGTAGAATAGACGACGCAATTTAGAATAGACGAAGAAGACATGCTATCCTGACCCCAATACAACTTTGGATTAAGGGGAAATATAATGTCAAATGGCTTAGCAAGATCCTTCGTTATGCCGAAAATATTGCAGCATTAATTTTGAAATAAATATATGGTAAAGTTGAGGATTAATGTTAATGATTATGTTAGACGAAAACACGATTTCGTAAAATTTTCTCGATAGAAAAAAAAATCCAAAATTACCTCCAAAATAAACAATAAACCGCTGTTATTCATAAAATACTTAAAATAAGATCATGAAACTTTGCATACTAACTGAACTAACTATAAAGCAGTGCTTATGTTATTTACTTTTTTTTAAAATACCATTATTTTCACTGTAAAAAGAAATTACCTAAACTATCGGCGTCTTGAGCTTGATTCCTGTCGCACCGTTAGTATCGCTTAGACTTTTGAAGGGAGAAGTTGTGTCGCTTACGATCAGAATACACATTACGCAACAGTACGACGTAAAATTAAAATGAGAAATAACCGTGATAAAAATAAGAAGCGGCTGGCTTTGCGTTAAGAAACAGGCGTAAATATGATAAACCTAATGAAATAAGTGTCTAACGACCTTTCTACTTACAGTATTAGTGATTACAAACACATAGCATACGACGCGCGGGGAAGTGGGGGCGAAATTAGAATTTGAGCTGACTTACTCTATCCTCTTAAGGGAAGGAAGAGGAAGAATGCTTATGTTTCTTAAATATCATTTAATTTTGCGCTTCTTTTATATTGTCTGTACAAGAGCGGCAAACATTGATTATAAAATATTTTAATGAACTCTAAAAATAATTCATTTACGAGAAGTAATCACACGAAGTAAAAAAGTCTCTCAAATATATATGTACATATCAATGTTATAAACCACTTTTAAGCGGGCTACATACGACACGATATCGGTGGCGATCTAGGGTGGAGTAGTGGGGATGCCTCCTAGATTGCCTCTAAATCGTGTCGTATGTAGGGCCATCCTAAGTCGTGGCCGATATCGCCTCCTTAATCGGCTGGCAGGAGCAAAAATGCTTCCTAGATCAGCCGATGCTTCCTAGATCGGGGCACCGCCCCCTCCTTACTGCGTGTGTGTAGGCGTATCGGCCCGATTTCTTTAGGCAGTCGCTGCCGGCAACCCTCGCGGAAGGAAGTTAACAAAACAGTGATACTGAATGACCTTTTTTATATAACAAAATTTTTACATTTTAATCATATAAACGGAGTAGAAGCCTATGGCACTGATATTTTACAAAAAACCAAAAAAAAGTGAATAAAATATATAAATTAATTGAAATTTTATCGAAATTTAAATCATATCCACCCTAGCCTGTGACCCTGCGAAGTGACATGGTCAAGAATGCCTACTAAACTAATTTTTTTATTGCCGTTCGTAAAGTAGAGTGTATGATGTAAGTAAGGAGAAGATAAAGCCTCTCCTCAACAACTAACTCCTATTCCAACGCTATCAACACAAGACCGCACTCATATCTCTTACAACTCCACAAGACCACACTTCGATCTCTTACGTGCCTTCATCCTCTTATCAACAACTAACTTCTACTCCTTCACCATCTCCACATCAACAAACAAGTTATATAAAAGGGAGTATGTCCGAAATTAAAGGTTTCTTTATGTTTAAAAAAAGATATAAGCTATTTTATTTTCTGATAGTTTTACTCCATAAATAAAGATTACATTAAAAAAAAAAGTATACATATTATTATACAAAAGTATTTTATTTCCTTGTTTGTTGTGTGTATACATAACCAGATTTTGACCAAAGCAGAAATGAACAATGAGAAGAAATAACTAAATAGCATAGGTAGGAGAAATTGACGTTTTTATATAAGTGGCGAAATCATTTCTAGAAGGTTATAAAAACTGTCTTCATCCATCCGGAGAAAATTAATCACGTCCTTGGATTACAGGCCATTTAGTACGTTTATGTGGCTTAATTTTTGTCTCTTTTGGAGCCATTTTTTTCACCCAGCAACTCCTCTTTTTCTATTTTCGAATAAATTTACCGAGAGGGCTAATGCCAAACCAATACATTGGTGTTTTAAGAGAGTTGAAGCTATTTTGAAGAACTCTACCGCATATGTGTTCCGCTCCAAGTCCGAACGCGTACTGCTAGGCAGGCCCGTGTGTAGGGTCTGCCCCGATAAAAGCCCCGATTTCTTTCCACCCTAGATCGCCACCGATATCGTCTCGTGTGTAGCCCGTTTTACGGCCACGTAGCAGAATAAAGTGACCGCGAGCGATCGTAAAACTTGTCATTTCGGTGCCTCAATCGTCGTTAAGATAATTTTCTCGCTGAATCACCGTCAGTACATCAAGTATTCATAAAGCACCTATTAGATATTATATTGGTCTGAAAATTGCTTTAACTTTCTTTGAACAAGTGACTGTCGTGGTTTTCTTGTAAATTACTCCGTACAAGAAGCTGGTTTTTATTTTGCTTTTTTTTATTGATAGTGGGACAAACGAGCTTTGTAACACCTGATGATAATTAACTACAGAGGTCAATAATTGACATGTGCAACTAATTTTAAAAAAGCGCGCCCCTCAAGAACTAGATATTACTTCAAAGCCTGTACTTGTACTGGTTTTCTTAGCCTTCAAACTGAAACACAACAGGGTATATTATTAATTGATTATAGAAATAGGTAAGATTGCGAAAATCAAATCCATCCATACAAACCAAAGGCGATCTAAAAGTGCTTTTCACAGACTGGTAAAGGCGAATTTACCATATTTATAAGTAGAATGGCGCTCGGAGGATTACACTCTCACAGAATACAAGCGCAAATTAGCAGCTTAATGCTGTGTATCATATTATGATGAATGTATACAACCGGAGACCATTTTTACTGGAAATGGGGAATTCCATATTAGCCCTCTGGGTTGATAACGCAACTGCTTTCTCTCAATCGAGGGTAGATGTAGATCTCTACGGGCTATAGCATCCATTTACCATCATATGTCGGTCTATGTGCTCGTTTGTGACTCTTATTCTACAAAAAAATTCGACTGTCGCTTGTCATATGTAGTGAGTATGAGCAACTTTCACAAGTTATGCTGATTAGCTGGTGCATCATATATATATATATCTGAATTTGACGTTGCGGTTTTGTAATAAAACATTAACCTATCTATCATAATACGTATAGTATTTGTTTCTATTTACTTTATTTGTTTCGGAGATAAATCTCGTATTTTAAGCGTTATCCACGGAGTGAATCCGAATTTATATTACTAGAATGACTCGCAAAATTTTAATGGAACAGACTTAATTCTGAGAAACATTCTAAACGTTACTATCTCAGTCGAGGCGTCGCGGTAAATAGATTGGCCACTGATAGTGCAACCACAAAAATGTGTAAATCACGCCTCCTTAGTCACCGTTCTTACTAAAGCGGGCTACATACGACACGATATCGGTGGCGATCTAGGGTGGAGTAGTGGGGATGCCTCCTAGATTGCCTCTAAATCGTGTCGTATGTAGGGCCATCCTAAGTCGTGGCCGATATCGCCTCCTTAATCGGCTGGCAGGAGCAAAAATGCTTCCTAGATCAGCCGATGCTTCCTAGATCGGGGCACCGCCCCCTCCTTACTGCGTGTGTGTAGGCGTATCGGCCCGATTTCTTTAGGCAGTCGCTGCCGGCAACCCTCGCGGAAGGAAGTTAACAAAACAGTGATACTGAATGACCTTTTTTATATAACAAAATTTTTACATTTTAATCATATAAACGGAGTAGAAGCCTATGGCACTGATATTTTACAAAAAACCAAAAAAAAAGTGAATAAAATATATAAATTAATTGAAATTTTATCGAAATTTAAATCATATCCACCCTAGCCTGTGACCCTGCGAAGTGACATGGTCAAGAATGCCTACTAAACTAATTTTTTTATTGCCGTTCGTAAAGTAGAGTGTATGATGTAAGTAAGGAGAAGATAAAGCCTCTCCTCAACAACTAACTCCTATTCCAACGCTATCAACACAAGACCGCACTCATATCTCTTACAACTCCACAAGACCACACTTCGATCTCTTACGTGCCTTCATCCTCTTATCAACAACTAACTTCTACTCCTTCACCATCTCCACATCAACAAACAAGTTATATAAAAGGGAGTATGTCCGAAATTAAAGGTTTCTTTATGTTTAAAAAAAAGATATAAGCTATTTTATTTTCTGATAGTTTTACTCCATAAATAAAGATTACATTAAAAAAAAAAGTATACATATTATTATACAAAAGTATTTTATTTCCTTGTTTGTTGTGTGTATACATAACCAGATTTTGACCAAAGCAGAAATGAACAATGAGAAGAAATAACTAAATAGCATAGGTAGGAGAAATTGACGTTTTTATATAAGTGGCGAAATCATTTCTAGAAGGTTATAAAAACTGTCTTCATCCATCCGGAGAAAATTAATCACGTCCTTGGATTACAGGCCATTTAGTACGTTTATGTGGCTTAATTTTTGTCTCTTTTGGAGCCATTTTTTTCACCCAGCAACTCCTCTTTTTCTATTTTCGAATAAATTTACCGAGAGGGCTAATGCCAAACCAATACATTGGTGTTTTAAGAGAGTTGAAGCTATTTTGAAGAACTCTACCGCATATGTGTTCCGCTCCAAGTCCGAACGCGTACTGCTAGGCAGGCCCGTGTGTAGGGTCTGCCCCGATAAAAGCCCCGATTTCTTTCCACCCTAGATCGCCACCGATATCGTCTCGTGTGTAGCCCGTTTAATTCAATATTTGTACGGCGGCAGCCACAAAGCAACCACAGCTTACCTACGAGAAAAGACACACTAATGTCGCATTATGTCTCGAATATTTCTTGGTTTTATTTGACATTAAAGTAACTTTTATGGGTTTGATCATAGATTTAGTATAAAATAACGTTAAAATATATTGGGAATGCAAAATAAAAACATTATAGTGTATGCGTATGTTAAAGGCAGAAAGTATAGGTTATAGATATATTAGACCATTTACACTATTGGCCTGTGCGTGATTCATGGACAAAGCAAATCGCGCTTGTATTTGCAAAATCTCATTTTTAAAGTAAAAACTAGTAGACGTATGTAATTAATTATAACTAGGTACTTAATTTTTTTTCATTAATTATAACGTAGTACCTAAATACAACTCAGAAAGGAATTCCACATTATTATATGTTTAAAATTAAGTTAGTTATTTAAGATTGAAGTGTTTAGCTGTCTATAGTCTTTCCCTTATAGCAAGGAGCGGGTGACAGGTTCACATGTCACTAGAACGTAACCTGCAAGATTACATTTTTAGCTATGATAAAATGACACTGAATTTAATTTTATTATTATTTTCAATTCTGTTACGACTATTTTAAATTAAGATTAACTTTGAACGTCTCACATAATATAATATAATATAGTTTTTTTTACTAATAAATTTATAAAAGTTTAATTTATTACACTTGCGTGTGCAGTTACATATTGTGCATACTAGCGGTAATTTTTTTTAATTACAAGAGAACAAGATTATAATCGAACGTAAAAACTGTCTAGCGAATACAATCGCTAAAAATAAGTAAGATAATCCTATTTTAGTATGAATGGTGCAATACCGTCATATTCATTTTTTTTTATTAAAAATGGGCTCACTTTTGGCTTTTTTTTTTTCCCCGAACATGGGCAACCCTCCGGAAAGCGGGGGAGGGAGGTTGAGAATGCTCATAGGCGAGGACAAAGATAAGGTCTACGATGGAGCAAGTTTGTCCAGGAGAAGCCTTGAAAAAGTCACTTTATAGGCACTCGGAAAAACAGACGCTGGCAGGACATTACGCTCCTTGGCTGTGCGCATTATGAAAGCTTTATACTTATAGCGCTTAGTGCGAATATTCGGAATTTCAACCAAGTGTGGATGGTAACCTGCAGTAGGCCTGGTGCTCCGATAAGAGAATTTTTATAAGATTTAGTGAATTAAAATAGTTGAAAATAATAAATAGAGAGGAATGGGTTCCATAAGGAAATATTCGACAATATGCAGCAAGTATTTTGAAGCTAAATGTTTTTCTCATAAAGGTGCCCCGCGCCGCGTGAAGGGCGGTATAAGAAAACCAACTAACGCATCATCATCATCAATCATCTCGTGGGTGTCGTAAGAGGCGACAGAGGGAAATAAATCGGGAGATGAGCAGCAGCGTGGTATTTATACGTGGTAGAGCCACGCTGTATCTATATTGTGGTTGTAACACGATTGAGTCAGCTTGACCACGCTCGCTCAGAATACTAGGGTAAAATAGCGGCTTCATACTGCTGTGTTTCGTATGGTGAGTGTGTCTTTCTAATGAAAGTGAGATATTTTCATCTTAGTTCTCGAGGTGAAAACGCATCTGAATTTTTAATTCTTTATCGAGGTTAAATGTAGATGTCTATAGGCTACAGCACCCACTTACCATCAGGTGGACTGTGTGGTGGTTTGTCACCCATATTCTATAAAAAAGGGGGGAGGCCTATGTCCAGCAGTGGACTTTAAGGGGTTGTAACAGTAACATAGACATACGTTAGGGATTTACCAATTACATATTGAAACTTATTTTATTATTAGAATTACGTCCGCAGCAAAATTGCAAAATATCTTTAAGTTGAGTTTTTTTATAGAACAAAGACGGCAAACCAGCACACTGTCCACTTGATGGTAAGTGGCTATTGTGGTCCATAAACATCTTCATGTATCCTCGATTAAGAATCAAAATACAGATGCGTTGCCACCCCTGAGGACGAAAATGAAATATTTAAATACTGTATAAAATAAAAATAAAGTGGTAGAATAAAAAAAATTGTACAACCGATTTCAATATAAATAAAAACAGAACATCAATTTGTCAATTAAATACGCATTATTAAAGATAACTCAAAAACTACTATTCGGAGCTTGATGAAATTTATATGAAACCACATGAAAAGCACCAGCTGCACCACATGAAAATAAAAGAATCATGAACATCGGTTCATTCAGAAAAAAGTTCTGAGGTTCTGAGGAACACACATAAGAATACAGTCGAATTGAGAACCTCCTCCTTTTTTGAAGTCGGTTGAAAAGGATCTCCGGTTCATTACGCTCACTATTCGAAAAACAACAGCATTGAGTCGCTATTTTACGTTGCTATTCTGTGATGTTATAATAATAGTACACAAACAGGATATTTCAATATTTAATTATTATAGCTATTGAGCGAGGAAACGCAGCCAGTGTTCTTGGCACGACACCACGATAATTTAAGTTTTTAGTTTTAGTTTTTCTTTGTTATATTTTTTACATTATATGTATTTCAATATCTCATTATATGAGCGCAATAAGCCGCCATATTAGTTTTTATGTGATCTCATGCTGCTTGAAACCCACGAAAGGGCACAATGCTTTTGACGATATCTGTCAAAATACGATGAGTAGCTTACAAGGTCTGAGAGAACGTATGAACATACATACATACATAGCCTTCAAAAATTGTAGAAATCCTTTTGGATTCAGCGTAGTTGGGTAAATATATTCACTTAAATCATCTGGAAAATTTTCGATCAAATCAGAAGACATCAATATACTGCAATCGGTATCGATGATTGAAGTTGAGGCAGACAATTCATAGTACACCCCCCCCCCCCACAACGGATTCCCGCCTTGTTGTGGCGGGGGGCTTAGTAGTCGTGGCTTGATCACAAGCGGTGAACTAAGAGGAACCCACATGGCTGGCGCGAGTAACCGGCCCAAGGTGGCCACTCCGAGTGAGCTTGGCAAGCTCTCTTCGGATGTATGCTGGTGGGCTGCAGCGAGAGTGGTGTCCTCTCCCCCTACCGCTGCAACCGCGGTGGAATCGCGTAGGAAGAGGAGTGTTGGTATGGTGATGCGCCACTCACCCTATGCTCCGCGACTCAAAAGGGGCCGCACCGTTGATGCGGTAGTGGTGGGGCTGCGGGGGAGAGAAGTGTCGGTATTGCGAGGCGCCGCTCTCCCCACCATTCGCTGCCAAATTTAGGGACCAGACCCGCCGCTGGCGTCAGGAAGGCGCGCATCGGACAAAGGGGCGTCCGTTACGCAGGTGTAGTTAGAGGACGTGGAGGAAGGCGCACAATGTGTTCTGGTGCACCTTACTCGAGAAGGAGAAAGGGAAGGAGTAGTCCTCTTCAGAGGAGGCGCCGCCATGCCGGCCGGCGCTGGTGTGGCCGCGGATGTGTGCGAAAGCATTCCCGTGGCCCTGCCAATATGTGATGAAGGTGAAACACCATGCGGTTTTAGTCGGTGCGAGTCCAAAAAAAGGCTATGCATAACACTGCTCTATTTGTCACCCACAGACTGTTGTATTTTAGGTTTGGTCTCGCCCTACCTCTTTGGCATATATAATATTTACCTATGATTATGCAAAATTTTAAAGTAAATCAGAGGTAATGCGCAAAAGAACATTACGGCGGTTTCAAAATATGTGTTGGAAGATACCAAGAATTTATGGATCCACGGTGATCTCAACCTGCTTGTTTATTTTACGTGCAATTATAACTTTTATATAATAGAAATAATTATAAGTAGCATATTAATTGCATAGCCACTTATAATATATATGTTATAATATTGTATAATATACGCTTAAACGAATTAATCAAGAATATAAATTATACGTACATTGAGTTTTCAACATAGAGTTGTTGTGACTGCATCCTTACAGTGTACTAGCTGTATTACCGGGCATAATAGGTATAGGAAAATTTGAGTAAAAGGTGTTTATGACGATACAGTATAATATAGTTTATTAGAAAATAGGTTACAGATTTAATTTTCTCTGTGATTTAGACGTTACAAATTATAGTACTCTTGTTACTGCTCAGTGATTTTGTGGTGTCGATTATGTTTACCTCAGCTTTTTGCATCCACTGAGCGCTAATTTATATTACCTACTACTATGCGAAATTTTTATAACTAATCTTTTTTTTCCCAGATTTTTTAAGTATGTTGGCCGCGTAGCGGGTTACTTTAAAATAGTAATATGAACGATTGCATATGGGCTGCAAACCAGTTCTTTTATTTGTATAGGCGATATTTATTTTGTTGCGTCATGATCTTGATAAAAATTTACATATCAATAGTTTTTATTTACATATTACACAATTCAATTAATTACAAAATGCAAAATCTAATTCAATAAAGTCGAGGCGTCGCAGTAAAGAGATTGCCCACAGATAGCGCAACCACTAAAATGTGTATATCACGCCTTCTTAGTCACGGTTCTTGCTAATAGAATATTTGTACGGCGGTAGCCACAAAGCGACCACAGCTTACCTGCCTTCGAAAAAATATACAATAATGTCGCAAATGTTTGGTTTTCTTTGACACTAAAGTAACTTTGTCAGGTTAAATATACTTATTTTACACCTATGGTTATGCAAAATTTGAAAGTAAAACTGAGGCAATGCTCAAAAAAACTTTATGTATTATGTCTTTTGATATAATTTGTTATGGAAAATACCATGAACTTACGAATTCACGGTCAATGTAACGTAATGTACGATGCAATAAAAACTGCGATCTTAAATCATGAATGAAAGCATTTTAAATAGCGGGGCGCTTATAGTTCTTAATTATTATACCTTTTATAAGTAGCACTAATTGCTGTGGAAATTCACGTTACGATTATATATACGTTAAACGTACATTTATTTTTTGACATATTATAGACACTGCTTCTTTACAATGCACTTACTGTAGGTATAACCGGGCCTAAAACGTATTAAAATGTTGAGTAAATATGTTTATAAGAGAGTACAATATAGTCTAATCCAAAATAGGTTAAAGATTTAATTTTCTTTGTGATTTGGATTTTCTGAATTGTATAATACTGCTGTAAATATTGCTCTGTGATTATACGGTGTCTATTGTGTTTACCTCAGTATTTTTTTTTGTGAATACACAGTCTGCTAATTTATATTACGTCACTATGCGAAATTTTTAAAACTAAATGTTTTTTGTTTCAGGTCGTTATTAAAGCCATGGTAACTGCGTGGCGGGTTACTTTAAAATAGTAATATGAAGTTTTGCATAGGAGCTGCAAACCGGTTCTTTTATTTGTAAACGCGACTGTTATTTTACCCTGTTACGTCATCATCTTAATAAAAATTTATACATCAATATTTTTTATTTACACATTACACAATGAAATTAATCTAATTTATTAATCTAATGCAAACTCGAAGCGTTGGGGTAAGGACATTGCCCACAGATAGTGCAACCACAAAAATGTGTATATCACACCTTCTCAGTCATAGTTCTTGTTAAATCAATATCTCCACGGCGGCAGATACAAAGCAGTCACAGTTATATCTAAAAAAAAAAAACTATTAGTCACAATAATTTTTCATTTTGTCTCGAACATTTATTTGTTTTATTTGACATTATAGAAATTTTGCTAGGATTATTATACTGATTTCTCTATGATAATGCTTTAATTTTAAATGAAAACAGAGGTCATGCTCAACAGGATATTATAATTCTGCCTCATAATAATATGTTATGGAAGATACCATGAACTTACGAATGTAGGGTGATCTTAACTCAGGTGTTTTTCATGTTATATTAAATCATAAACACGCCTGCACCCAGATGGATAGGAAGAGACTACAAACTCCTATTTAGCAAGATCCTGACACACCTATCTCGCCTCCTCCACATCCACATACCTACTCATACACGCTCGTCGGTTAAGGGTTCTCCTAATTTAGCCCATTTTCAATATATCGCCAATTTGGTCGATAAACTTTCGCCTAGGACGTCCCTTTCCAACTCTTCCGTCCATTTCTGCAACATAAATTTGCTTTATCACTATTTCCTCATTCATTCGTTCTTTATGACTAAACCACCGAAACATTCTTTTTTCACACTCTTCTTTGATCACACAATTTCTCACCCTGTCACTCAGATTCAGCCCTAACATAGTCCTTAAAGACCGCGTTTCTACTGCGTTTATTCTACTCTCGTGCTTCTTCTGCCACACTCAACTTTCACTACCATACCTTAAAATAGGGACTAACACAGCGTTATCAATTGCCATACGTGCCTTTTTTGACACATTATGACTTTCCACAATAGAGTGTAGTGCACTAAAAACTTCGATGTTAAATATAAAGCATTTTGTATAACGAAACGCTTATAATTCTCAATTATATTAACTTTTTATTAGTGGCATATTAACTGCTGTGAAAATTTACAATAAAATTATACGTATATTGATTTTTCCACAAAATTTAGTATTAATTTTACAATACACTAAAATATTGCAATTTACAGGGCATAAAAGGTTGGTATAATAAAAGGTTGAGTAAAAATTGTTTAAGATTATAGATTATAATATAGTTTAATGGAATAAAATGCTACATATTTAATTTCCATTGTGATTTGGATGCTCCGAATTCTTTAATACTACTGTTATTATTGATCTGTGTACATGCAGTGTAGATTGTGTTTACGCAAACTTTTTTGTAAATCCACAGGGTGCTAAATTATGTTATGTAGCGTATTTGCGAAAATTTTAAAAGTATTTTTTGTTTCAAAACATAATTAAATTCGCTGATCGTGAAACTGGTTACTTTAAAATGCTAATATGAACTTTTGCATAGAGGGCTGCAAACCGGTTCCTTTATTTGTATAAGCGACTGTTCTTTTATTCTGTTGCGTCATGAACTTAAATAACATAATATACATTAGCATATTAATGGTTTTTATTAATATATTACACAATGCAACAAATCTAATTCCTAAAATAAATAAATTTATCAAAATCAGACGCACATATTCTCAAGTAATACCCATAAATTTATAGAAAGATATAGCGTAAGTACTTAAAACTGGATTATAAATAAAATGTTCAAAATATGTTTATAAACAATAACAATCATGGGTGTTATTTCACCCGTAATATGTTACCATTGTGGCCCATTGATATTAATATTCACCCGTAAACTTTTTGCAAGAGATCCTGAAACAAAATGAAAGGGATCTCGACAGACCATTATAAATGTTCCATCTGAATTAAATGCATTTGTTTCGTAACAAAATATTATCAGGATTTGTTAGCATGATAGGTTGTCCAGGGAATTGTACAAATAAGTAAATAGAATAAAAATTTTCACCTGCTAGGACCGTCTGCTGTACAAATTGTTGTACTTAATTTTATTTTAACCAGTAGTAATTAATGATTAATGTCTACCTCAAACTGTGAATATTTAAAAAATGTACTAATTTGAAGTAGTTTTCTTTTTATTACATACTTTTATAATATACTATTATAATAATAATAATTATATTTGTATATTATAATTTTGTATTGTAAGTTTAAAGACAACTGTTTGAAATAATGATAATGAATGAGATTCTATTTTCAAAAAACTTAGACTACTACTGCCACCTCTGAATGCATAGCTGAACTACTAGAACAGACTTGTCTCGCAGTTATAAAATATTGTTGCTGCAATTATCATCAAAAAAATTAAATTGTTACCCGTTTCTTCAATTAATCCAGATAAAAAACAAGTTTAACATGAATTTCTTTCTTGTTGTGTTCTTTTGTGTTATCATTTTAAAACTGCTTCATGTGAATCGTGATAAAAAGCAATATTACTCACATTGCTTACTTTTAATGATACGATATTGATTTGATTTGCATTTCTGGGAAACTGAACATATATTCCGTGGGTCTTGTAAAAGGCGACAAAAGAATAGAATCGAAAATCTTGTAGCCTCCAATAAAAGGCTCCAATAAAGGTCGGCTATGGAAAAGACAAAGTAAAGAAAGAGAGAGATCCTTCTTCGTTCGCACTTCAATAAATGGACTGTACGAAGAATATCCCGTATTGCAGGTTTCCTCGCAATGTTTTCTTTCAACTCCGAGTATGTGGTAAATCAGCACTTAATATTGCAATGACAATTTCTTCGATCTCGGCGGGAATCGAACCGTGCCTTGATTGCGTGCTGAGAAAATTAAAACCTTTATAGGCTTTATAATATTTTACTCCGCAGCCGAATCTTGGTTGGTAGTGGTGTCATAGACCAGATCCGCTGCTGGGGTCAGGAGGATAGTGCTTCTGAGTGCTCCTTTTTCCTGACCCCATGGCCTTCGCACATCGGACACGGGGGCGTTTGTTGCCCACGTGGAAATGGAGGCCGTGGAGGAGGGTGCGTCATATGTACTGATGAGCCTTACCTGAGAAGGAGAAGGGGGAGGAGTAGTCCTCTACCGAGGAGGGGCCGCCATGGAGCAGCCAGCGCTAGAGGAGTCGCGGATGTGTGCGAAAGCGTTCCCGTGGCCCTGCCAATGCGACGAAGGTGGCCAACTATGAGGTTTTAGTCGGTGCGACTCCGATGTAACCATACTTCCCCCCGAGAGGTATTTCCCATGTAAAAAAGGTCCATAGACATCTACATCCGGACCCGACTACGATTCATAATGTGCAGAAGCATTGTCAGTCGTGAAGACTAAGATGGAATGCCCCGTTTCCAGTAAAAAGGGTCTTCGGTTCTCTACACTTACCATACGAAATACTGCAGCGTTAAGCTGCTATTTTATTCTGGTATTCCATGAAAGGGTGGTCCTTCCCCGGTCGAGACAACCCATTCGTGCAACTATACTATTAATATATCTGCAGCATGGCTCTACAATATAAATAAAACTTATTATTAACTACTGAATAAAAAAGTCTTGAAGTTTTCTTTGCCACTTCACAACATTTTCACGTAGAATGTGACCCATTTTCTCCACATGCATGTCATAAAATGTAATGGAGATAGGCCGTTACTTTTTGTCATGTCTTGAAGTTACACACTATCATTATCTACAACAATTATAAAGCTATAACGAATACACTTAAAAAGAAGTTTGTGTCAGACGTAGACGGCAATACAAATGCATGAAAAGTAAACGAAGTTGGGATTAAATTAGCTTAAATAGCACCAAAGTGACCCGAAGAATAATTTACTGAGGGCGTTCTTATTCTAATGAAGAATAGTGCCCTCTAGACAGCTGTTTGAACTAAACTTATACCATTAAGATATTACAACCTTGAGTTTTGCTCACAATACGCGGAAACTTGCAGAGTCCTCATAACTTTTACGGCAAAAGAAAATAAAAATAACAGATATGGAACGCGCAGTTTTTGTAATAATTTGTTTTTATTTTATATGCGGAGTTTGTTTGAAAAACTAAACCTATTTACCGTCCAGAATAGTTATAAATAGTTTTATAGAAATAAAGCGATAGATTAACAAATTTTGATATCATGATGGACAATATAACAAATATATTGTAATTTCATAACAAAATACGAACACTATTTGGCTAGGCATGTTAAATATATTATACTTATTATCCTTTATAAATTTCGTTTTGACAATAAATTACAAGAAGTTTACGGTATAGTATAATTCACTATTACGACATGACTGTATATTTAGTGCTCGATTAAAACGTCCAAATAAGCAATTTAAATCGGTTATCATAACAAACATCGTAAATTTTGTGCTCTATCTCTATTTTAGGAGACGATGCCGACTCATTTAATAAATCAGCAGTTATCTATACTGATATAAAATAATTAGAAGTTGCTTAATTATTCCAGTCTCTTTCAATACAATCATATTATTTTAACTGGATGATAAAGGTGAAGTTCAAAGCTACCGATGCGTGTGAAATGTTATAATTATACGAGTAATCTCGATGTTCGAACGAACGAGATTATTGACATTTTGATTAATTGTCTGTTGATCGGACTAGATGTGCTTAGGTTTAGAAATTTACCAAAGAGCATATATATCACTACCTAAATTCAGCTTTTGTATTTGCTTACCTCTAATTTATAGCCTATCTGACCTTATTTATAACCCTTATCATTTGAAATCTATGCGTTAACATTTATAATCGAACTGTATTATGTTAGCACTTCTAACCAAGAAAATTAATATTTTCAAATTAAAATTGTGAAGATTCGGTCCTTTTGCGGTTTTAAACAAATCGATAATTACAGTTACTTCTTTTAAACGATCTGGAACAAACATCAAAGTCTCACAGATTACAAGTGAAGTAATGGGACAGTCCAAGTGCAGTAAGTAGATGATGTGGCCCATAGACATCTACATCTATCCCCGACTGCGAATTAAAATGCAGATGCGCTTTCAGCCGTGAGGACTAAGGTGGAATGCCTCGTTTTCAGTAGAAAAGGTCTCCAGTTCTCTGCCCTCACCATACGAAACACAAGCAGCTGCTATTTTACGCTGGTATTCTGTGAGAGCGTGGTCCTTCCCCAGTTGAGCCGACCCATTCGTGCTACAACCATAATATAGCTACAGTATGGCTCTACCACGTTAAAAATTGAATGATTGACCCGAATAAATATGAAGAAACTTCATATTTTTCGTCACTTGAAATAAACGATTGACACATGTGTATTATAGGCTTTAAAGTTAGTACTGATGTGTAACAGCCACCGCCGTGCTTCTGCAGTACGAGTAGTTGCTTCAAAACTGATTCGATTCGACCTTCACTTGAAGTTGTTTTATCCTCAGAGCACCATAAATTCTATTTATAACATCAAAAATGCTATTTATGTAACGTTTAAATCACCTACATGTAAAAGAAGGTGAAATAAGGCATTCTCTCACGTTTGACGAGAGACTCCAACATTCAAACTATACATTTTTTGTTTACTAACCTATTTCAGTAATTCCAGGGTTTATATAATATGATTTTGATTATTTTAAAAATTGTTTTGTGAAGGGAATTCCTATAGGATTAGACTAGTAAGAAAAAAGTAATATATGGTTATAAAAGTAAAAAAAGATAAGTTACAGCCTATATGTAATCAAATTGTAAAATTGTGAATTGTGTAACTTTTCCTTATGTGTGTGTCAATAAAAAAAATAAAAAAATTAAAATTATTATATATCCCCTGCTAGGTTAAGTAGTAGTAAAGGCTTCCCTTCATTTCTGAGGGGTTTTAGGCCAAGTAAGTGTTCACTCAGTAAAATTGCAATTAACAATTTCATTGTTGCTGGCGGGGATCGAACCTGGGCAGCTCGTGTATTGTGAAATTTACAGCGAGCGCTAAGTACCCTGAGCTACCACGGTCTCGTGGTTACAGTAATTACTAACCAAGCCGTGAAAATTATAGTCCCAGATTTTAGGGTAACGCTGTAGATTAGTATAGTATAGTATGAGCTTTTAGCATAATGTTTATCAAGCAACCAAACATCAAACGTTTTTGACCGATTAGGAAAAAATAGGAGTATACCTTATACTAGTTCATAATTTTTATATACTCCTGATTTTCTTATCTTAATTCATGGTCTTAGCCTCCAACAACTTTTACCAACTTTATGAACAACTTAAAAAACTTAATTTTCTTTAACGACTTTGGTATTATTGTACAGAACTTTTTTTTAAAAATGCCTTTTTTGTACCATTTTTGTCAAATTATTTTTAATATATTGAGTTTCAAAAATCCTGCTAAATGTGGACTTCATCATTCTCTAAACCATTTCCCATTATCTGGGGTCGGCGCAGTAAATCTTCTTGTTCCATTCCTCTCTATCAGCCGTCATTTCCATACTTACTCCTTTCATTCTCATATCACTCTTCACACAATCGATCCATCTTTTATTCGGCCTTCCTCTGCCCGTATGTCCCTCCACATTCATATTCAACACTCGTTTTGTGACATGACTTTCATCCCTCCGCATCACATGCCCAAACCATGCCAATCTGCTTCCTCTCACCTTTTCTACCACTGGCGCTACTATCAGGCTTCCTCTTATATACTCATTCCTTATCTTATCCATCCTTGTCACACCACACATCCATCGTAACATTCTCATTTCATTCGCATGCAGTCTATTTTCATCCTTCTTCTTACGGCCCAGCATTCACTTCCATAGATGACGACAGGTCGGATGATCGATTTGTAAATTTTCCCCTTCAGCCTTATTGGCATTCGGGGGATCGCACGTTGTGGCTGTGACCTGTCGCCATTTCATCCACCCTGCGTTAATCCTATGCTGCACAGCTCTATCTATTCCGCCGTCGCCTTGAATGAGGGAACCGAGGTACTTGAATTCTGAGCAGGTAGGCAGTATAGCGCCATCCAACGACATGGGTACAGGACTGGAAAGACCGCCGAAATCACAGCACAGATATTCGGTTTTGGATCTGCTGATCTTCAAGCCAACACTTTCCAGCCTCTGTTGCCACCCCGTCAGTCTGCTCTGTACCTCGATGCCTTCTTCCCCGACAAGCACGATGTCATCGGCAAAGAGCATGCACCAGGGTGCCTCATCCTGCAGGTCCGACGTCAAAGCGTCCATAATCAGTAGGAAGAGGTAAGGGCTCAATGCCGACCCTTGGTGCAGCCCTACCGCCACATCGATACTGCCCGTAGTTCCCGCGGCAGATCGTACACATGTACGGGATGCTCAGTACATAGCAAGGACTAACCTCACATACTTCCCAGGCATACCTTTCATCTTTAACGCCCACCACAAAACCTCACGGGGAACCCGATCGTACGCCTTTTCAAGGTCGACAAAAACCATGTGCAGATTTTTATGCACGCGCTTGTACTTTTCGCACAATTGGCGTAATGCGAAAATGGCATCTGTCGTACCTCGACCGGGCATGAATCCGAACTGGTTTTGTGTTATCTCACACTCTTCTCTCATTCTTTTCTCTATTATTCTTTCCCAGACTTTCATCGTATGTGACATGAGTTTTATTCCCCGGTAACTGCTGCAGTTTTGAACGTCTCCTTTGTTTTTAAAAATGGGGACCAGTATACTACTGCACCATTCCTCAGGTATTTGTTCTTCCTGCAACAATTTACCGAAAAATAAACTCAACCACTTCCATCCATCCGCACTCAGCAACTTCCACACTTCTACTGGTATTCCATCTGGGCCGACCGCCTTCCCATTCTTCATATTCCTAACAGCCATTTTTACTTCTTCCACACTAATTTCTCTCACTAAGCCCATATTCACTGGTGGGTTTTCAAGCATACCATTCCATTCATTCTCCTCATTCATCACTTTCTCAAAATACTCCTTCCATCGCTTCTTTATACCTTCATCGTCAGTCAAAATCCTTCCAGAATCATCTTTTATACATTTTACATGTGAAACATCTCTTCCATTCCTTTCTCAAATATAATATAAATAAATGTGGACTTATACGGCCTTGATCCAAAACACGGACTAAATATAGTACTGGGATTAATACCAGGTTTAAAGCATTGAACTAAATAAAACCTTATTACAAAAGGAGAATTATCTATAATTCGAGTATTAACTGTGGTACTGAAGTTATTATGTTTATAAGTAAAAAAAAAAATTAAATAAATAAATTTCACTTAGTGACCGTTTGTAAATCTTTTTTATTCTTTTAACATTACAATAAACTTACTTACCATCCATTGCTGAAAATAGGGTTTCCCCAAAGACTTCCAAAAGGAACGGCCCTGTGCCACCGGCATTTATCGTTTTACGCATATCATGCAAGGTTACTCCACTAAATGGGGGGCCTACTTGCTACTCGAGAACATTTATTTCCATGGGCTTGAGCTATGTGCTATGTGCCCATTACTGCTGTATGAATTTCTCCCATAAAGCTATGCCCAGCAGTAAATGATTACTTTTTTACGTTTACTTACTAAAATTTATTGGAAACTTCTCGAGCTTTTCAATGATCTGATTAACATTTTTATAAAATTATTCTGTATCTTTTGAAGATTACAAAATAAATCATATATTGTATGTAACCTTCCACCATCGGACAACCAGACGCTCGGTCGGTCTTCGCTCTGTTGATGTCTGCATACCACGGATTCGAACTAGTTTGCTCTGTTGCTCGTAATGCATAGAGCACAGAAGTGAGTTTGCGTTTAGGGTATTTTTTGGGTTGACTCGTTTTTGCAGTGCCTCAAGCCTCAAGTTAAGAGTAGCAAAAAGTAATTGCTTCTATACCATCATCCGCAAGATAAGGGCCTCGCAGTTAAGACGTGTGCGAGAAGCTTCGCACCACTTTCTGAGTGAATTGGCAAATAGGTGAGATTCTCCACTGCTAGGTCACTGAATTTGTCTGATTGCTTCTGGCTCTCATCTAGAAGCAAGATTAAATTCAAATAAATTTTCTTAATTATTTCATTAATATTACTAACACTAGGATAAGTTTTAATAGTTTACCGACACCTATGAATGAAGAATCTGAAATAAATGTTTTTGATTTGATTTGATCTATAATATTTTCATCCGGTTATAATGTAAGTGTCTTATTTTTTTCATTTATTTATCATATGAACAAGCATTACACATATTTGTAGTGATAGCATTTAAAAAAAACCACTAAGGTTTATACTTAAGCTATCGAGAGATTACAATTTTATAAAATAATATAGCGTTATGTTGTATTGCGGATACTATAAAAAAGGAAAAACAAACAAAAAACATGAAATAAATATGCAAACAATCAAAAAATGACAAAATACGTTATAATAATTTAAGAAAGTGACCCTTTAGTTTACACCTAATGTTATTTTTAGTGATATTGTCCAATAATTCTGATGGTAAGTTATTGATAAGCCGAGGTATTAAGTAGCTACATGTTCTCTTACCGTACGCATTGCTAGCACGCGGCTCGTTGAGACGGTTTTTAGAAATTGCTCGAGTGTTGACAGAATGCTCAATCGGGATTTTTAGCGATTCATTAAAAAATTGTTCTTTTAATAAAATGTTTTGTACTTGTATATGTACTGGTAAAATTTTACAATGTTTAAAGGGACCATTAACGTCATCCCTGAATTTATTTTTTATTTTATTTGGAACTATAGTATTGAGTATTCTTACTTGTAAACTATGGATCTGGTCAAGATATGTTTTGTAAGTTCAGCCGTAGCTACTTAGCCCGTATTGAATGTGCGACTCCGCAAGTGCATTATATAACATTAACTTTATTTTAAAAGGAATGCGATTATTGAGAATAGTGATATTTGCTAAAAACTGTCTTAGTTTAGTACATACACGGTCAATATGCTTGAAGACAGGATTGAATTGATTTTTGTTTAGCTAAGCCATTGTACTTAACCATCTTCGAATAATGATAATTGTAGTTTAGCACTGGCTTGAATGTAAAAAAAGGTATTTTGTATGAAACTAATTCCACAATTTTGAATGCCTTCAAGATCCATCCAACAAGAGCCTAGAGTTCTTATTTTATCTACATATTGAATCCGCTCAGCTCCCCAGAATCCACTTGATCATTCTCAAGTTTATCAGAGTCTTATTTCAAAGGCAAGAAGTCTGTTAAAGCGGACATCCGATACCTTAGGGGTGTGACAAAATCCTCGTTCATTGATATAATATTACATGTATTTTGATTGTGCATTATATTTCTTTTTATTGTCGATGATTACGATTAAAGATTTTACAACGATTTTTTTAAAATATTAAATTTTGTTATTCATATCGTCTAACTGGACGGTAACTACCAAAATGGACCTCTAGGCCGAAAGGGAGCATCGTAGTGCCTCATAAGGGAGATTTTAGTATAGTTGCTACGATTGACAGACAGGTTGGCAATTGCAGTATTTATAAAGTCGTTATTAGGGTGATGCAGTTGCCCATCTTCTGGTTAGTTTCCCTTTCTCGCATCTTATGGAACCCACGGCATGTTATGTGATAGTGGTCATTCTAATACTGACACTACACGGTAAAGTTTGTGTTTGAACCCATAGTAAGCACCCATATTTTATGGTCTTAAAACGTTAGACTCTCTGTTCGTTAGCCGTCTTCCTTTTTACAAAAGAGCTTAAAAACTGAGCTTAAGAGTGTAGGATTTTAAATTGCATTTTAAACTGTTAAAAATTAGTATCAAACTTAGTATCATATCATACAAATGAATATACTTCGAGAAATAAAAAAAATTTCAGCAAAACTGAAAGATAATTTGTTTGCTTATATTATTCTTCTGCAATGACGATGCTTTGTTACTATTAAGGTAATATTACTAAATTAATAAACTTTGGTGAACACATTACTGCTAATAATTTATTAACTTTATTACATCACCATTACAGCCCATCACAAGTCCACTGATGAACATAGGCCTTCCCATAAGTTACCTCATAGGAAATACTTTCCTGGGAATACTCTTGGCAAGTGAATTGACAACCGCAGTTTCTTTTAATTCAGTTGTTACCAGGAAGATGATAACTGCCCATCTCCTTGTTCAGCCTCCCTCTGAAGCATCTTACGACACCCACGGTATGATGTGGGGTAGCAGATATTCTTACACCACCACTACACAGTAATTTTTTTTAATAACTCTACATATTTAATTTTAAACCTCATGTTTTTCCACATATTGGTATGTGTAAAGTAAAAGTAAATTTACAGCCTATATACGTCCCACTGCGGGGCTCAGGCCTCCCCTCATTTCTGAGAGGGTTTTTAGGACAAGGAAGTGTCCGCCGCGCTGCCCAAATGCGTGTTGACGAACTTCAGATGTCTTCGAAATATTTTTTTTCTTATTCCTCAGACATGCAAGTTTCCTCACGATGTTTTCCTTCACCGCCGAGCACGTGGTAAATCAGCACTTAAAATTGCAATTAACAATTTCATTGGTGCCGGCGGGGATCGAACCCGGGTTACTCGCGTTCTGTTATATTTACAGCGAGCGTTAACCACTGAGCTACCACGGCTCTATTGGTATGTGATGATGTATGATATGATGTATGTTTTTTCAACTGCAATCAATAATAATTATTACTTTACTGTGATGGTGATGATAATATAGATTAGATAATCACTGAAAAACTTCACTTTACGATTCCTGACAGTCTCTTGATAAACTTTAAGTGAAACCTTAATCCTTTTTAACCGATTTCAAAAAAAGGAGCAGGTTCTCAATTTGACTGTATTTTTCTTGTGTTTTTGAATTATCCTTAATAATACGTATTTAATTAACTACGAATACATTGATGATGTTCTCATTTTATTTATATTGAAGTCGGTTGTAATAAATGTTCAAATTTACCACTTGTCACACAATGAATATACTTTTATTGTACACCACAAACAAATATACAGTTAACAAAACACAAAAAAGATTATAATATTATGTAAGTACAATTTGGTGGCCTTATCGCTACATAGCGATCTCTTCCAGGCAACCAAAGGTGTAAGGATTAGAACAGTGAGAACTAGGTAGGTGGTGCAATATAAATATGCATAATATAATAGCGATTTATAGACAATACATGCAATAAAATAACATACAAATAACTAATACATGAAATTATATAAATTGCTAAAATATAATAAAAATAAAGTAAAACATATATAAATATAAATATACATACATATATATAAATATATAAACAAACTTACACATTTACTCAAATATAGATATATATATACATATACATAAAAAATTCCTCAAACAATAATATAAAGCAGATAAATACAATAGATACATAATCACTTAATTTATTCTAACGGTGTTAAAACGACTGAGACAAGTAATGCTCTTTAAGTAGTCGCTTAAATATAACAATCGTTTGTGCTTCACGTATACGCAACGGTAGGGCATTCCAGAGCTTGATAGATTGGACAGTAAAAGATTTATTAAAAAAGGAAGTATTGTGAGTTGGAACCCTTAAAATGAATTTTCTTGAAGAACGTAGAGGTTCTCCTGGAAGCCCTACAAAACTAAACTTCTCCTTTAGATAAGGAGGTGTAGAAGGGTGAAATAATACACAGTACAGAATAGAAAGAATATGCATATTCCGGCGAAGTCGGATAGGTAACCACTTGAGACGTGAGCGAAATTGGGAAATATGGTCAAATTTGCGCAATCCAAATATGAACCGAATACTAGTGTTTTGAAGTCTCTCAAGCTTATTTAGCTGGTCCTCAGTTATGTCTACATAGCTTGCGTCAGCATAGTCGAGAATCGGAAGGAGAAGAGACTGTGCGAGCATAATTTTTGTAGGAATGGGAAGAAATGATCGAAGGCGACGCAGTGAACTAAGAGCGACAAAGGTTTTCTTACTTACCTCATTCAGTTGGCGTATCCAATTTAAGGAGTTATCGAAATAAATACCAAGATTTTTGACACTGTCAAAGTAAGGAATTACAATTCCATCGAATTCGATAGGTGGTACGGAGGACCAGTCAATTCTTGAGATAAAGCTCCGGCTACCAATAATAATGGCCTGTGATTTTTTGGGATTAACATTTAGGCCGTATGACTTACTCCACTCATGAATAATATTTAAATCGTTATTTAATGTAGAGATTGCATTCGGCAAATTCTCAAGAGTTGACTGGGTGTAAATCTGAACATCATCCGCATACATGTGGTAGAGAGAAGATATTTTATGAGTGATTGAATTAATGAAAATGGAAAAGAGTAAAGGTGACAACACGCCGCCCTGCGGCACGCCTGCAGTAATATCACACCAAGATGAGTGAGTTTCATCTACACGAATACGCTGCCGACGGCCACAGAGATAACTTTGAAACCAGTCAATTACTGATGGAGATATGTTAAGGGAACACAATAGACTCAACAGTATATCGAAATCAACAGTATTGAACGCATTACTGAAATCCAGCAAGGTCATGACTGTGAGTTGTTTATTATCCATACCCCACCGTATGTCATCAGTAACTTTGATTAAGGCAGTAGCCGTACTATGACCAGGACGGAAACCTGATTGTAAAGGATTCAACAAATTGTGCTTATTAAGGAAAAGGGTTAGCTGTTGGCAAATAAGTTTTTCAAGGACTTTAGAAAGGAAAGGTAAGATCGAGATGGGACGGAAATCAGAAAGGTTGACAGGATTGGATCTCTTCGGAAGGGGTATAACATGTGCACTCTTCCAGGCTTGAGGGAATTTAGACGAAGAGACACATGCATTAAGTAAATAAGTAATAGTAGGAGCGATAACATCAAGGAGAGGAATGATCATATCACGGCTAATGTTGTCGCTACCGACAGCTTTTGAGGAGATGGATAATATGATCTTCTTAACATCACATACAGTAAACTGACTAAAAACGAACGGAGGATAATTAGGAGTCGGAGTTACAGAAAGAGAACGAAGTGTTTGCAATTTCTGTTCTCTATCAAAAGAGTTAGAAGGATTAGAAAAATGTTGATTTAATAGTTCAACATCAACACAAGGAGGTAAGGCATTTAGGGATGTTCTTCCAACTCCAACTGTTTTAAGAAACTTCCACACTCTAGATGAGTCGCCGTTCTCGACTGATGTATGAATATGGCGTCGTTGTGCATCTCTACATAATGTATTGCAGCGATTCCTGATTTTGGCGTATTTCCTTTGGTTTTCCTCTGTTTTATTCCTCTTAAGCTTTGACAATGCTACATTTTTCTTCAAGATAAGTTTTTTCAGATCATCAGAGAGCCATGGAGCAGGTAAATGTTTGAGTTTTACGTAATGCATTGGCGCGTGAATGTCATAAAGCTGAGTAAGTAAGGAACAGAAAAGTTCAACTTTATCATCAATGCACGGTACTCTCTCAATCACTGACCAGTCAATGTTATGCGCATCTTCACAAAGTTGGTCAATTTAGGCTTGTTAGCTCCTTGGGACAAAACATTTAACGTTTGAAGTGTGACGAACATTGAACTTTTCCAACACCTGCGATGTTTCTTTAGAGCTATAAGCATACACTTTCCTATTTTACTTATTTTGGGCGCAAGAGCACCGTTCTGTGACTTCCATTACTCTCTTAAGTGAGTACATATTGTAGATACTAGAAGTTTAATAGGTCTATTTGAAATTTTAGATTTCTTCAGTGTTAATTTTGGTAGGTACCGATATCTGGCATTTGTATAGGTAAATTCTGCACATTTGATCATACACAGCCCTGAGTTTGATTACAAGATGTTGGGTGTTTAACTTAACTTACTAGATTTTTAGGGACCTATCGCACAACAATCATCAAAAAAAAATTAAGTTGGATAAGTTTCCGGTCAAACCTCAGGGTGGTGGCGTAGATTTTATTGGCAGATTTTAGGTAGGGGGCAGATTTTTGCGTTAGAATTTTAATATTGTCATTATGAATAATATACAGCAGCATTAAGCTACTATTTCACGCTGGTATTCTGTGAGAGCGTGGTCCTTCCCCGGTCGAGCCGACCCATTCGTGCTACAACTATACTTCAAATATAACTGCAGCATAGCTCTACCACGTAGTAAAACGCGTCACATTAAGCGCGTTAATAAATGCCAAACGTCATTTTAGGCTACATTATTTCACTGACAGTGACGTGGCGAAGTTTTCCAAATATTTGACCTAATTGAATTTGTTAACTTATCGTTAAAACTATTTCGGTAGTACGAAAGAGAGGTAGAATATCAGTATAATTATAGGTAAGAGATGCAGGAAGTCGAAGGATGCAGGTGGCTCAGAACTGTGCCTTGTGGTATTCCATGTTAATTACTAAGTTGTAGAGCCATATTGCAGCTATAGTTTGGTTGTAGCATGAATGGGTCTACTCGACCGGGGAAGCACCACGCTCTTACAAAATACCAGTGTAAAACAAAACTCAATGCTGATGTGTTTTGTAAGGTAAGTGTGGAGAACCGGTTACCCATATACTTGATACAAGGCATTCCAGTTAAGTCCTACAACGCATCAGAATTTTTTAATTGTAATGGAGGATAAATGTAAATGTCTATGGGTCACAAGTAGATATTTACAATCGGGTGTGTGCTCGCTTATCACCCTTATTCTATTAAAAAAAAGCATTCACAATGCAATAAGGCAGACCTAACACAGCTCAATTTTGCGTTGGATCATGTTTAAGGCTAGGAATGCTTCCATGTTTCATTTGCGTTCACTGGGGAGAGGTACACGAGAACAGATTAATGAAATCGCGAAGTAGAAGTATGAAAATATTGTTCTCTCACAACAACCACACATTTATTGTATAAAGTAAAGTTACAGTCTATATACGTCCCACTGCTGGGCACAGACCTCCCCTCATTTCTGAGAGGGTTTTAGGGCAAGGAAGTGTCCGCCGCGCTGCCCCAATGCGTGTTGGCGAACTTCACATGTCTTCGAAATATTTTTTTCTTATTCCTCAGACATGCAGGTTTCCTCACGATGTTTTCCATCACCGCCGAGCACGTGGTACATTTTTGTATGAATGTGATTATTTATCTTTACCATGTAGTGGCGGTGTAATATCAACTAGCCCAGTTCATCACGTGGGTGTCGTAACAGGTGACAGAGGGAAACGAATCAGAAGATGAGCAGCAGTTTCTTCCTATTAACGACTCAAATAATGTGTGTAGTGGCGACTATGGCCAATATCACCTCTATGAGGCAATCTATATGTGGAGACGTATGTTCAGCTGTGGACTTTGATAGGCTATAACGGTAACGGATTATTTAGCCCTTTTAATTATAAAAGCGTTGTCCGTCAAATGGGTCGGCAGTCCAAACAACCCCGCTTAGCCCTCAATCAGGCCACACTAATCGCGTTAATTAATGCCAAGCGTCGTTTTAGGCTACGTTATTTTACTGACAGTGATGTGGCAGAGTTTTCCCAATATTTGACCTAATTGAATTTGTTAACTTTTCGTTAAAATTATTTCGGTACTATAACTACGACATTTAATTTTATAACGATAAAAACAATTTAAGCCGCTACAATTTATTTATTATTTTTTCTGTAAAATTATGTGAGATTAGTTCAAAGAATTACAAATACTCAGTGCAAACAATATCGTGAAAGCAAACAACTGTGTAGAGTTTTAATGACAACGCAGCAGTGCGAATGATGAATGAAGATGATGTATTTGCGGCCGAGTTACAATAAATACGGATCCAATATTTAAATATGGATTGTTATTTGTGTGAAACAAAAGGATTCGTATACATTTACATTCGCATACATTACATTTGTATACATTATTTTAACTTAAAGATTTACTGTGGATTCGGTAGAAAATTTAATTTAATTCTGCGTTTATTTTATCTGCATATATTATTTATTAACTGCTTAAAATATTTAAGTTCTCTAAAGTTGAAAGTGAATAAGTCGGATTGAATTTTGAAAAAGAGTACAGACATAATCGACTCTACGAGAATGTAGTACGAGGTTGTGCGCATATCTAGTGCACAAGGCTTGTATTGTATACAAATTTGTTAAAATTACCCTTACCATGCATTTTTATTTGTGCGTACACTATTGTATATATTCAGTAGAGGTTTTTAAAAATTTAACAAATGCAGCTTGTCTTATCTTTTAAATTCTTATTTGTTTATTCTTTTTTATTTCTTTAAAAACGTTACCTCCATACAAGGATTTTCTCCTGTATCGTTGGGGCCATTTACAAACATACATTTCACAAGGACAAACATTCAGACCCGGAACAATTATTTGAAAGCCGTACAATTACTTAATATGTGCGGGATTCGAACCCGCGGCCCTTAGCCATGCAACACATTGCAAGCCACCCAAATAAAATAAACAGTCATAAATAAATGAATGATTTATTTATGACTGCCCATCATAAGCTCATTGTAAACAAAAACCTAGCCCATAGATAGCCCCATAAGTGTGATATTTAAAATAGTTGCCACGCTAGCGTGGCGGATTGGCCATCGCAGTATTTTTTTATATAGTTGTTATCAGTGGAAGACCTTGCTGCTTATCTCATCTTTATGTTTTCATTTAAAATAAACTTTAACTGCACTAAAATTGGCCATAACTAGTATTGAGTATATTTTTTCTTCAGTACCATTTATATGACTCAATTAGTATATTATGACAATGTTTTGTTAGTTTGATAGATATTTACAAATACTTAATATAGCTTAAAACCCTTAAAACGGACTAAATATAATTATTAAAGTGGTTTCAAAGTATAGGCAACCAAATTATTCATTGTTATGATTACATTTCCTTCTTTTGGATATGAATTTATTAATGCAAATGTTCACGGTATATTTCAAAGGAAATTCTATATTTAAAAAGAAAACATTATATTGCAATTGAAATCTGTCGGGCTTAAATTGAATCAGTAAATTAATTCTTAGATCCTGTCAAGAGACATATATCCTGTTTCCCTCTCAGTCACCAGGCTAACTTATCACGCTCTAAATAAATACAAACACGGCTAACGAAGTGCTGAAGGAAAGTTAAAAGCGTCTAACAAGAAAGGATCATGTCTTCTCCTAAGTAGTTTTATACCCCGTTAGAGAAGTTGTATACGCGTTGACTGTATTGCAATATAGGTATGTACTAAATGCACTATATCATTCAATATATCGTTTCTTTATATGTTTTAACTATCCTGATAACCATTAAGAATAGGTACTGCAGTTAAGACCACAACTAAACCTTGCTCATAAAAGCTAGCCTAAATAAAGGGTAGGTAAAAAAGGTGTCTTCCTATTTTATATACAAATACAAGACAATTTTATTGAAAGTTTAATTACATTTAATTATAAGGCTAAATTAAATATAAGGCAGTAAATACTCGAATCGATGGTTTATCTCGGCAGTAAAAGATCATAAACGATGGCCTTCCAATCCTACCATACACACAGCATCACCTTATTGCGTCTTAATCCAGGTTTCGCTATAGTTTGTAGAGCTTGACTACCCTTTGACCATGATCTTTTGCGCACATTCTTGTCGTAGGTGGCCAACTTTTCATCGCCGTTGATCAATCTATTCAAAAATGTTTCGGTTACATTACGTTTCAGTAGAAAATCGCAAATGCGTACACGATTCATTAGGTTTCTTTCAGTGAGCTCGTGCGGTACACAAATATCGTGCTTTTTTGTATAGCCAGACTTTTTCAAATGGGTCAAGCTATTTTGTGGTCAATCCTCGATTCCTAGGCTATGTCGTAACTATGAATATGCCGATCGTGATTCACTTTTGCAAAAATGGCATCAATATTATATATTGTTGCCATTATTACATATAATAATAGCAATAACATAAAATTGCAATTAACAATTCCATTGGTGCCGGTGGGTATAGAACCCGGATTACTCGCGTACTGTGAAATTTACAACGAGCGCTAAGCCCCTGAGCTACTACGGCTATAGCTCAATTACCTTTTTAAAAATGGATGCCCAGTCGTAGGATGTAGATAGACTATAGCTTTATTTCTACTTTGGTGATTTTCCATTAAATATCGTTAAATTATACATTATATTACCATGATTAAAAAAACAAAAACTAAAAATATAAATTATCATATACTCCTAATCCCCGCGGCAGTGCTAGGAACGCTCGCCGCGTTTCCGGCCTAGACAAGACCTAACCCCTTTTATCAACAGAGGCGGTAACATTAAATAATAAAATAAACACTTTATTTTTATTTTAAACTAACATGAATAAGCGTCCTTGAATAATTTTCTATAAAATATAAAGATATAGTGTCAATCACTGGCACCTTTTGTTAAAGTTTAACTATTACAAATTAAATATACTTTTGGTTCTTGTGTTTTTGACATAACAATCTTCCTTCAGAGTACACACTAATAAGAAGAAATATAAGCACTGCGTCTGCCGCTGATATATATTTTAATTTCTTCATCAAATAGTTCATCAAGTACCCACCTTTTTTTTATAGAAGAAGGATGATAAACGAGCACACAGTCCACCTGATGGTAAGTGGATGCTGTGCCCCATATACATCTGCATTTAATCTCGATTAAGAATCAAAATGCAGATGCATTGTCACCCCTGAGTACAAAGATAAAACGCCTCGATTCCGACGTAATATTTTCAGCGTAATTGTGATATTACTTCTGGTGCCTGGTATCTATGTCTGATACTGCCACTATACTACCAAGCGTGACTATTAACGTAAACCCTCCATAATATACATTTATATGTATACGTTGGTGAATCAATTTGGCTCACTATGGTACTATAGTGAGCCAAATTGATTCACCAACGTATAATTTGGCTCAACACTTAGCACAAATATGTACGTATAGATAATTTAGCACTTAAAATTGCAGTTAACAATATCATTGGTCCCGATGGAAATCGAAATTGTTTTCTCGCGTACTGTGTAATTTACAGAGAGCTTAAGCCTCTGAGCCATCAGGTGTCATAATTAGTATATAAAATATCAAAGTCAAATACAATCTTTAATTATATGCCTCATAAAAGTGTATTTACTGTCGTGATATTTACGTTAGTAGGGGTTGAAATTATTAATTTCAATGACTCATCGTTACCCATCTTATGAGAAAACATATAGTTCGGATGAAATAACTTAAAATAAAAAAAGCGTACTATAATTATATTTGCGTAATTTACCATACGCATATCAACCTTTAAATTTTTTATACATTCAATTATCCAAAGTTCGAAAGTAACAAATTACATACGTCCACGCTTTCAGCACAGGCTTCCTTTTTTCCTGATTATTATTATTCTAGAGTAAGACAGAGTCCACCGAGTTACTTATTTATTACTTAAAATTTGTTCCCACTGTACAGAGTATACTCGTAACCTAAATTGCACCTGAATACACATCCAGATCCAAAACAATTATTTGCACGTCTACTTCGTGCAGGTTTCATACCTAACCAAACGCTTTGAGTCTCCATAGACGGACTGCTTGGAACAGTTAGTGCTGACAGCTCCAAGCGGTAGATGATGGACAATCTGAAGTTTCAATACAAACATGACGTTTGCAATTAGCAGACCGCTTTTGCAGTCACAGCCGAAAAATAAAGTTAGCGTACAGTCGAGTTTCGTCGTGCTGTCGGCAACAGAAAGCTGCTCGACCCGCCGTACACGGACCACTTGAAGCGGTTAGCTCCGCCCGCTCGCTGCTTTCTCAATTTTACGCCGTAAAATTTTAACCAATTCATCGAAAGATGCTATCGACAACCTAAAGTATTTGAAAAACTTTTTATCATCACCTCTGAGCTGGGGATACAAACTATGAAATATATCTTTCAGCCTCGATAACTTAGACAACATTTAATCCGGCGTTCGAAGTAGTCCGGAAGAAATAATCCGAAAAAAATGATCGAAGTAGTGCTAAACTTATCTTTTTTAGTATTTAACATAAAAGAGTCCAGTTCTCTAGTTCTCAGAAATTTTTGACTTTTTTGAATATGTGGAACAAATAATTACTTGTCAATTTAATTTTTATGTATAGCCATCATACTCACAATAACTAAAAACTGTTACTTTTTTTACAAATGTTAAGTTAACAAACGAACGTACAGTCATTAACGTAAGTGGCTACTGCAGTCCATAGACACCTCCAGCCATCTTGAAATAAGGAAGACTAAGGCTGAGGACTACGATTGAATGCCTCATGGCCTATAATAATACTGGATCTACATGCCCTTCAGGCTGGGGACACAGCAGTACACGCACCGCTATTTGGCTGCATAAGCAATGACTCGTTCGACTCGACTCGGCTTTACGAATCTATAGTTTAAATTTATATATAACGACTTTCAAAATATACCCAGTCGATGAAGTGAAGGTGACAAACGGACTAACAGTCCACTTGATTTAAAATATCAACTGTAATTCATAGGCACCTGCAAACAACTCAGAAGACACAAGTTTGCGCGTTTACTGCTAAAAAACCCCTTTGTCGTATTTCCCCAGTTTCAAGTGACTCCTTGTTGCCTCAGCAAGTATCCTCGGCGTCGACATATCGAGTGGCGTGCAGTTACGTGGTCACTTGGAAGAGAAGGTCAAGTTGGCCTCTGAAAGGCTTGGCGTGCTCTGCAGAGCGGGACAGTATATCATGCCGGTACACCGCTCACAACTTTACAAGACGTAGGTTCGGCCTCACATGGAATAATGTTCCCTTCTCTGAGCTGGGGCTACCCAGTGCCAGCTCCTTCCACTTGACTGCATCCAGCGCAGAGCGGCTCGAATCGTAGACGACCGAGTGCTTTCCGATCGGCTCGTTTCACTGGCACTACGAAGAGATGTTGCATCCCTTTGCATTTTCTTTCGCATCTACCACTAGAAGTGCTCTGAGGAATAAGGTATTTTACGAAGAAAGTAAAAAGATCGTCTCAAATATATACATATATTAATGTTATAAACCACTTTCACGGTTATGTAGCAGAATAAAGTGATCGCGAGCGATCGTAAAACCTGTTATTTCGGTGCCTCAATTGTCGTTAAGATAATTTTCTCGTTGAATCACCGTCAGAACATCAAGTATTCATAAAGCACCTATTATATATTATACCTATTGGTCTGAAAATTACTTTAAACTTTCTTTGAATAAGTGACTGCCATGATTTTCTTGTAAATTACTCCGTACAAAAGGCTGGTTTTTATTTTGCTTTTTTCTTATTGATAGTGTGACAAACGAGCCTTGTGCCACCTGATGATAATTAACTACAGAGGTCAATAATTGACATGTGCAACTAACTTTAAAACATGCATGCCCCTGAAGAACTGTAAATCCAAGATTCTACAAGCGGTACGTAGACGACACTTTCAAAATTTTACCATCTGACAAAGTAACTGCATTTTTAAACCACCTTAACTCTATACACTCTAAAATACAATTCACAATGGAGTTAGAGACAAATAATTCTTTAGCTTTCTTAGATGTTTTAGTCATTCGAAATCCTAATAACACAATTGGTCATACTGTGTATAGAAAAAAAGACCCATACCAACCGATATTTAAATGGTGAATCTCACCATCATCATTCACAGTTAGCTACCGTGGGTAAATCTTTATTTCAGAGAGCACGAGGGATCTGTGACAGAAAACATCTGGCCGCCGAACTTCAGCACGTCAAGCAAGTATTGCAAGAGAACAAGCTTCGGGTCCCGCGCCTACGTCACAGTGACCGAGTGAAGCCGGCCACAGTCGAGCGTGTACCTGCTGTACTACCTTATGTCAGAGGAGTCACAGACAAGGTTGGCTACATCTTGAAGCGAGCTTCCATTAAAACATACTACAAGCCGCCGAAGAAGATTAGTCAATCTTTACCATCCGTCAAGTGTAATATCCCTCAACAAGATGCAGGAGTGTACAAGTTAGATTGTGAATGTGGTCTCTCTTACATAGGTCAAACAAGAAGATCCATAAAAACCCGCGTGAAAGAACATATAGCTGACGTGAAGCACCGACGCTCCGGGAAGTCTGCAGTCTGCGAACATGTTCAAGATCGTCCCCACCATTACATTCGTTTTGATGAACCACAAATTCTCCCAAAAGAACACCGATTCCTACCAAGGATGATACGCGAGGTTATTGAAATTAAAAAACATCCAAATTTCAATAGAGAAGATGGATGGGTGCTGCCACCTGCTTGGGATCCTATAATTAACAAAGTTAAACCCAAACCTAAGCATACCACTGCAAGACTTCATGATACTATAAGCTCGTTTGCGTAAATCGGAAAAAAAAAAGGTACCGAAACAGGAGCACCCCCGCCCCAAAAAAAAAAAAAAAAAAAAACCAATTTATAATAATAATATAATTTTTTTTTTGGCATTTTTTTTCAAAAAAACAAAAAAAAAAAAAAATTTACCCCAACCCCAATTGGCGGCGTAAAAAAAAAAAAAAAAAAAAAAAAAAAAAAAAGAAAAAAAAAAAAAAAAAAACGGAACAAACACTTCTGTGTTCGGAACACACGCGCTGCCATTTGACGAAATACATAGGTAAGACGGTACGAACCCTAACGGATTCCTAATCAGAAACCGAAAACTACCACCTAATACAATATAAAATAAAATAAACGTATTCATGTTATATTTGTATTGCCATTAGCTTATTTTATAAGTGAAAGGGCCGTGTAAGCTCAGATGGTTAGCGCTCGCTATAAAGTTCACAGTACACGAGCAATCCGGGTTCAATCTCTGCCGATACCAATGAAATTGTTAATTGCAATTTTATGTGCTGATTTACCATGCCCTCGGCGATAAAGAAAATCATCGTGAGGAAACCTGCATGCCATGCAAGAAAAAAATATTTTAAAGACATGTGAAGTTCGCCAACACGCATTGGGGCAGCGCGGTGGATATTTCCTTGCTTTAAAACACTCTCAGAAATGAGAGGAGGCCTGTGTCCAGCAGTGGGACGTATATAGGCTGTAACTTTACTTTACTTTATTACTTATTTTATAAGTAGTTTGCATTATTAATTGATACTTATCTAGGTTCTAGGTGCTGATAAGTATCAATTATATTTATTTAAACGATAAGGGTGTTAAAATAAAAATGCTTGTAAGTAATACTTCGACATGCTTTCTTTCGTTATTTTACTAATAAAAACAAAATACCTATTTAGTTTAAAATATCTCCAGAGCTCCGTTCACGTGCCACTCTGATGTGCTGCGTTCAAGGGAGAGCTTCAAGTAATAATTAGTCTTGTCCCGAGTATTAATGACACTTTTACTTTTTTGACAGGTCACTTGATGACATGTTTAGAACAGCTTAATTAAAGTTTTTTAAGGGCGGCTAAACGTGAGATGGTGTCTATTTTAGATTGCATCGGCTCGTTTTAATTAATATCACCCCATATTTCAAAAATAACATGATAATAATATTTATTATATTATAGTAACATGTATGTAAAGGTAGGATTGAAGATTCGTCGCCATATGTCCAAATTTTGTATACATTATATCATCATCATCATCATTACAGCCCTTCACAAGTCCACTGCTGAACACAGGCCTCCCCCAAGTAACGCCACGCTACATTATATATATATATATATATATATATATATAAAAATATATATATATATATTGTATTTAATAAGCAAGTAATTATTTAATGCAAGGAGGGTGACAACCGAACCACAATCACAGCGACCAGTCTCCGGGACCGATGGTATAAAAACATTTATACATCATCATTTAAAAACAAAAATGCTGATGTTGTTATCTTTGAGGATGAAGATGGAAAGCTTCATTTCTATTTTTTCAAGAATTCTTTTTCTTCTTTTAATCAGGCTATAAACATTTTACCACTACATAAGGATCCAGGACGACATTACTCCATGTTATTTCTCGAAATAACGTGGATTGATTATCTCTTACGCTAATTATCTCCACCCTAAACGTCATTCAACAGTGGAAGTGAATCTTACCTCGATGCATTTATTAAAGACTATGATGTAATCATTTTAAATCGAGAGCAGATCGTATGTCATCTTCATTACGACCAATATGACTTCGCACGCTGATTGTGGTTAAGAATCCCTGGGTCAATTGCTTTGACTCCTCTTCATTTACACTGTTGAAATGCTTTATTCAAAAGTCTTATATCTCTCTTCAATGAGGTTTAAATGGAATATATTGTCTCAGATTGGAATCGTTCATGCAGTTTTTATTAGCAGATTTGTTGCAAGAAATTGTGTAAACCAAAAGGTTAAAATAGGAGTAATACGAGTATAACGAAATGTTTTATTTGAATCATTATTACATTTCTCAATACCCATGAGAAATATAGAAAAAAACTGCTGAATGATGAAGATTAGTAGACTGTGCCAGTACGTTTTTACTTCAAGCGAGTCATTACTATATAAAGTTACAAAATTACAAATAGGCATTTATAAATAGGTCATACTATATATATAAGGTTTTGAACAATGTTCAAAAACATATATATATATATATATATATATATATATATATATATATATATATATATATATATATATAAGGTTTTTGAACATTGTTCCATTTGTTCTGTGTGAAGTATGAAAGCGAGGCGTCTGAAACGTATGAGTAAGGCGATCGTTTAGTATATTTAATTTTTAGGACATTATATCCTTTGTTCGTAAACAACGCTTCGGTACGCTGCAATGTCTGATATAGTAAGGCAGAAATCTTACAAATAAGAAAAGTCAGACAATTTGACAAAGAAGTCGATGTGGAGACTCCATTTCTTCTTTTTACAATGGTTCTGTACTTAATAGTAACTTTAAGTCGATTCTGCTTACAGTGTACTTGTAGAGCTGAGGCTTAGGAGAGCGTAATGTATCACTACGGCTATAGGCAACTTATTGTACTGACCTTCCTGCAAATCTATAAGTGCTATTTTAACATTTTCTATTGTTGTTCAGCCTTGGCCCGATTGAAAGCGTGTAGCAAAACACACTGCAGTCGGGATTACTCAATCATATTTATTTACATTGGAATTAGGCGATGATATTGTGTAAACAGACTAATACTCCACATTTTGGCATCTCTCACAATATGTTCTTTCGACGTAGTTTTTATGTGCGTCACTATTCTAACTTCAACGGTCCATCTCATTACGAAACATTTGATTTAATATTGTATTGTAACTATTTAGAACTGCCAAAAACCCGATATTTATAACACCTTGGCACAGTTTAAAAATATAATAGCCCCGTTAGTCGCTTTTGTTAGAATAGAATTAGTAAAATGTAACTTGTCGTAACTATGAGTAGGTATTTTAATTGCTCAAAACGTATCATAGAAGAATAGTGATACAAAATAAATGCTTTTGTAAAAAAACTTTTATTGATGATAAATTGCCTAAGAATCAAAAAGAAACTTTCTAATTACAAACTTTGTATCATAAATTCAAACATTCAACAATTAATGATTGATATCATTGTATAAATATACTCACTTTACAGCGTAATTAATAAAGATTGCTACAGTACAGCGTCGGAACTGAGGACAAACGAGATATAAAAGTTGCTATCTATACGGAACCACGTATCATAAAACTAATCATAGCGGCAATAAATCTAATGTTCTCATTTATAAGTAATAAAACCAACTATAAAATTTCAATGCGGTATCTCACGGACGGTTTTGATTCAATAGGAGCACAAATCGACAGCAATTGGGCCCCGGATTCTGACCGAACCGTGGAGAATCGGTCAATTTGGTACAAAAATCAAGGTATATTTAAATCTTTATTTATTACGAATTCACTTGATTGAGCTATTTCGGAGGGAATTGGTTGCTAGTATTATGAAAGTTGATTTTGCTTATAGTCAGCATCATCATGATCGTCATCATTACAGCTGTAATGATGACGATGACAACAAACGCCTTCTCCAAAAAATATCACAAACAATGTCCTGAGCAACATGCATCCACTGTTTTCCTGCATGGCTGGCAAGGTTGTCCCCTCATATATAGTGGTGGGCCGCTCTATATTACTAATATGATAATTTAAGTACGTAGTTTTAGCTTTTTTATTATAGTTTTTTTTAATTGTAAATATTTCACTGTGCATAACAGTTACATTAAAAGATTTGCATTCAATTCAAAAGGTGTTGTTGTTTTATAACATAACAATTACAAATATATTTTGCCACTTTGTAACGAGATTACAAAGCTCATTCAGAAGCGTCAAAGGCAAGGCCCGCAGCGCGTGGCTTCAAACCGCGGGTCGCGACGCTCACAGCCGACCACAGAATTACTCGGTTGAGCGCCTAGCAATGAGAAGTTGTGTACACATCTATACGTAGCCGAGACTGTCCTGTGAAATTGCATCCAATTCAAAGGATAATTTGATTGAATTTACTGTGGTTATAGTCAAGATTAATTTCTTTGAATGGTTATGTTAATGTTCATTACCTACATTCTATATTACATTTATAAGTTAGTAATAGTGTATTTTTGAAATAATGTACCCTGGCGTCTTTGCAAAACTAAAAGAACCTTTAAATTTTTTGTGAAAGGCAATTTGTGTCAAGTGACATTTTAACATAATGATTTTTTTAAATTTACGCGAATACTACACATTGAATAAAACTAAATTTACGGATTTTATCGCGTTTATTTCATTACTTTTACTTATTTTTAATTCCCGACGTTTTGGGTGCTTTACAGCACCCATGATCACGGGGGGTACTGAGATGTTTGACGTCCCAATGTCATAGTTATTCCGGTTACCTTCAGTTTTTGAATATTAATTTTTGGTCCGATTTACGCAAAACGAGCTTATAGTATCATGAAGTCTTGCAGCGGTATGCTTAGGTTTGGATTTAATTTTGTTAATTATAGGATCCCAAGCAGGTGGCAGCATCCATCCATCTTCTCTATTGAAATTTGGATGTTTTTTAATTTCAATAGCCTTGCTTATCATCCGTGGTAGGAATCGGTGTTCTTTTGCGAGAATTTGTGGTTTATCAAATCGAATGTAATGGTGGGGACGTGGAGGGAATGACTGAACTAAACTGAGTGAAAAAATGACTAATAATAAATAAACATTTAAAGATAAATATAGATATGTATAGATAGAAACAAAACTCCTCCATTCAACACTTTTAAATTAAGGTTGTTTGTGTGACAGTTATCAGCAAAATTACTCGTTCATTCTGGAATTACTGTGGATAATAATATCCATATTGTGTTACTAACATGGATATTTTAACGCAGAGTAGCTAATAACATAATATATATCTAGGTACACTAATATGTTCGGACTCTCTTGAATTTTAGTTAAAAGTTTATAATACATATTCTTAAAAGTAAAACTGTTGATACTTATTGAGCAACTCTGTATGTAGACTTTTTGAATAATATGAAAAAAATATTACTTATTTTGCACAAGTTTCTCGAAAATCGAAAAGAATTTATACCAGTCGTAATTTCAAATTTTGGTTTTCTGTTAAAGAATGTAACAAGTCGTGAATTTTTATTTAATATTTTGTTTGTAATTGTTATGAATTATTAAAGTTATATAAATTTTAAGGATATCCAAGTTTATGGACAAACTTGGCTACCATAACCAATAGGCACAGTTAAACGGCCGAGATCACAGAATACAGACCGCAAATAGGTTTCGGAATTAGCTTCGGAAGATTTCTTTGTATAATGATAAAGACAAATTGCTGCTAACGAGTGCCTACAACTTGTTTTTGCATGGACGTCTACTGTGTTAGTCATTGAAATTACTATTCTTATAGATGATCTATAAATAAATAAATATTTTCATCAAATTTTGTTCATTTTTAAAATTAAATAGGTACTTACTATATTGAACGCTATCATTATTGTTACAATAATTTAAATCATGAACAAGCAACCGATGGGAAAATGAAGGTTCGAGTGTCGGCCACGTACTAGTGTATTATATAGTGCCCCTCCCTGCCCCACTAGACACGACCTAATCGGATGAGCAGAGAATCGATGTATACAGGCTGGATACAGGAAAGTATACCGGTTTGGAACCGACAGTTAATGTGGGAGGTCCATGTTTAGCAATGGAATTGTGAGGGCTGCAACTATAGTGATTTAACCTGTTAACCAAGCCCTGCTCACATTAGATCGCGCAATACCAACCTTACGCCCGCCAAGTAGTGATCGAATTAGATCAGAATTATGTAAACATGTCTACCTATGAAAAAACTATTTTTTCGTTTTAAACAAAACCAAAGACACTATGCAATAGATATTAGTATCAAAGACAAAGATATGCTCTTTTATTTTAAACCATAACCTGGCAATGTTTCTTAGAAAAAAAAAAAGAAATCACTCTGAACTTTCGGCGTTCCACGTGCCGTTTTGATAAAGGTGTTCCGTCTTTTTTTATAGAATTTTATATTTGTGTCTGGACTAAAAACGAAAGTATTATACTTTTTTATATTCCTTGTAATATAGTGAACACATATATATATAATTTGTGGTATAAAAAGTGAAAAGTAAATTGCCAAAAGTGCTTCAAAATCTGGAAGGCCAATTATGGCGGCTGGGTCATAAATGTGGTATTTTTCACATTCTCATTTATTTTTAGTGTAAAATGTAAGTAAAAATAGTTTTCTTACATATTTCAAATAACTTGACGTTGTATTTATTTCAAATTCACACAAAACTATTTTAGAAATATTGTTCTAAATGTCACACAGATAAAATATTAATATTTAATTTTTTTAATTTCTTTATATTTTATATTTTGGTATGAGTAACGAATGGAAACACATAAAACATGAAAATATACATATTTCCAAACAATTTGATATAAATTTCTCCAAAAACAAAAGTGTAGAATTCAAATTAGTAGTAATTTTGGCACTAAAAGTGAAGTATATACTACTACTTATGCTATAAAGGGTAATTTATGAATTTTATTATAATTTCTAACAACCAAAATAATTTTATTCAATAGTTTATACATTCAACAAGAATTCCTGTAAGTTTTATCCATAAATATTGTCTCAAAGTGAAAATATAGCAAAATTTGCAATATAGCAAAAAATTTGCTAATTTGCAAATTTTCCCGCCAAAAAGGTCGCGAGCGAACGGGAGTGTCATATTACGCGTGGCCTCGCGAGCTAACAGGATCGTACCATGTGAGAAAATAGCGTTCTTTGTGAAAATTGTGTGTCAACTTTTTTAATAGAATATAAGTGACAAACGAGCACACAGTCCACCTGATGGTAAGTGGATACTGTGGCCCATAGACATATACATTTATCCTTGATTAAGAATCAAAATGCAGGTGCGTTGTTACCCCTGAGGACTAAAGTGGAATGCCTCGTTTCCAGTAAAAAAGGTCTCCCGCTCTCTAAACTTACCATACGAAACACATCAGTATTAAGTTGCTATTTTACGCTGGTATTCTGCGAGAGCGTTGTCCTTCTCCAATCAAGCCGACCTATTCTGCTACGAGTACAACCATAATATAGCTGCAGCGTGGCTCTACCATGTATAATTAATTTATAGGTTCTTTTACTTAGTAGCCTCACAAAATCTAAAAGCTTATGTCGAGTTTGATCTTGGATATATCTATGTATATTTTCTCCATAATAGAGAAGATTTCATTGATGAGTGGAAACATTCTACTTACATAAATTTCGCATGAACTTAAATCTTAAATCCAGGCCCGGAAATTTGCAGTTTATGCAAACTTATTTTGTGCGGGATTGTAAACCTAGATTCGAAGTCTCGAGATTAGTTTTTTTTTTTTTTTTTTTTTTCGGGTAGGTGTGAAAAAAGTAACAACTAAATTTTGTGCATCTCTGTAATTTTATTTATTTATTTTAGTTATTCAATGTGTACAGTATTTAATATTTGTTAAGTATCAACTAAAATATCATATATGCAATAAATTAAATACCTGCCATAGGCTGCTACCACTTTTCTTACAAACTTCAAGTTGAGTACAATACTTAAAGAACATCTCAGTATGGAAAACATATTTGAAGTTCTTAAAACACAAGTATCACTGGAGAAGACACTTAATCAGAGGTTGGATGAGTTTGAAGCGAGACTAGAGGGGTCATCAAAGGACTTAAGCCTGAAGGACCTAAGTTCTGACTACATCAACTTCAAGAATTTTGTCTATTCAACATTAACATTACTGCGGCAGCAAATTAACCATCTAATTGTTAATGTGGATGCCATTGAAAGTAGACACAGAAAGAAGTTTCTGCTGCTGGGAGGAGTGGTCGAGAATACCAATGAGAATGTCCGCGAATTGGTAGCTTCAGTCATCACGAAGAGTCTTGGTATCAAAAATTGTTCTGGTCAGTCGCTGCAGGTATGTCATCGTCTTGGCACAATATCTAATGGCCGCCCTCGTCCGATTCTCATAAAATTTGAAGATGCTCCATTGCGTCGGGAGGTATGGGCCAAGAAGGCTTTGCTCAAGGGTAGCCCATATGTGTTGTCAGAATATCTAACACGAATGAGGCAGTCTTTATTCTTAGAGGCCCGCAGGCACTTCGGCATTAGGAATGTGTGGACCTTGGACGGGGTGATCAATGTCAAGCTTCCTACTGGATCCCGTTACAAAGTGTTTACAACAAATGATCTAGAGAAGCTGACAACCAAACACAAAGCTGACGTGGAACGGGCTACCTCGCTTCCAGCCTCAGATGTCATTCCCAAAAAAGAAGGATCTAAATCCAGGTCAACAACTACTTCGAAGCGTGCAATCAGTAAGAAGTTGTGATTTATCGTAATTGTTTCCTAGTCTGTACATAATGGCATTGCACTTTACGATCAGCATCATTCTTGCTGTATTTATAACTTTTTCGATTTCATTTTATGATTTTGGTGCTGACAGTAAGCTCTATTTTACGTTCACCGTATGAAATGTTATTATGTTATTGTGGTACATGTTTGGTACGAAATACACTAGGTAGGTAAACAATTTATCATAGCAGTTTATGTTCACAGACTACTAAGAGGATACTATCTATGTTATAGTCAAACGTCAATATCATACAATTATTTTTATTAAGACATTGGCCTGGATTCTTGGTTTTAAGCCATGTCTTCATTTCATTTGTATATAATTTTCGTATCTTAACCATTAGATTGTATTCAATTGTAGCGTTTTATTCTCAGTTTAGTCTTTTCATAATTATTAATATATTTTAAATTAAATGTACAATATACTCTTGTGTCTTGTATAAATGTAAAATAGTAAACGATCACGGCCTTACTTATAATTGTTGTTTATCGCTCACTTAAGTTAGTCATTAACATTATAATATATGTCTTTCTATTGTCCTTTGTTGTATAGAAGATGAGCACAACAATAATTATCTTTTAATTTGACCAAGTGAAATATGAGTAAGACATCATTGCTATTTCATTGGACTGTTTAAAACATTTGTGCTAATCTTCTTTTTATATGTAAACTTGATAAATAATTTTTAAGGCAGACCGGCAGGTAAAACAAATAGTGATTAATTAACTTTTTATATTTCATAATAGTTTCATTATTTTAATATTTATATTCATAAATATAGTATTTAGTATATATAAAATTTATTATATATATAGGTACACATATATATTATACAACATTATTTATTATTACATATACCCTATATACTCATTTTTTCTATTATTAATAATAATAGATTAAATGTCATCGGATGAAGACTCATTTTATTCTGCATGTTCTTCTTTTAACGTTACCTCACCCGCAGACGATTCTTTTATCGATAACGTGGGTAATTATTTGCACACGAAATTTGCCTCTACAAATTGTTTAAATGTATGCCATATAAATGCGCAAAGCATCCCTGCCCATTACTCAGATCTACTTGACATATTTTCCTCACCATACATCCATGCTTTACTTATCTCAGAGTCCTGGCTAAAACCCTCCCTATCCTCCACGTTGTACAGTCTTCCTGGATTTGTACTTATACGTTCTGATCGCACTGGCAAAGGTGGAGGTGGCGTAGCCATTTACTTGCGATCGGAATATGCATATGATGTCATTGCAATATCACCATCAGAATATAGAGGATCTGCTGAGTACCTATTTCTAGAAGTAAAAATTAAGGGTTTGAGGGTCGTGCTCGGAGTTGTTTACTGCCCTCCTTCAACTGATTATTTTTCCCATATTGAATCGGTAATCGACTCCATCAGCACTGATAATAAACATATTATAATAATGGGTGATTTCAATACCAACTTGCTAAAATTTCTCCTCAGAGTCGCAAACTTAAAGCCATCATGGACTCGGCAGATCTCTATATTCTACCATCTAGTCCAACTCACCACAACGTGGACACCGAAGATTCATGGTTAGACATCATTTGCACTAGTTCAGCGGATCATGTTTTATATCATGATCAACTGGCTGTTCCCGCGTTTTCTCGACACGATCTTTTGGTCATGTCGTATAAATTAAAGCCTCCCAAGCCAAAGCCAGTGATTGTGTATTTACGCAATTTCAATAAAATTGACACCATTCGACTACACCGCGATGCTAAGAATATAGAATGGGGCCCATTGCTGGATGCAAATAATATGGAAGACAAAATTGCTCATTTAAACACCCAAATTCTCAACCTGTTCGATAGGCACGCACCAGTTCGAGCAGTCAGGTTACGTCGACCTCCTGCACCGTGGATAACTGACGAAGTGCGTAGAGCAATGAGAAGAAGAGATCGAGCTTTTCACATTTTTAAAAAGAATCGGAACAGTTCCACCTTTCAACAATATAAGCGAGCACGAAACCGCTGTAATCAGGTGGTAAGAACAGCCAAACGCCGCTACTTCCACAATAGTATTTCAAACTCCTCTTCTGCAGATATATGGAAGTTCCTTAAATCCCTGGGATTTGGAAAATCACATTCCAATTCTCTAATCCCAAATATTTCACTCAATGACTTGAATATACACTTCTCTTCTGCATCACGTCTGCATTTGACCACCAAAGCTACGACTCTCCAGGAACTTAATTCCATGCCTTTGTTATCATGTAATTCTTTCGACTTCAGTTCAGTGACTGACGATGATACTAGAAAAGCCATACTTTCAATAAAATCTTCCGCAACCGGATATGATGAGGTGAGTAGACCTATGATACTTCTCATACTCGATATTGTTACTCCAGTTCTCACTCACATCATCAATTTCTCCCTCTCTACTGGTATTTTCCCTAAGTTATGGCTAAAAGCTTTTATCTTGCCTCTTGCGAAGGTACCCAATCCATCCCTACCCTCTCATTTTAGACCTATTTCTATACTGCCGTTTCTTTCCAAAGCCCTTGAATCATTGGTACACAAACAAGTCACCTCTTTCATTTCGAAATGCAACTACCTTAGTACATATCAATCTGGCTTCCGCCCGGGACATAGTACCACCACAGCTTTACTTCAAGTTACAGAAGATTTTAGAGAGGGCATGGAGAGGTCATGTTTGACTGTTCTGGTCCTTATTGACTTTTCAAACGCATTTAATTGTGTCGATCACGACTTACTCCTTGGATTACTCTCACGCCTAAACTTCTCCCCGTCAGTACTGAACTGGTTTTCCTCTTATCTTCGCGGTCGCCAGCAGGCTGTTCGGGCTGGTCAGGATTTTTCCGACTGGTGCGATCTATATCTAGGTGTACCGCAAGGCGGCATTCTCTCTCCTCTCTTGTTTTCGTTGTTTATCAATCTTCTAACTACCCACCTTCAATGTTCTTACCACCTATACGCTGACGATCTTCAGTTATACTCACAAGCGTCCTCGGTTGAAATTGCTACCGCTATTGCAGCTATTAATCAGGACTTACAACGCATTTCAAACTGGTCACAGCGATTTGGTATAACGGTAAATCCCAGTAAATGCCAGGCTATTATCATTGGTAGTCGTCGATTGGTGTCACAACTTAACATACCTGATCTACCATCCATTTGCTATGAAAACTGTGTAATTCCTTTCCGCACTAGTGTCAAGGATCTGGGTTTAATTATTGACTCGACCCTTAGTTGGAGGTTACAGGTGTCCGAGATTTGTCGTAAAGTCACAGGCATACTTCGTTCCATCTATCGTCTTAAGTTCTTTCTGCCTCCTTCAACTAAGATTCTACTCATCCAATCACTAATTCTTCCTTATTTGACTATGCCGATGTTTGTCTTTCTAATATCTCTCAGGAGCTGCTAAGCAGGTTGGACAGGTTACTTAACAACTGCATACGATTCATCTTTGGTCTGCGCAAATACGATCACGTATCAGAATTTCGCTCCCAATTAAAGTGGTTGACTATACGCCAGCGCAGAGATTTTCGAATGCTGTCCTCTCTGTTTTCAGTTCTTAATGATTCTTCCTCACCCCTTTACCTAAAAGAAAGATTCCAATTCCGTAGTGACACTCATTCTCTCAATCTCCGGTCTTCACACAATTTATTACTGTCTACTCCTCTCCACCATTCTGGGTTTATGTCAAATTCTTTCACATTAACTTCCATCTCCCTCTGGAACAAATTGCCTGTTGACCTGCGCATAATACCTGCTAAAAACGTGTTTAAAAGAAAACTATACGAATATATCCGTAACTAACAAATTTGAGTCCACTTACTTTATATGTTTATAGTTATTTGTATATAAATTTATGGAGATATATATTTATATATGTATATGTGTATGTATATATGTATATATATATGTATATACATATGTATGTGTGTGTAAGTGTATATAATATATATGTGTATATATCTATTATAATATAATAGATATATACACATATATATTATGTATGTGTAGCATGTACATTTTGAATTGAATGAGATCATGACATCTTTACTGCCCATAACTCACTCTCTGTTCTACCCAAGGTTAGCTGGTAGAGAATGCCATATAGCATTAAGCTCGCCTTTTGTACAAAATCTTTGGTGCAATAAAGAATAAAATAAATAAATAAATAAATTAGTCACTGCGCCATTCAGCTGCAACTTTTCTAGTTAGTTGTATTATACTTTCATAAAAATAACTTAATAACGTGTGAAATATGTCAGTTCCTTCGAGTCAACGACACGTTCATTCTATTGAGTATGAAATCTGATAGTCGAGTTAGTCGACTGAGATCGGGTGGCCTGCGTAAACGGTAGCAGATGATATCAGGTGACGGTGCCGCCCCCCGGTGAGATGCTTAGCTTTATTGGATTTTAAAAGTTCATCGCATCATGTAACTTACTGCGTTATTATGTGCGCTAAATAGAAAACAGCTTTGCAATCTCCTACAATGTAAGAAGAAAAGAAAGTAAATGTTAATAGACATTTATTCTTGTTTTTTTTTTTGCAGACTTAGATGATTTAGTTTATTTTTATTTGTCGTTAATAAATGAATGAAATAAGCATGGAGTATCCTTTCAAAAGTAACGGTATCAAAAGAGATATATTTCTTTGAAAGTTGAAAAAAATGTTTAAATAAATAAACTCTGGCTCGTGTGTCGTGCTACCTTCCATTTATAAAAAAAAAATTACTAAGATTATTTTTCTCAATGATGAACTTCAAGCTACTTTTAGTTCAAATTTAAAGGAGTTTTTAACTTCATCTTTATATAGTATGGCCTTAAGCAATCAATCAGTATATTTTTATTTATTGTACAAGAAGACAGAATAAAAATTAAAAAAAAGAACACAAAGTGCATAACTACATTAGTACATATCTACAATAGGTGGTCTTAAGATTATTTCTTCCAGACAACATTGTAAGGCGTTGTAAAGGTTTAAATTAATAAATGAGGTAAGACATTAATTAGAGGAGTTATCAATTTTTATTCCCTGGTTCCGTTGTTAATATATTATTTACTTGTAGTATTCATTTTAAAATATTTTCTCCCTATCGTGTTAATATACCAAAGTTTCCAAGTGAGTGTTGGAATACGTGAAAGGTAAGTTTCATTAATTAGAAACCCTACTATATTCATATTTATGTAAACAAAGTTTGCAATACATGATATTTTTCAGATTTTTATTAAGTCACATAAAACAGTGAGATACATTGCAAGTATTTTAAGCTTAATATTTAAAAAAAAGCTTTTTTAATGTATATACTCATTTATTTACATAACATCTAAATATATATACAATATTAAAAAAAACCGTAGTAAAATAATTTTAAACTAAAAACTTAAATTATCAGTCCTAATCCCTGTGGTATCGTGCCAAGAACGCTGACTACGTTTCCTTGCTAAATGGCTACACTTAGACTTTCGGCAATAAAAGATCCACCCTCTTATTAGCACCCAAATACAGTTCCTTTAGGGACTTCATGCATGTGGACCCTATGGACCGTTAGTTTCTGCAGCAAATGGCACAAATATTTAGTCATCTCTCAGAGATTCATATTTGCGAAACTTAGTTCAACTGTCTCTGATGCCGCACCGACACTAAACAAGGTATTCCTGAGATGAGAGGCTACCAAAGTAGACACTTTGGTATACACGGTAGACATGAAAGTGGCTAGGGTTTTACTTCTCTCCCAAGGGTAAAAAGTCTTACCATTAGGTTATATCATTCATAGCTTTGTTTCTAAATTGGTTTGTGAAAAGCTACTATCTAGGTACCTCTCTAATGATATCTCTCTTATTATGAAAAGAAAGTTTTTTTATCCTACGTTTATATATAATGATTTCTTAAATTTACGCGAACACTACACATTGAATAAAACTATTATTTACGGGAAGTCTGCAGTCTGCGAACATGTTCAAGATCGTCCCCACCATTACATTAGATTTGATAAACCACAAATTCTCGCAAAAGAACACCGATTCCTACCAAGGATGATACGCGAGGCTATTGAAATTAAAAAACATCCAAATTTCAATAGAGAAGATGGTTGGGTGCTACCATCTGCTTGGGATCCTATAATCAACAAAATTAAACCCAAACCCAAGCATACCACTGCAAGACTTCATGATACTATAAGCTCGTTTTGCGTAAATCGGACCAAAAATTAATATTAAAAAACTGAAGGTAGCCGGACTAACTATGACATTGGGACGTCAAACATCTCAGTCCCCCCCGTGACCATGGGCGCTGTAAAGCACCCGAAACGTCGGGATAATAATAAAAATAAATTAAAGTAATTAAACGCGATAAAATCCGTAAATAATAGTTTTATTCAATCTACGTTTATATAAATTGGAAATTGAAGAAACATAAAATTATCAATATTTTTACTCGTACCGAAAGAGTATACTGCATAAATTTTATTAAATTTGGTTTTAAAACTAAAAATTATGATACTACGACTCAGATCGCAGCAGTAAGACGGAGTAAAGGTCGGTTTTATTTTGACCGGGGGAACCTAAAATATCGTAAAGAAATATGCGTGCCAAATGTATAAACAATTTTATTACTAGAGATAGAGACTCTTCTTGCACTAAACCTCTCAGAAATACGAAAGGTCTAGTGCCCAGTAGTTGGACGTAGTCTAGATAGCATTACTTATATATAAGATTCTGAACCTTAACTCATTAACTGTACAGATTTATAACGTAATGTGAACCCTTGAACGAATTAGTGGTTAATTCGTTCAAGTGTGAACCTTTCAAGTACTCATTATCAGGAGAACGTAGATAGTAAAAATCTTGTTAAGGAGACAATTCTAGTTACTTCGTAGAGATTAAAAAGAAGTGTAACGCATTTCGGAACACAAATAAAAGCCACCAAGACATAATCTTAGCAATCAACAGTTTATAATAGAAGCCCGACCGCAGGAACTGTTTGCCTTTGCTTCCTCCAGTTAATGACGTCATAAAAAATAAAACCCACCACTTAGGTCCCTCGTCAGACAGAAAAAAACTGAATATTATTCTCGTTGCGACATGCGATGAGTTGGAAAATTACGATACTCTGATTATTTTAAAACGTTCGCCTCAATAACATAAGGTCGTACGTAAAGCCCGGAATGTTAGCAGTTCTTAAACAAAACATGTTATTTTTTAATTAATTTCATAGATTTACGTTAATCGGTCAGTCAAATATTATAGATAGGTGCTAATCAAAAATGCTTCTAAATATTTTTGACTAATTAGAATAAGAAATCAGTTTTTGAATTCTCATATGTTTCATTTTAATCTCTACGTTTTTATTAAATCTATGTTGTGTATTTGTTTCGGGTCTGTTTGGATGCAATTTAATAATTGATTTTAAACTAACTTTCCAAAGATATATAAATTTCAAATTTTGAACACAGCTCAGAATCGTGGTATTTAAAAAAAAATTAAATTTTACTTGTTTTTATTTATAAATATATTAAATAATAACTGGCCAAGTAGAGGCGGCGTAAAAGAATCTACTACGCCATATCAAAGGCGGCAGATGATACCTCCGTACGGAACCCGTCGGTCTAGCGTAGCAACTATGGAAGATATCTACCTATTAGACAATATTTCAGGAGGCATCAGCGGTGGTCTTTTGATAGGCTGTAATTAATGAATTCGATTTAAAGCAATATTATAACAGTAGTAGTAATAGGGAATGTGGTGTCTCTTTTTTTAACAGTCTCTTTAAATCTCGTGAGAACAATGGAGAGGTTTATGTTGTACTTAAGATTGGCATAAACATGTTGCAGACACTACGCTCGCACAGAGTTATAAGCTCAGAAAAGAAGCATAATGCTGCTATGTTGAAGTTATTTTTTTTTACTGGAAAAAGGCATTCTGTCTAAGTTTTAACGAGGTGGAAACGCATTTACATTTTGATTTTAATTGAGTTAAGATGTTCATGTCTGTGCCACAGCGTCCACTTACCATAAGGTGAAATGGTGGTGTGCTTGATTGTCATATCACTCCAAAAGTGTAATATAATAAAATAACTCTCCATAGCTTTTCTCCAAATGCTAATCTCATCCGCACATGTACTCAATATACACAAATAAAAATATCGTTCAAAGACGCTGAGGCCAAATTTATAGACCGATGAAGGGAAGTAAAGTATGTATTGATGTATAGATGTATATATGATATGCAAGTGTACAGTTCATTTATACGTTGTGTTATTAGTCCCATATAATACCTCTTTTATACTGATTCCTTTCCCACTCACTTCTCAAAATATTTGTTTATAATTTTGATATATATATATATATATATATATATATATATATATATATATATATATATATATATATATATATATATATGATATGCAAGTGTACAGTTCACTTATACATTGTGTTATTAGTTCCAAATAATACATCTTTTATTACTGATTCCTTCCCCACTCACTTCTCAGAATGGTTGTTTTTAATTTTTAGCTTTAAGTAATGTATGACCATCTGTGAAAAGAATATTGGGCTCTATTTGAAAATCAGCGCTGCTATTATTTCGTACAGCAGCAGTTAGCTGAAATAGGGACCTAATTTGACTTCACAAAATTCGATATACACATATATAATATAAAAAAAAAATAAAAAAATAAATATATATATATATATATATGATATGCAAGTGTGCAGTTCACTTATACATTGTGTTATTAGTTCCAAATAATACCTCTTTTATACTAATTCCTTCCCCACTCACTTCTCAGAATGGTTGTTTTTAATTTTTAGCTTTAAGGCGACACCGTGAAAAAATGCACTTCCTTTCATCGAATAGTATAGGATTATGACACCACTAACGAAAGTGGGATTTTGATATAGGTAAATTCATGTCTTTATCTTGAATTTCATTGCTCAAAAACACACAGTGAATTCCACTCTATTTTTCGCGATTCGAAAGAGTTCGACATCCAATCTCTGGTTGGAGTTTAATAGATTGTGAAACATTAAAGTTCTATTATTTGATACAGAAGAGTTTGAGAACACAAAGTGGAGAAAACTTATAATCTCATTTCTTTCCAGAAATACCGTGGAATCGATTTAGTTTCAGATATGTCTTTATCCTAAAACATCAAAGTGGAACAACCATTTCATACACTCCAGACCTAAAATATCCTGATCGGTGACGTAAAGCAACCTCTAAGGTATTGGCGAATTTATTCCCAAGCCTCGTACGAAGTGTCTTCATGGCTAAATTCAAAATAAAATGAACTTCTAGCTGTAGATTGTTATATGCTGGCGAATATAAATCCCTAGAAGATTTAATAGGAAAAATTCAAATTTTTTTTATCACTGTCACCCAAATGTTTTGTTAATGCTTGGTATGTTCTCGTATGTTTGATGAAATGAAAAAGCACGCACTGATGCGTTCGGTTACCATAAAAGAAAAAACGAAATGCTATAAATAACGTAGTGAAATCATTAATAGTATACATGTGGTGATAATTTTTGATGATTTTCAAAGTTTACTTTCTCCGCAAGATTGCAGTGTTCTTCTTCAAAATGATTTTGAGGTAGAAGCACCTCATTTGAGCAAACTAACAAATTTAAGGCGGGCAAAAAAGTAGGCAAGAAAATAATTGCGTTTTTTCTCTCAGATTGGTCTTGTCAATACGATAACGAGACAAAGTCATTTTTGGCTTCACAAAAAGTGGAGCTCGTAAAAGTTCAAACTTCGCACCATGAGATTTATTTAATTTCTTGAAAATCATTGATTGTTTGACATTTACAGAGCTAGAAACGGCCGTGATAAATTTTAATGATCCTAATGTTATCAAAAATGATTTTAACGAATGAAAAAGTGTTTAAAATGTAATGCAGAATGCTTTGAAATGCAGTAAATGTATCATTGTACAAAACTAACTTGTTTTATTTAAGAGATACGCAAAACTTTCAGTGTACTTCACGTAGCATAATCATACAACACAACTTCTTGTATTTTTTGTGTAAACAAAATTTATTCTCGGTTGCGACCAAGAGAGCACGATCTGTACTTCACAAACAAAGAAGAAATATATAGAAACATCCGCATATTTCCAGTGAAACCAAAATCAAGTCAAAAATGCTATATACTCAACTTGTAAGAACTCACGCACGCAAAAGCATCTAAAATCATATGCAACTATCAACAAAGTTTGAGGTGTATATGTGTGCGTCCAGCTGAGAACTTTTCAGGCTGATAAAGAAAGAAGAAAGATGTGTGTGCATGTTAAGAAATTGAGCATAAATTCGGCGTTACTTGAAATGTGTTTGCCTTGCCTACCTTTCTTTCTTGATCTGAGAAGCAAAGTGAAAGTTAAAATCATTTCATTCCTAATACCATATTTACAAAAGCATTGTAAAGTTCTAGGATAAACATGAAAACATAATCTGACTTGCAGCCAGAGAAGACACTGATCAGAATTTATAGCATATTAAAAAGCTAAAGACAGTGAAATGAAATCTTTGAGCCGTCTAAAAAAATATATCTGTAGGTGATAAATTAACACGAAATGAGTGTAAGATGATTTTTATTGCTTTAACGTTCACACTTTCAAAAATATTTCCAAGTGAGAAATATTGTTTAATCTATATCTAATTGGAAATTATGAATATTCTAACAAGCCATTATCTTTGTATGATTTTTATATCAGTGCTAACTTATACGTGATGTTAATTTATTCGAATGATGATGATGTAGATGTTGTTTAATAGAACTGTTACTATATTGTGTTTTAATATATTGATGGTATATAACATTTATTTTATATATTATAAAAAGTGTTGTTTATTGCAGCGTCACCCTAAAGGTAGTGACGAGCTGGTAAGTAACGTGCTTTGTGGCACCATATAGTTGAGGCCTATGTTGAGAAGTGAACTTAAAAGGAGTGAGTAAAAAGTGCTAAACCCTTAACTTATTACAGTATTAACTTTAATAATAATACATTCCTTTATAAAAATAAATAAATTTGTCATGTTTTATCGCAAGTTCGATTGATAAATAAACAGACCTGAAATAATTAATTACGTATATTCGAACTCTCGGCCAACGACGCTGCATCAAAATAGCGTAAACACTGTGGTTCCATATCATGACATAAGTTATTAGTTAGATTGTTCGTAATAATTGATCACGCTAGTATAGTTATTCAATATAACAATTTTACCTGATACCGAGCCAGGGGAGGAGTTATATTGTATTAAATAAAAACCTTTCTTTTCTCTTCTCTCGAATGTAATTAGATCACCATCATGATTCATGACGTATTCTGTAAATTTTGAGTTAGACAAACAGTCGCTTGCACTGCTTTGTTTCGGTTTTAAGGGTTGAGAAAGAGCCCGCACTTCGATCTCAATACTAACAGATGACTAGTGACAACGCATCTTTAACTTCTTTGCTTGAAGTTGGTTGCAGGTGTCTGTAGAAACCACTTATACTCAGGTGGACCGTGGGTTCAATTACCACTTCAGTTTTATTTAAAAAAAACTTGAAGCTCAAAGTACTAGTAATAAGCAGATTATAGGTATATATAGGTATATATAGGTATGTATAATATATTATACTTTTGATTCATTAAATGAGAAAAATTCGTATAAAGTAGGGTATTTTTTAAGTGAATTTTTATTCAGATGGAGCACAATCCATGACTAGGAACATGTTCGGATGCCAAGCAACATCGCCACGACTGTTATTAATAAGCACGGCTATTCATTGCTTGCTATTACTTAAATTAAAAAATATTTTTAAATATGACATAGCCTAATGGATTAGTAAGCTGAAGTGGCAATGGGCTGGCCATATAACTCGAAGATCCGACAACCAGTGGGGAAAAGTTCTCGAGTGGCAGCCTCGTATCGGTAGGCGTAGTGTAGGGCGACCCCTCACTAGATGGAGTGACGAACTGGTAAGATATGCAGAAATAATAGAATAGAATAAAATAGAATAATTTTTTATTCAATATAGATTACAATTAATTCTTATTGAAAGTCAATTTTTTACTTTACCACTGGTACGAAAAAAAAACCTCTGTCCTGGGAAGAACCAGCAAGAAACCCAGCGGGAGTTATTTTTAAAAGTAAATTTTACGGTGATTGACACCGTAATACATAAAATATTTAGATGTTGATGGATGCAGGTGGCTCAGGACCGCGCTTTGTGGCATTACTTGGGGGAGGCCTATGTTCAACAGTGACTTGTGAAGGGCTGTAATGATGACGATGTATATTCATTATTTTATGATATTTTAATTTTTTATTTTTTCGATATTTTTAATCGTTGATCCGTCTGCTGGTGATTGTATAACGTCTGAGCAATTTGACCGATTGCAGAATTCACATGATTGAGGGATTCACTCAATTTTTTTTGGAACGATGGTTTATAATATTTAATGCTATTAACCATAGTGAGAAAGTTAACACATTTAAATTAGTCAAATGTTACTCGTGATTTTAATACATTGCAGTTATTCTAAATAAACGTATATATCATAATCTCCCCACGTCTAAACAATTTGTTCCAGCCGAGCATGACGAAAGAACAGAACCCCCTGTCAAGTCCGGGCCATGTGTCCTGAGCTTAACTTCTAGTTTGTTAGAGGAAACAATAAAGCTTTTGAATTAAAAACGTATCATAGTGGTTACTTTTTTTACATTGTTTATGAAAAATGTTTTTTTTTTTAATGAAATAGTATTTAAACATGTGTTGGCATATGCAAAAATACTAGTCAACATAAAGTCTCTTTAATAACGGATGTAGTCAAAACAAGTCTATTAATTATTTCTTTGTTAAACGATAAACTTTGTGTTGGCATTCTAATACAGAATTTCGTACAGTACACACAGACTTTCTTTTACCCCATAACCATACACGAACAGGTTATGGGCCCAGGTCACTTTGACTAAAGTAATATTTAAAGTGTAGTTCTTTATTGAATTAGTAGTGAAATTTTTAAAAGTATATTAAACATGGATTTACGTAATAAAAGAAACATCAATCAGTTTAACGGTGAGCGATATAGTACGTGGAAATTTCAAGTGTTAAGCGTAATTGATGAGGATTTACCAACTACCCTAAATCAAGAGTGGAGTAAGAAAAATTTTATCGCAAAAGGTACAATTGTTTGAATATTTAAGTGATTCATTTTTGAATTTTGCAAGAGAATCTTTAACTGCAAAATCCATATTTAGTGAACTTGATATTATACAAAAGAATAAGTTAAGCGACACAATTAGCACTTCGTAAGCAATTACTTAATCTAAAGCTGCAACCTGATACAACCTTATTGCAACATTTTACCAATTTCAACAACATAGTATCGGAATTAAATTAGACGAAATTGATAAAATATCGCATTTATTATTAACACTACCTACTTCATATGATGGTGTCATCACGGATTTAGAAACACTCTGAGAAGAACCACTTAATCTAGCATTTGTGAAAACGCGTCTGTTAGACTATGAAGTTAAATTAATGGCTGAAATAACAACAGATCTGAAGATTTTACAGACTACATGTAACAATTATTCGACGCCCAGAATACCCACAAAATTTGGTAAAATTAATAAGTTTTTTTTTTAATTTATTTTGGCAACAAACAGTCGTATACTAAGGAAATAAAATACTACAACTTATCTATTATAAATTGACCTACAGTGCCGAAAACTTAAACATAATTTAAAAGAAAGTTACATGGAAAAGTTATTCTCGATCGAAGAAAAGACACCAACAAATGTGACTTATAAAATAAGTAAAATATATTGTGAGCATTGTGGACGAAGAAATCACATGAAAATGATTGTAGTTTCTTTAAGGAAATGCAAAAATGAAAAAATGGAATTAATACTAAATATTCATCTACCGCCAGTATAATGGAATCCAACAAAAATAATGACAGTTTCGCTTTTATGCTTTCAAATTGTAAGTTTATTAATTGTAATCAAAATTCATCTAATGTTATTTGTTTTGTTCTAGATTCAGGTGCAACAGCCCACATTGTAAATATACTGAATTATTTTACTTCATATGCAGAACTATCCGTTCCGATAAAAATCGGTGTGGCCAAAAATAGCACTAGTATTTTAGCGATCGGAAAAGGGCGAATCGATGTCTCTACCAACTTAGGATTACATGGATCAATTGACAATATTTTGTTTTCACCTGAGGTACCGTATAATTTATTATCCGTTTATCGCATCATATATAAAAACGATAACAGCAATAATCTTCATTCATTCATTTTTTTGTCAATTCATATCAGTGTCATTTAAATATTAATAAAGAATCATCTTATGATTTATGCCATAGACATATAGGCCATGTTAATAAACAGAAATACATTTTATTGAAAAATATGATCGACGATTATCACGTTATAGAGAATCTTATTCCGAATGATGCTTTATGTGAGACTTGCGTATTATGCAAGCAATTTAGATTACCTTTCGCAAAATCAAAAATCTTTTACAGCTTTTTATTATTCATTCCGATGTTAGTGGGCCAATAACGCCTGCAACTATCGACGATTTGAACAATTATTTCGTTAATTTTATAGACTACTATACACATTATACGGTAACATACCTTATGCGCAATAAATCGGAAACATTGGAATATTTTAAAGATTATATTCCAAAGGTTGAGAATGTGTTTAATTTCAAATTTGTAAATTTATATTGTGATAATGGTCGAAAATATCTTTCTAACGATTTTAAAGAATTATGTGTTTGTAAGGGAATAATATATCATCTGACGGTACATCACACACACCACAGCAAAATGGTGTACCAGAGCGCATGAATCGTACATTAACCGAAATGGCAAGAACATTGGTTTTAAGTAAAAATTTAGACAAGATATTTTGGGGTGAAGGTGTTTAACATCTACAATTTTTAATTAATATATTACCCACAAAAGCACTTATTAATAAAACACCATGTGAGATGTGGCTTGGTAAGAAGCCAAAAATTAATAATTTAAAAATATTTGGTTCAACTGTTTACGTGCACGACAAAACAATGAAAGGTAAATTTGATGAAAAATGCTTTAAATCCATATTATAATGTTGAAAATAATCATTTTTTATAGCCAGAGATGTTTTGTCTCCATCGCGGACAAACAATGTGACACGTAATTTATATAAATAAAGATGTGTAACATAGATTTATTCTTAACTTTAACAAATGCTCAGTCTATACCATTAAATTATAAAGATATTTACGAGTATAATAGATATGATTTTAAAGAATGGTTAAAAGCCGTGCAATGTGAAATTGAATCATTACATATAAGCACAACTTGGAGTATTGTTGAGAAGCCCAAAGATTGCAATATCATAAGTTCTAAATGGGTTTTTACAATAAAGAATAATGAATCGGGTGAACCAGTGAGATATAAGGCTTGATTAGTTGCTCGTGATTTTTCTCAACAATACCTACAAGATTATGACAAAACTTTTGCACCGAATAACGACTTTTAGATATATTTTGACATTCCCCAATCAATTTAATTTGTATATTCACCATATGGATATGAAGACCGTGTTCTTCAACGGCATATTTAAAGAGGACATATATATGGAAGTGCCAGAAGAGATTTCAGTTAAAGATAATCCAGTGTGTAAATTAAATAAAACTCTATATGGCTTAAAACAGTCATCAAGATGTTGGTTTAAACGTTTCGATCATACACTTAAAGATATAGGTTTGAAGAATTCCAGAGTTTACCCATGTTTATAATTATTAAATAAAAATTTTATTGACTGTATTTAGATAATTATTTAATGCAAAAATTTGAAAGGACTGATCTATATAAAATAAAAATGTTTCTAGGAATAAGAATTGAGAGAAATGAGCATACAATAACTTTAAATCAAACTATGTATCTTAAAAATGTTTTAAACAAATTTTCCATGAGTGAATGTAACTCTACTAAGTCGCCTTTACCATCCAAACTTAACTATGTGGACCTGAACTCTGATAACAATTATTATGCACCATGCAGAAATGTTATTGGGTGCCTAATGTATGAGATGCTTTGCACGCGACCGGACATTTATACAGCCATAAGCATATTAATTAGATACCACAGTAAAAATAATGAGGTGTTATGGAAATATTTAAAACATCTTTTGAGATACATAAAAGGAACTTTAAATTTAAAATTAACGTATAAAAGATGTAATTTTAATCAAATAGTTATTGTATATGCAGATTTTGATTGCGGAGACGATGAAACTCATAGAAAAAGTACAACCGGATATTTGTTTGAAGTATTTGATATTTGTACTGTTTCATGGAACGCACGAAAGCAAAACACTGTCGCCGTCTCGTCAACAGAACCTGAGTATATTATGGCTTTATTTGAAGCTGTAAAAGAAGCAGTATGAATAAAGTCATTGCTTAGTAGTATTACGCTTATAATAAATAAGTCTATAGTTATCTATGAAGATAATACTAGCTGCATTTCCATCGCTTATAATCCCGCTAACCATAAAAAACCCAAACATTATGTATAGATATTAAGTATCATTTCACAAGGGAACAAATAAAAAACATAACATAAACACTCACGCCTATCACCCAGAGGGGTAGGCAGAGACTACGAACTTCCATTTAGCACGATCCTGACATAACTCTCTCGCCTCTTCCACATCCATATACCTACGCATACATGCTCGTCGGTTAAGGGTACTCTTAATTTGGCCCATTTTTAGTATATCGCCAATTTGTTCGACAAACTTCCGCCTAGGACGTCCCTTTCCGACTCTTCCATTCACTTCTGCAACATATATTTGCTTTGTCAGTCTTCCCGCGTTCATTCTTTCTACATGACCAAACCACCGTAGCATTCCTTTCTTAATCCTGGTCACTGCATCATCTTGAAAACTACACTCTTCAAAGGAACAAATAACTAATAAGATAATAAAGTTAGAATATGATTTCCACAGGAAATCAACTGGCTGATATATTTACAAAAGTTGTACCAGCTGCTAAGTTCCTAAAAGTAAGACAAAAAGTAAATTTATTTTAATTATGATCATGTTTTGTAAATTATATGTATGGAATTTAACATAATATTAAACTCATAAAATAGACTCGTTCATAAAATACCCATATTTTTGAGGGGGACTGTTGGCATATACAAAAATACTAGTCAACATAGTCTCTTTAATAACGGATGTAGTCAAAACAAGTCTATTAATTATTTCTTTGTTAAATGATAAACTTTGTGTTGGCATTCCAATATAGAACTATATTCCAATTATAATGAAACTGAAAATACCGATCACTGTAATTAATTATAAATTAGCAAGCTTTAAACATGCCCGTATTCCATGAACTTTTAAGATTCCTTCGTGACATAGTTCCTGCTTATATTATATTGGTGAAATCCTCGTTTTTATTATAAGTATTTAAAAAATGTAACTAGATAGGAAATCTAATAAGATTTTTTTAATTTAAGATTTTTTAGCGCAAGGTTTAAAAATTATATGAGTCTATAGAAATTGTATAACCGTGAATAAATGATAATGATGATTCATAAAATAAACATTTTATTTTTAAACGTTGTTCCGATTTTCACCAAACTTTCTTTTAGGCTTACAAAGATTTTTCGAATAATTAAATAATACTCAAAGATGACTGCTAGGATCCAATTAAGGCGCTGTCGTTTGATTTTGTCGCTTATTTATTTTCAGCAATGAGAACTCTGATGTCCGGAACAGGGGTCGGACCCACAAGACAGGAGACACCAAGCGTATAGCAATTCGATTAGGGTGCAATACAAGGGAGAAGCTGACGGTGCAACGTTCAGTCACAAGGCCAAGATAATTTAACATCTAGTTACGTCAATAACCATCCTTAAAACAAGGTAAATAAGTTCTAAAATTCAACCAAACGATTTTTATAAGAACTAATTTTTTTACGTTATTCCATTTCATACACAACACTCGCAAAATAGATCGGTGACGAGTGCTCTGGAGCGCGGGCGCGTGTGCCATTTCACCAATATGAAATTGCTGTATATTAGGGTGCTATTTCATTTATTTATTTTATGAGATTTTATGTTGTTACGATTTATTAAATGACAATATTACAATTCAAATGTAATAAAAAGGTAATTTATGTATTCGCGCTATTCTACTACAAAATAAAAAGCAAAGTTATAGTCTTTAAAGTAGTCTTTCAAAGAGAGTATTTTAGGACAAAGAGTTTATTGAGCTGCTCTAATAGGTTTTTGCGGGCTTAACATGTCCTCAAAACATATTTTTATATATGGTAAAGTAGGACTTAAAATCGAAACTAACATTTCAATGGTGCCGATGACAATCAAGGTCTGTTATTTCACGCGGTTTTTTTTTAAGATGAACGCTTATCCTGTTAGTGACCGTGGTTCTATTCAACAGTAAGCAACGATAAATTTCATTACCTTAAGTACCTAGGGTGTCTTGGTAGATGAGGGGCTAAGTGCTTGCTGTGTATTTCACAGTGAGCGAGCAACCCGAGATCAATCCACGCAGCGCTAAAATTACAATTTTAAAGACTGGATTAAAATAAAATAAAATATTTTACACGATACTTAAATAAATAAAACATTTTAACAAAATTTTTACAAGAATAGTTTTCAGAAGTCATTTATGTTTATACCACTGGTTCGTAAAAAAAAACGCTCTGTCCTGGGAAGTACCAGTAGGAAAACCAACGAGACTTTTTTACAACTATATAGATCGAAAGAAACATTATGTAGTGGCGGTGTAAGAATATCCTCTACCCTATATTTTTTCATGGGTATATTGGCTTTAGCATCATCCAAATGCTCTTCATCCAAAAACGCAAAATATTAAGAACTGCGTTTGCCAACCCCACTACCAATCATAACAACTGTTGCAAAATCTCTTAAGCAATATGGGCCCGTGTTCAGCACTGGACTTTTATAGGCTTAATGGAATGATAGCTCAGATGGTTAGAGAGCCGTGGTAGCTCAGATGGTTAGCGCTCGCTGTAAAGTTAAATGACGCGAGCAACGCGGGTTCGATTCCCGCCGGCACCAATGAAATTGTTAATTGCAATTTAAAGTTCTGATTTATGACGTGCTCAGTGGTGAAGGAAAACATCGAGAGGAAACTTGCATGTATATACATATAATATATATACATATAAACACTCACGCCTGTCACCCAGAGGGGTAGGCAGAGACTACAGACTTCCATTTGGCACGATCCTGACACACCTCTCTCGCCTCCTTCACATCCATACATCTACGCATGCATGCTCGTCGGTTAAGGGTACTCCTAATTTGGCCCGTTTTCAATAAATCGCCAATTTGGTCGATAAATTTTCGACTAGGACGTCCCTTTCCGACTCTGCCATTCACTTCTGCAACATAAATTTTCTTTGTCACTCTTTCCTCATCCATTCTTTCCACATGACCAAACCACCGAAGCATTCCTTTCTTAATCCTGGTCACAACATCATCTTGCATGTCTGAAAAATAAATGAAAATTCGAAGACATGAAGTTCCCCAACACGCATTGGGGCAGCGCGGCGGACGCTTTCTTATCCTAAAACCCTGCTGTAGCTTTAATTTTACGGAATGATAATGGATTATCAATTATGCATACTTTAGTGGTATACTATAATTTATTGCAACAGTATATACATTGCCGCATGGAAGATATACTAACTCTTTGTATAATGATTGTGTGTTATAGTTGATTAAATGGTATTACTAACTTGTGCTTTTTCCTAGTATTTACAGAATGTACATCACCGTTTTTAGTAAAACTATATATGTTTTTCAATAATTACTCTGGTCTGTTTTATATTTATTTCTTAAATTTTTCTTTATGTGATTTCATCGGACTTAGGTTATAAATTGCACTTATGGCTCTCTTCTATAATTCAAAGATAGTTTCACACATTTTGTTATAGAACACGTATATATGACACGCATTTTCAACATTTACGACATTATGTAATGTAAATAACCAAACTAAACTAAACTGTTTAATCACACGTAAGGCTTCTAATATTTTGTACAGCATATGCTGCAGAGATAATTTTTCTAGATAGTTTTTATACTTGGGGGTTTCACTGGTGCTTCGTGTCAACTGCGATTCCGAGAAAAACATTGGATACAACAACAATAACATGAATAATATAGTTATAGGTTTGTACTTATTACATGTATGTGTGGGAAAATTGAAATAAAAATATATTACAAAGAACATTAATCAATTAAAATGTTTGCCTGAAAATTTGATATATTCTAGCAATTTTATGACTTTTTGATGCTCTTGCTGTACACGACACGAGATATCGATGAACTCTTTGAAGGCGTTCCTTATTGCTTCTTCGGAGTTTAAATTATTTCCTATTAAAATTTTAACTGAATTCCGAAACAAGGAGGTTTTATACGTGGTAGAGCCATGCTACAGTTATATTAGTAGTATATTTGTAACACGAATGGGTCGGCTCGACCGGGGAAGGACCACGCTATCACAGAATACCAGAGTAAAGTAGTAGCTTAATGTTGCTGTGTTTCGTATGGTGAGTGTAGAGAACTGGAGACCATTTTTACTGGAAACGAGGCACTCCATCTTAGTCCTCACGGGTGACAACGAATTTGCATTTTGATTCGTAATCGAGGATAGTTGTTGATGTCTATGGGTTGCTGTGGAACCACTTACCATCAGGTGGACTGTGTGCTCGTTTGTCACCCTATCCTATAAAAAAGGAGTTCTTTGGAGGCAAAGTTTGGAGAATATGGTAGCTGAGGAAGAAAATCTCGCTTTAACTCTGTTAATTCTGCCAGTTTGCTGTGTAGTGTGAAATCAGACGTTGTTATGATAAAGCAATGAGGAAGAGCTGCTAGGTCAAAATTTCCTGAATGAAAGCAATTTAACCAATAAAGCACAGTTCTTTCATTAGTAGTGCTAGGTTTGTATATGTCATTGATATTGTATTTAAAATGCATTGATTCCAAGTTAGAACTCATATTCAAAAATATTCAGAATTTTCTAAGAATTTAAAAACAAGCACATTAAAAAAAATTAGCATACAACTGACATTGATATGAATAAATTATAGAAAAGACATAGTATATATACTTATAAATAAGTTATACTTATTTTTATAGAATAAGGGTGACAAAATAGTACACAGTCTACCTGATGGTAAATTTATGTTGTGGCCCTTAGACATCTGCAACTATCCTCAAATAAGGAATCCAAATGCAGATGTCCTGAGGACTGAGGTGGAATGCCTCGTTTCCAGTAAAAGGGTCTCCGATTTTCTACACTCACCATACGAAAAATAGCAGCATTGAACTGCTATTTTACACTGGTATTCTGTAAAAGGGTCCTAACTCGTTCGTTTCGTTCATAACTCGGTCAAATAACCTAATTAAAATATATTACTATCACTTAAATAAAATAATATCCAAAGTTATCCGTATATACCGAGGTTTTTTCTTATCAGTTCGTATTGACTGTCCAATGCTTGACATGGCACTCTCCAATAATATGAAGGTTTTGCCATAATTACCATGCTTGGCGACAGATCTGAGTGATATACGTCTGTCTTGAGCTTTTGCTACTTACTATACGCCTATGTAATCTATCGAAACCCACTGAATGTTCTATATTGCGGCTTTATGAATTCTACAATTTCAACAAAAAAATGTCAATGGTCTGTCATCATCCCAATTGCGATCACCAATCTCACTACCATTGATATAATAAATTGTTCATTTTTACAATATCGTCATAATTTCATGTGAAGACGTTGTTCATTTTGGTACAATTTTTCACACGTACAGTTCGGACACAGTTCCAGAATCGGGATTCCATTGAGACAAAACAAATGGTTTAAAGAAAAAGAAAGCATGGACAATACAATGTAATTGTCTACAATTTAACAGACACGCCGTGTAAAGAGGCTAATGGCACCAATTTATGATGTCTACAAACTAATAGTCCTCCACACGGGTACACTTAGCGGTCTCGATTTTGACAATTGCGCTTTCGTGAGATGGCGCTACGGATTGCTGTGTGTCACGTCACGATTTTTGCTCGTAGATGACATTGTTTGCTTTCATTTGTCAAAATAAAGTACAGAATACAGTATTTTTACGACTAAGGACTGATTTCTCAATGGTTAGATAAAAGTTACCTAGTTAGTCCATCGCGTTGTGGCGGTGTAGGGATATCCACTACACCCTATCATCCCGTGGGTGTCGGTAACAGACAAAAGAGGAAAACAACACAGGAAACAGGCAGCAGCGTCTAATAACGAGTTACGACTAACGACTGGTTGCCAACCCGCTTGCCAAGCGTGGTGACCGTGGCAACATCCTCCATGAGGCAGTCTATGGAAAGGCCTATGTGCAGCAGTGGACTTTAATAGGCTTTAAAGGTAGAACAAGTCATCCATTAGCTAAATTACAATCTGATAATGCAAAAGTAAAACTAATGAACTATTTCATACATACAAGTATAATTTATGATTTGTTTGTATAGTATTTTATACTGTCGACCAAATTGTCAATATTTTAAAAATGGGCCAAATTAAGAGTACCCTTAACTGACGAGCATGTATGCGTAGGTATATGGATGTGGAAGAGGCGAGAGAGGTATGTCAGGATCGTGCTAAATGGAAGTCTGTAGTCTCTGCCTACTCCTCTGGGTGACAGGCGTGAGTGTTTATGTTATGTTATGTTATTTTATCCTTTGTGTAACTTCTAACTGATGATTGAATAATCAGCCCCAAAAGTGATAAACGAGTAAACAGTCAGATTGTTGGATAGTGGATGCTGTGTCTTATAGATTTAGAATCAAAATGCGGATGCGTTATCATACTTGCATACTAAGATGGAGTTTTTCGTTATCAGTATAAAGAGTCGAAGACTCTTCATACTCACCATTCGAAACAAAGCAACATTATTTTTTAACGCTGGTATTTTTTGAATGAAAAGCCGCTTTTTCCATTCAAAACGAACCTTTCTCGTTGTTATCGTAAGTTCAGCTAGAATATCTTTCAAAATTAATTACTTTTGTCGTGGGCCACTTTATGCTTTGTTGGGACGTTTAATAGTAGTATTAGAAATATTATTAATATAGCTACTATTCTTTTTAAAATAAAAATATCTCGTGCAAACAATTATTTATTTACCCGATGGTAACTTCCACCAACACCATCTACGAGTCATGACACGTACATGGTGTTGGAGGAAGGTGCCATCCAAGGAGATATCGTCCTGATTCATGAATCATGAGGATATCTCCTCAGGCAAAAGGATTTGATATGCTTGCTCAAATACTACTATACATTGAATGAAAATATTTTCACGAATAATATCGCGCTTTTTTTATTGGATGGGGTAACAAACGAGCACACAGTCCACCTGATGGTTAGTGGTTGCTGTGGCCCATAGACATCTACATCTATCCTCGATTACGAATCAAAATGCAGATGCGTTGTCACCCGTGAGGACTAAGATGGAATGCCTCGTCTCCAGTAAAAAGAGTCTCCGGTTCTCTACACTCACCATACGAAACACAGCAGCATTAAGCTACTATTTTACGCTGGTATTCTGTGAGAGCATGGTCCTTCCCCGGTCCAGCCGACCCAACCTTGCTATAACTATACTTTTTTTTTGCTTGTGTTACGAGTGGTTCACGCCAGTAGTCGAATGGTGGATTCGAACCCACGACCTTTTTGCGTTCTCGGTCCGCGCTCTGCCATTAGGCTACTGTCGCTTCAATACCACTAATATAACTGCAGCATGGCTCAATTTTGGGCTCCACCACGTAGAAAATAATTTAGTTATTCTTCATTATAGATATATTCCCAACATATCAAGTTCTTTGCGACATCTATGTTCACGGTAGGGACTGTGGTGTTTAAAGTCCTCATATCATACTTAAAAGCTTAAAACCATACGATACAATAATATAATAATAAATATTTCTTTATTCAGGAAAAATTTTTGAACAACATATATATGCATCTGCGCCTGAATTAAGCAATAAGCTTGTATCATAATTAAATTGAATATTACAAATCATTGAACAACAACTCCTATTATAATCTCAATAAAATATAAATATTTTCTTTATTGCATAACCTCTCTAAAGTTTACACGGTCACAAGTTTTAAATACACTTCCCCGAATAATTTTTTCAGATGCTCACTGTTCTCATAACTGATATAACCTGATAGTACTGTAGAAGGAAACCGGGCGGTTTAACTATTCTTTATATTTTCGCTGTCATCTATCCATCCATTCTATTACAGCCTATAAAAGTCCACTGCTGAATATAGGCTCCTCTACATTGTCTCAAAGGGGGAATTTCACCATAGCTGCCACGTTTAGGAGGTGGGTAAGCAAGTTAGCAAGCACAGCTTTTTTTAATTCCCTTTGATTATTAAGAGAAAGATGTTGCTGCCCATATGCCCTACCCACTGGACGATTTGATATAGTGGATACTCTAACACCACCACTACACGGCGATGCACTTTATATGTCCTCAAAATATTTCGATTTCTCAGAATCAGCACATAAAATTGCAATAGTCAATTTTGGAGTTTTTAGCAGGAATCATACACAAATACGTCACATACTCTTATACTACAAACCTTAAATATTATGGACGCATAATCCTTTTACTTCTTAAACCCTTATTTGTTAAGTGTTTTGAAACTAAAAGACAAACAACGAAACGATATCTGCAGGTCTGGGCGTATATATGATTTATGTATATATTGTATAAATGTATATCATTCTGCTCTCATTTACTTAGTTACGACTTACCGAAGTAAGCTATAACTGTTATTACCTCCGTTAATTTTTTCAAAATGAGCTTGTATAAATTATTTCATTGGTGTTGCTAATCCTTTTATTAACTGAATAAAAATTAACAAATAAATGTAATATAGTCGCTAAAAGAAGTTTTGTGCGTTTAATTGTTACAGTATATAATAATAAAAATTGTCATAAAATTCGTTAAAACAATATTAATAAAAAAATACCAGTATATCAGTATATTGCATGCTTATTTTATATTATAAATAGTTATGCATGCAAGGTTAAGAAAATAAAGGCTGACTGTCGCTTTTCAAATTTAAAACTAGTTCCGATGCATGCACTCTATTCATCATAAAACAGAATATATAATATTGGTATAAAGGTGCACCCTGGTCGCAAATAATAGATTATGGTGTAATCGGCAATAGTCATCTGTAGCAATTGAATTGAAATGAATTGAACAGGGGCACCGAAAACCAAAATACAGAAGGGAGATCGACAGAAAAATAAAAATGGGTGTTCCTTATCTAGATGTAGAAGCGTATGATTTTGGATAGTAATGAGGGGAAGGAAAGGGTGAATGCGATAGGGGTACGCTCCACCCGGCTCAAGAAAATAATTGAAGCTAAGTTCGTACATTTAAATTATGCAAGATTTTCTTTTAATAACTATTTAGAAAAATAAAACGCTTAATGCATTGTATCTTATAAATAAATATAAAAATTTGTCTAGGCTTTCAATCAAAAGTCGTTTTTTTTTTCAATTTTCAAACGAGTAATTTACCATTTCGAACAGAAATTTTCTTTGTTTAAAAAGCACGATTTATGTAATGATTTCTTATACTTATGCGAACACTACCATGTTGATTAACTGCAAGACTTCAAGTACACAGAAAATTCATTCTGCGTAGATCGTACCATAAATAATACCATTTCGCCACTAAACAGTGTCTTTGTATGACAAAGCGAAAGTGTTATACGTCCGCAAAACTTTTATTTATCAATGTTTAAGGAGGTATCATCGCGTCACTGTCCCTAAACTAATACGAAGCAATAAGAGAAAAGAACTATGTCCTGTTCCAAAACCCAAAAGTGCTGTGTTTAGAAGACATTTTGACTTTTTAGCCCCTAGGCTATATAATAAACTCATAACATAAGATCACTAAACAACTTTTAAGTGAAAAGCAAAATTACAGACTGGCTGAAAACTTTTGATTATGAAGGTACGGAGAGCCTTCTTTCTTTGGACAAGTAAACAACACACGCTAATACAGACACACACACACACACACACACATGCACGCACGCACGCACGCACGCACGCACGCACCACGCACACACACACATTTGCAATAGTGCCAACATAATTTTATTTTTTTTATCCCCCCTTTTACTGTCATAAATTTTAAATAATACTTGTTAATATTATATAATAAATAAACGTTATAAATATAATACATAGATATACAAATTATAGAAATAGAACTAAGAATAGGGAAGGAAACTAGCCCTTGAAATACAGGTATTATATCCTAGTTTAGGGGCTAATGACCACTGTAAATTTGGTGCATGTAATATGTTTATCAATAAAGATTATTATTATTATATTGTTATTATTATTATAATAATTATAAAAGCTGATGGTACTCTGGGTAATCACTGACATCGGGACGTAAGTCACCTCAGTCCCCCGTGAGCTGTAAAGCACCCGAAACGTCGGGGATTAAAAATCAAGAAATTTAACGCGATAAAATCCGTAAAAGTAGTTTTAATCAAAGTATGATTTATTTGATTAAAACTACTTTTACGGATTTTATCACATTTATTTTACTTTCAATTACTTTTATTTTTAATTCCCAACGTTTCAGGCGCTTTCCATCACCCATGGTCACGAGGGGGGGGGGGTTAGTAAATATAAGAAATCATTATGATTTATTTAATTCAGAAACATGTATAATAGTAGAATAGTTATATTACTGTTGATTTTTTTCAATGTAATTTAATTCAATTTACGAAATCATTTAACGTTTTCTAATTCTTATTAACAAATGAGCAATATTCTTCTCTCATAGTAACAATTTATCGTAATTGCCGAGGTTTGCAGGCCAATTGAAGACCTCAATACTAGTTTTTTTTTGTAATTTTGAGTTTACCTCACTTTCCGAGGACAATATGGAGCTATCAAAATTCTTAATTTGCCAACACACTGCAAAAAAGCCTAGAAATTAATATTAATCAATACTAAAAAAAGTGACGAACAATATAAAATTTGCATTATTATAATGAAAAATAACTCTTTTTCATATATATTTGTGTGTGTATATAATTTAAAGTTTTGTATTTCAATATCTGGTATACCGTGGTAGCTCAGATGGTTAACGCTCGCTGTATATAACAGAACGCGAGTAACCCGGGTTCGATCCCCGTCGGCACCAATGAAATTGTTAATTGCAACTTTAAGTGCTGAGTTCGTTTCGCTTGACGTGCTCGGCGGTGAAGGAAAACATCGTGAGGAAACCTGTATGTCTGAGAAATAAGAAAAAAATTCGAAGACATGTGAAGTTTGCCAACACGCACTGGGGCAGCGCGGCGCACACTACCTTGCCCTAAAAACCCTCTTAGAAATGAGGGGAGGCTTGTGCCCAGCAGTGGGACGTATATAGGCTGTAACTTTACTAAAAAAAGGTGACGAACAATATAAAATTTGCATAATTATAATGAAAAATAACTCGTTTTCATATATTTTACGTGTGCATATAATTTAAAATTTTGTATTTCAATATGATATGATATATGATATGATAAAAATTTAAATAAAAAATAAATAAAAATTGAGCAGTGACTTTAAAATCCGTGCCTGAATTTAGAATTTTCACATGGAGACAATCTAAATTGTACACGAAAGCTGCGTGTTCCTGCCATTGGCGACCATAATTACCCGCAAAACGTGTTAAACCGTGCTTCGTCCATTATGTACTGTTTCAATTGTCCAGCGCACGTTCAATTTCGAATTAATAGGGACGAGCGCAAATTAGGGTTTGAAGATGGGTTAAGTGCTAAGTTAATCACCACTCAAATTACGCACGCTCAAAATTTGAACAATCTAAATTTGCATCATTTCACATTTCAATTTCAAATTATCGTCAAGTGTCATAGTTTAGATGCTAACAGTCATAATTTAGATGCACTCAAAGTTTCTTTCTCTTTTGAGAACTGTTCATATTCTACTATAATTTTAAGTTCCCACGAATAACAAGATAAGTGCAGCCAGAGAATTGTTAAAATAGAAAGTCCCTCAAAGTCACGTATGTCTTAGTTTGCATCTCAGCTCCCAGGCTTCGTAACATCTGTCGCGAGGTTACCTGACACGGGATTGTGCAAAACAAGGTCATTGCCGTCGTTCTCGTGGAATGTAGCACAATGAAATATTTAAGACACGTAAGCATTGAATTAAAACATATACATATTTTTTGCAATTGCATAACGTTTGCGCACACGTGTGGGCGTGGGAAACCAATAACAATGACGTTGTCAAAAGAGCAGTATTAAATCTCGCAAAATATAATATAAACCTACTTTCATCATGTTAATATTTCTTCAATTTTCACACACAAATTATACGTTTATAGAAAGTGAAGGCAGAAAAAATTGTATGTGAATTAAAAACATTGTAAGTTGTTACAGAAGAAAATTAATACAGAAATAACCTAACATTGGTATCTATTGTATTGCGTCATTATCTCTTATGTCTGGCACATGCTCAATAAAGTATATAAAATAAGTTTCTTCGTATTTTATATGCAAATTCAAGACTTTTATTTTCAAAGTTTAATTACATTTAATTATGTATGTGCCATTTCGTTTGATAAATTGTTGCCATCTTGTAGGTAGTAACATAATCCCGTTGCTGTTGAAATATTGGGAATTTCAGGTCAGGGCTATATGGTGGATGCATTAACACTTCCCAACCAAGCTCTCTCAATTTTTACTGAGTATCCAAGGATGTGTGTGGACTCGCGTAATCACGAGGAATGGCCACTCCATTTCTGTTGATCAATTCCGGCCGTTTTCTCTCAATGTCTTGCTTGAGTCTCATTAGTTATTGGCAGTAAAGATCTGAATCGATGGTTTTGCCCAAGCCCCTTCCAATCCCATCATACACACAGCATCACCTTATTGCGTGTTAATCCGGGTTTCGCTGCAGTCTGTGGATCTTGACTACCCTTTGATCATAATATTTTCCACACGTTATTATCGTAGGTGATCCACTTTTCATCACCAGTGATCAATCTTTTGAAAGATGTTCATTTTAATTATGTTTCAATAGAGGATCGCGAACGAGTACACGATTCATTAGGTTTCTTTCAGTGAGCTCTTGTGGTTCAAGCTTTTTTATATTTTTGTTAAATTATAATTAAAAATCATAAATTATTTATAACTGTTTTGTGGTTAATCCTTAATTTATTGAAAAAGCATTGACTTTATCCGTATGAGAGCGACTAGAGCGAGCTGTATCTTTGACATAAAAATTCCCAGACTGAAAACATTTGAACCAACTTTGTACTACTCTTTGTGTACTCTTTCTGACACTGCGTTAGGTCCATAAACGCCATTAATTTTTTTTGCGCCTTGAGTCGCATTTTTTCCTCTTTTGTAATAAAACGCCAGAATGCGTCGAATTTCTTCATTAGATTCATTCATTATGGCAGACAGAAAAACAATTGGAAAATGGCGGCAAAAGGTTTTTTACTTTTTATTTTTCTTTTTCTTAATGTCTTATATGTATTGATTTTAAAACTAGCCAGATACAAATAGTACAACCAAAGAGATTATTCTTCAATTTTATAAAAACAAAATACGAAGAAACTTTTTCCCGACTTATTAGAATATAAAATTGCTGTGTTTATTATTTTTTAAATATAAGTAAAAACAGCTTATCGTTCAGGTGAAATTTGACAAGCAGTGTGTTCTTAAAACTGGTGACTGTTTGGATTTCAAAAACATCGATGGCCAGATGATGAAGCAGAGTAGCAAAAAATCCAGCCACACCTGTCCAGATTGTTCCATTTGTTACAATGTCGCATATGGTCATTTTGAGGCTGGGGGTTTCCAAGTTTTTAATATTTTACTTTAAAATATTTACGTATTCGTATTTGAGGAAAGTATAGTGTTAATTTAAGTTATAAATTCTATTATATCGAGTTATATTTCGAGAACAGAAGATGTAGGAGTCATTATCTACCCGAAATCAATATTTAATTTTTAATTTAAATCAATGAAATTATTAGTCTCAATTTTTATTACTTATTGCGCTTTGATATACAGTTGAGAAGTAATTTTCTTTTAGATATATTTATTTATACTCTTTATTGCACACAGCATATTACTTTAACACACATTAACTTTGAATAAAACTATTATTTACGGATTTTATCACGTTTAATTCAACTTTAATTTATTTATATTATCCCGTTTCGGGTGCTTTATAGCACCCGTGGTCACGGGGGGGGGACTGAGATGTTTGACGTCCCAATGTCATAGTTAGTCCGGCTACCTTCAGTTTTTGAATATTATTTTTTTGGTCCGATTTACGCAAAATATTGTGAAAATTTCATTTTAAGAAGTATGCAAAATACTAAATAAACAATTATAATATTATTATTTATATTATATTAGTATATATAAGCTATATATAGTGTATAAGATTATATAATCAAATACATAACATTATATATACGTATGTAATACATATCAACACATAAATACATATTTGGTTCCCGCCCAGACAATTCAGTTATGAAAAAATACAAACGGTACAATATTAATTAAAACAAAACGAATCAATGAGCGAGCATATTCTCTCAAATACAAGATAAGACATTTTTGTAGTAGACCGACAGGTATGTTCAACAAATTCGTCGTCATCAGCAGAAATTGCTATGAGTGATCATCCGACATTTCTTCAAGTCAAACCTTACGTGATGTATCCTCTTACACCACTGACAACCACATTATTTCAAAAGGTTATTTTTACAAATTAATGTATATTGCAAACTTAATGATATTTTTTATAGTAATAAAATTCCCCCTATGCGACAATCTATGGTCAAGCCCTCTATGTTCAGCAATGCATTTTTATACTTTTATTATTTGTTTGGATGGATTGCGATAAAAGATTTTTTTTAATTATTGAAGTGTTTAGTTACTGAACACAGGCCTGCACTCATGATTGAAAGAGTGAATGGAGCAGGAACCTATGCGCTCATCAGTGTATCAAGAAGGAAAAATTAAATTTATCGAAATATTTGTATTAACTTCATTAACACACCGTTTTGTTTGTAACCACGTAAAATTGCAAATACGATATAAATGGAACCATCACTAACTTGTTCAATTACTATATCTTTTACTATATATTCCATCCATCAATTTAAGCCTATAAAAATCCACTGAACATATATCTACCCCATAGCTTGCCTAGGTGCCCCGTAGGTTGCATAGGTTTGACAATCGCAGTTTGTATTATTTAAGTTATTGTTGTGGCTCATGTACCATTATATTCTTAGTTGCGGGTTACTATATTAAAGTTTAAAGCTAGAAAATAATTGCTTTAGTGACTGCAGCACTCAGCGTTATTATTTAGAGAGTTTCAATGCCTATTGTGATCTGATTTTAATCTGGGATGGAGACTTACTTTTACGTCGATAGATGTTGTATTTAATGTTAACGAGTACGTCAGTACTGCTTTGGCTTTTCATTGCTTGCACAATTGTTAGGATAGTATCGTTTAATCTCGTGAATGAGGTAAGCTGTATCTTTTTATTCGTGCACATACGTACATCTTTTACGATTTTGAAGATTTATTAGTAGTCTTTAGCGTGATATGTTATCGGTTAATTAATGGATTAAAATAAATAATTACCAAAAATAGATTCATTTCTTTAAATATAATTTGGTTTGTACGTGATTTGACCCTGTATATGGTTTCCATTTGAGGCACAACGGGTCCAGTATATAGATGCTAAAACTGACTACAGTAATCAAGAAATTGATCAGCTACAAATACGTATATACAATTAAGTAACAATTAATAAAAAATGCAGATAAGTCGAGCAAAGTATATACGTGTTGGTAAGTTACCACATAATATAGCGGCAGCATAAGAAGCCATCGCTCCATCTGATACAACTTGCTATAATTGGTGACTAAGGGCAAAATACTCAAACGCTACTCAATTTTAAGCTGTCGATAAGTATCGTGCTGTGAGTCACTTTGACTTAAGTTGTATTAAATCTAAGTGACTGACACCACGAGACTAAGCGGCATCTTAAAATTGAGCAGCATTTGAGTATTTTAACATTAGAATCTCCAGACAATTTTGTAGCCTTCTGCCTTAATATGCCACAGAGATGTAAGGTGTAAGAGAGCAACAACAAATCACCAAAGGTATTTGATAACAGCCGATAAACCTGGACGCCATGAACTGTTTATATAAACAGGCTGATTGGAAAAAGGCATAAAATAATATACAAGATCTTGTTTACTATAAATTTCAATATGATTTTTATAGGGTTTATACGGAAAATATTAATGACTTCACAAGTTCTTTATGTGAGAGAAATCTGAGTCATATTAATGACAACTGTTTGCATCTTTGACGCTTCTTCCGATCATCAAGTCTTTGTCACTAAATTCTAGCGTAATAACCATGGTTATTACCGTCTGTCGGAGATAACATGATTGGGATAGTACTTATATGAATGGTTTTCAGGTTTGTATTCATTGTATAATCTGTAAAATGTACCGATCAGACTTTTTATTAATAACAAAATATCGGAGAAAAACAATAAATTATGCTTATTTTATATAATTATTGGGGAAAATGAGCACACAGTACACCCGACTGCCAGTGGATGCGTTTAGAAAATACTGATGCGCTATCATACACCAAAATAGCCTCTATTCTAACATCTCACCAAGAGTGTCTATTTCTAGTAAAAATGGTCTCCGGTTCTCTACGTGAATGTAGAACACATACGAAACACAACACGATTTAGCTGATATTTTACGCTGGTATTCTCTGAAAGCGTGGTTCTTCTCAAGGGTATGGGCTCTAACACGTAAAAAATATATTATTCAGACATAACGTAAAACCCATTAAATTTATAGAATTCAACATAACTTAAATAGTTCATGAAAATAACAGAATAATCATAGAAGTGACAAGTATTTTAAAGAATTATAAGTAGGACTTAATACTTTATAAAGGTATTCCATTATGTTTCACAGAAGATTTAATTATAAGAATACGCGTAGAAGGACCATTTACTATATACAACTAATATTTTTGAAAACTCGTTATAGATAAAATGACCCGGAGCGACAATCCCCTAATGGTTTTGCTCATACATAAATTTTGAACGCCGTGACCGAGCTAAAACAAACTGCTCCGCTCGTAATAATTAATGATCATTCACATCTATTTTACGGTCATTCTCTCAAACAAAAAACCTTATTAACAAATCCGAACGATCCCTAATCCCTTTACAGCACCTGCTATTATAAAAACGCGTAGGATTTTTTTTCTTATTTTCCATAAAAATCGAAATGAGTTTTCGAATTATATTATTATGCATTAGATTTATTATTATTACTTTTAATTTGCCATTACTTTTATTTGATAATTAAGTTTAATTATCCATGCTAGATCACGGTCTAAAGCTCTCAGCGTAAATTTCGCTGTACCTACGCGAAAAGCCAGTCTACGATTGACACCAATATCAATGAAATTGTTAATTGCAATTTTATGGTATATTCATTATTTGCTCAGCAGCGAAGGAAAACATCGTGGGGATTCGTATGTCTGAAGTTTATAATATTTTAAGGACATGTGAAGTTTGCCAACACGCACTGGATTAACGCAGTGAACTAATTTTGCTCTATAACCTTAAACACACCATAACCAGTCACAAATGAGGGAACTGTGCAGAGTAGTGTAACTTATGTCTATAACCAACTTTTAGTTATATCAATGTAGGGAAGACTAACAAAGTATTCAATATTGGTAATTTTATTCTTTATAAGCTATCAGAATAAAGGAATAAATTCAACTCACAATTCATGGCAATGAGTAAATATCTATCATGCGTATCAAAACATTAATATTTTTATACAATAAGTGTGATAAACGAGTACACGGTACGCCTGATTGAAAATGTATGTTGTGGCCCATAGACATTTTCGTCTATTTTAAATTAAAAATCAAAATGCACATACATTGCATCCCTGGGGAATAAGATAGATTGCATTATTGTCACTAAAAGGGACCTCCGATTCTTTACAATCATCATACAAAACACAGCATCATTCAGGTGCAATTTCACACTGGTATTTAATTAGAGCGTGGTTCTCCCCCGGTAGAGCCGACTTATTCGTGTTACAACCATTACATAGTTGCAGCATGGATCCACCACCTTTAAAATTATCTAATCGCTTAGTCTACTATCTAATCGTTATATATATTATCGATCGATAGATAATTGATTTATTTTCAAAACTTCGATACACCAATCATACATCATAACATAGCACAAACTACAACACCTGAAGCAACAATATGGATATATTAAACCTCTTTTCAAAAAGTGTTATGTGAATCCTGGAATGATAATGAACCACTATAATTTTATATAATTTTTTTTAAAACTGAATAATGCCATAAAAACTACTTTTAATCTATCGTTTTTCAATTTTCGCGTGAAAACGCTAGCCGCCATGCTGTTCTACTCGTGACGTCACTGTCCAAGATTTTGTCGATTTTGCAAAGGAACAAGATACTTTTTAATGTTTAATAATGAGTTACCATCTATATCATTTTTGTGTTGTGCATGAATGTAAAAATACGAGTATAAGAACGCCGGGAAAGTTATGGATTCAAGTGCCAACTGATTTAAATATAAGAAATACTTGGTTAAAACTGGCAAGTAGATACCCGAACACATTGTCAAAAACCAGACTATTCTTCTGTGAAGATCATTTTGAGGTAAGTATGACTTATATTTAACTAGCATTTAATACAAAACAAAACATCGTGTGGTGAAGGGTATCGCAAGTCAAATTTTGTAATAAATTACTTTAACTTAGATATTATAACAAATCATTGCTAATGATTGTAATAATAGATAAACTAAAATACGATGGCTACTAAACTACGTTTTATTAAAATGCACTCTGAGCTGGTATTGTGTTTTTGTATAAACAAAAGTTGTAATAGGTACTTACATTGTTGTTTTAACATTCCTCAACTCAGCAGAACAAAAATTGGGATTGCATGCAAAAAATTTGCCACCGTCAATTTATTAATCCTTGATGACTTACGGATCTGAGACGTGGTACTTCACTGCTGGCCGTATAAGGACGCTCAAGGTCGTTCAGCGAGCTATGGAGAGGGCTATGCTCAGGGTTTCTCTGCGTGATAAACTTAGAAATGAGGATATCCGCAGTAGAAACAGAGACAAACACAGACCGACATAGCCCAACGGATTAGTAAGCTGAAGTGGCAATGGGCCGACCATATAGCTCGAAGAACCGACAACCGTTGAGAAAAAAGGTTCTCGAGTGGCAGCCTTGTAGCGGTAGACGTAGTTTAGAGCGACCCCCACTAGATGGAGTGACGACCTGGTAAGACATGCAGGAAGTCGATGGATGCAGGTGGCTCAGAATCGTGCTTTGTAGTATTCCTTGGGGGACGCCTATGTTCAGCAGTGGACTTGTGAAGGGCTGTAATGTTGATGATGATGATGATAGTAGATTAGTACTTTTTGCTTTTACAAATTCGTGTTCTATGATGCCTTTTCAATAAAATTCGGAATAAAACTCAATAATCGTAGTAATAACTTGAAAATTTTCGAAATAACACAGCACATTAGCTAGTTCTCTTAACCAGTGACACAGAATACGGGATCAGTGACCTCACGACAGTTTTTAATATGGCGGACAGCGTTTTGCAGATTTGAGGCACAGACAAAAATGTTCTTAAAATTGAAATATAAAATTTATAATGCAATTTTATAAATAGAAATCAATATTTCTCGTTTACTTTTTACAAAATCTATAAAAATAAATATTTTTTGATTTTTGAAGTTTTTTGAAATACTATATTAATTACATTAAAATCTATTTTAATAATTTTTTGTAGAGTTTTAATATTTATAAAGTAAAGGTAAAACGCGTTAAAAAGTACATCAAAAGAGCCTTTATTATATTAAAGAGCATTAAAAGCATTATATTTCCTAGAAATGTTATAATTAATCCCTGGTTACCTGTAAAAAAAATGTCCCACATCTGGTCACAATCCTGCCCTTTTTCCTGCCAATTTATAATCCTTCCATATTTATAGAAATAATCTTGGTGTTTGTCTGTCTATCTCAGCAATTTTCTCGTAAAAATTTGGCATAGTTATATACTAAAACACGGAAATAAAATTAATATTTAAAATTTTTGAGTTACACAGAAACCTTTATTTTGTATGTCATACCTACGCTTGATAGATTTTTGCTTTTCTACTAGATGCATCAAATAAAAAAAACATGAAATAGGAGAACAATGACGACTAAGTTTAAACGAATCCATTCTAAAGAATTTACTGGCTTTTTACCTAACATCATACGAGGCACCGAAGCAATTAAGCATGGTAACGAGCTAACGAGGCATACTATCATAGTCTTCAATATAGGTGGCTTTGGGCCATAGCATCCACTTAAAATCGCTTTTTATGGATTGCGTTATGTTTATCGTCGTCCATATCATCATTTGGCCCTTCACAAGTCAATTAGTAAACATATGACACATAAAGGAATGTCAAAAAGCATGGTCTTCAGCCACCTGTAATCAGGGATTGCTTAAACCTCCCACCAGATAGTTTTTCCCCTAAGGTAGGGGCATCTACACTTCGCTTATCGGTACGAGGCTGCCACTTGAGAACAATTCATCTATATCCGTACGAGCTAATAATGTTTATACTGCGAATGTCGCCTACGTGTAGCTCTATGTAAAAAACGTAAATTACGACTCAGATAACTATACAGCCGTAGACAGGAATTATAACCAATAAAGAATTAAAGTAAATAGCAGTTTAATGTTCAACAATATAGCCACAACCGGACTACTGTCAACGACGAGAAGCCCCATCACCATTGGTTGTCGGTACTTCGAGTTTTATGACTGGCCTATTGCCACTATCATTCTATAAAATACTTATTGCTGAACAAGAAAGAATTATTCTAACCCAAATTGGAGCAATTTGTCGTAATATCGCCGCTAGTTCAAAATTTTTAGAATTAAAATGATCGCTTATTTTCTGAAGGCATATTCGAATTTATACGAATGGTATGAAAATTCTGTCATATTATTTTTGCCAATTTTCCAAAGCTATCTGTCTTTTATATAATGCTAATCCTGTAAGATTCAAGCCAGGCACAGATGCCATATCTAAACATTTTAATGATCGAAATGACTACAATTCCGGAAAAAAACTATAGTAAAATATACTGAGCATTATATCATATTGTGTTAAGTTCTTTTAACTTTATATATTGACACTGTTCGAATTCCTACAAGTTACGTTATAAAGAATAATATTGGGTTGTTAATAGAAGAGGAAGAGAAAATTGCTTATCATAGTTATTATATTTTGAATATAATAGTAAAGAAATCAATTATTTATAACCTCATAGCCAATATCTAATAAAATAAATAAAATATTTCCGGTCAGATTAAATGTCGATTATTTTATTAGTACAAATAGCTTTAATAGATTTCTAGTGAAGCACTTATTCAATTAAAATTCTTTTAGGAGCTACAATAAAATGCTCATTGAAACTGTTCAGACGTAACCCTTCTATAAACGTTGGAGTAGGCGTGACTCTGATGATTCAAACAAAGCTTTTAGTTGCGATGACATTGCATTATTTGATACAAGGAATGATTTGAAGTATTCATATTAAAACACTAATTAAAAGTAAAGCTAATAGACAGTTAGTTTTTACACCAGTTGGTCAGTTAGTGTTAACAAATATGAATGATTTGTTGTCAAAATTACATAGTACCGGGGCAGTGTGTGAGACGGAAACAAAGAGTTTTTGTTAAATTGCATATTATAAAGTAGTAAATTATTAAATATAATATAGAGATAATATACTATATTTATTAATTTACTTAAAATATCCGAAAATATAGCATCTCCAGTTCATATTTACTTTGTATTAATGAGTACATAATTACTTTTTATTACTGAGAGGGTGAGAGGTGCTCTTCAAACTAGATGAGATACATCGTTTTATTTTATTGCGCGGAACTGTGCAAATTAATTTTTCACACCTTTGCTTAGTACTTATACTTCGGCGAGTTCCAATTCAAGGTAAATAAAAAGTTTGTGTGTATTTGTTTGTGTATGGATGTCGACTTTTGTTCATAATATTGTGTCTATAACCTCGTAACAGTCCACTGCTGCACGTGGACCTCATCCATTGCACCCATTGTAAGAAGGATTTGTCCTAATCACTAAACGCAGTAAATGTCAGCAAGAATCAGCAATTGGTCAGATTCTTAGCAGGAAACAGTACTGGAATGACAGCAATTTGGCAAATTGTCTCACTAAACCTGCTACTCAAAAATACGCATAAGAACATTTAGTATTTTGTTTTTTATTTTTACTATATATAAATTGTAAACATAGTTTTGCAGGAGCTTAGTGATTATTTTTCCCTTGGCTCTTATCTAAACTTTTATACAAGCTCTGTTTGATCTACGGATGCTCGCGATATCAAAGCGAGCCCAAAGGCGGTACCTAAGTTAATCTGATGAAGCTATGTTAAAAATTATTCTAAAGTGAAAAGCGTAAAAAGACGTTTACCTGATTTTAAAAGAAAAAAAGACACAAATCAAAATATACCTTACGGTAATACTGACTGAGGATGTTTATTTTGTAATATTTACGCAATGTAAATATCAAGCAAACTTACATCTTCAAATGTAATTTTTAAAAAATGTATACGGCAATCTTCCCTGCGGAAACAAGTTGCAAATAATTTATTGGATGTTTGGCAAAAGGAGCTGCCCACACTACGCTATTTACTATTAATGCTTAAACAGAATCAATAGATCCCTTGAGACAGCCCTGTCTCCTTTATTATGACACTATAATATGTACGAGGGTCATTTTATTACTGTCCTATCTTGAAGGATGGTATCCTTCCGAGGTGTTGTAGGAAATTTATGAAAAGGTTTTTTATTGGAGCGATATGCCCTCTTGTAAATTTGTTATGGTGTGCTCATGTTTTCGATAAAACATGCCAAGATAAGATAGTACATAATTAATTTTACTATCTGTTTTAAATCCTCAGTTATTGTTATATTAGCATCACACGACATTATTTTTGATGATATGGTGCAATTAAATTTAATGATAACCTGTGGTAGTTCAGAATAAATGTGTTTTTCTTTATTTTTATGTTTTGCGAGCTTTCAATTGGAAGTTTAGTCCTCGATAGCATCACTCAAAAGACGAATTGAAAACATCGTGATAAAGCAATATGCAAAAAAGTCGAAATAATAGGAGGATGTGTAAAGCCATATTACATGCACTGGGGTATTGCGACTGACCAAACCCTGATAAAACAATCTCACTCTTAGAAATAACAGAAGGCCTCTGCCTAACAGTGAGACGCTTACCATTACCATAAAATTTTTCAAAAGTCCACAGCTGGACGTAGGCCTCCCCCGTAGAGGGGATTCCCTCATATGTAGAGTATTTTCTACAATTGCCACGCTTTTAGACGAGTTGACAACTGCAGTTTTTTTAAATGCTTAGAGCTGCTATTAGGAAGATATTATCGCGCATCTACTGTTTTGGTTTCCTCCTATCGTTTCTTACGACAGTCACGATGGTATGGGGTAGCCCCCAGTAGTAGATATTCATATACCGCCAATACATTGCGTTGCGGCCCGTATTTGTGAAGAGGCTGTAACCAGAAAATTGTTACAGGTACAGGTAGCGCGATTTATTTTACTAAACAATATTCGTAACAAAAATAAATACACGAAGATGTTTTTTTTTGTTAATTACCTCTTTCGAAAGTTACCAGAACCGTGATTTTACTTTTCGATAATGTCGGATATTTATGCAAAGACCACGTTAATTTACCGACTGACTAAAATTCACTTTGACTTCATCGTGTTTTGTCTAATTTTGTATGGTATTAGCAAGTTCACAACATCGATATTAACAAGCTAGGCATCATAAATGTACGTTCCTGGTCAATAGATGTCGCATGGTATAGAGGTATGCACCCGGCTCCCCAAGCTACCTTGACTACTTCAAAGTCGGGGGTATCTATAGCAATCGGTTCCGAACTTATTCTCATACCAATAATATGTTCTCCTTTCGTAATATCCTTTTTCTTTCCTACCGTTTCTTTACTTTCCCTTCGTATCCTTATAATTAAAAAAAAATCTTGATTATCTTAATTCTAATATTACCTTTAGAACCTTGGTCAAAGCTACTATTCTAGTAGGTCACTATTCTAGAAATTACTATTTCTACTAAAATACAAAAATAGCCACCCAAAATTATAATATTCAGAACATTCAAACGCAATGAAACTATTAAACCAGAACATACAGTAAAAATGTTTCTTTAAAGTAAAATGTCTCGATTCCATGTACGTCAAACTGCATAACGGTTCCAGGATGTGGTAAGTACAACGGCAAACAACATCAATATACTCTTAGTGGAGGAGAATCGAGTGTGCCACCTAGTGCGCTCTCGATTCACTGAGGATTTATTGCACTCGAGAAGAGTTGTTACTTGTAAATATAAGAGAATAAATAAAAAACTTATACTAAATATGTAGGTAAAGTTCTTATTTTGCGACTAAAAATCTGTCTAGACAAGAACCAACCTCTAAGTTATTTTTAGATACAAAACAGAATTATAATTACTGCCCTTGAGGTGTAATATCAATTTAGTTCAAAAGTGAACCTTACAGCGGTTACATATATGTTTAGGTTAAATATATGTTTTCATAATTAGTAAAATCTTAATCACCATCATTATCATTACAGCCCTTCACAAGTCCAGTGCTGAACATAGGCCTCCCAAAGAATGCTAAAAGCACGGTCCTGAGGCATCTGCATACATCGATTACCTACATATCTTACTAGGTCATCACTCCATCAAGTGGGACTTCACCCTACTTAGGTGAACTACCAGTACGAGGCTGCCACTTGAGAACCTTTTTTCGCCAACGGTTGTCGGTTCTTCGAGCTATATGGCCGGTCCATTGCCACTTTAGCTTATTAATCCGTTGGGCTATGTCGGTCACTTTGGTTCTACTGCGGATATCCTCATTTCTAAGTTTATCACGCGGAGAAGCATAGCCCTCTTCATACTAATTTTGTTGAATCTCATCATAAACAATCAGTCAACAACGTGAAATTATTCATTTAAAACTAATAATACGTTTGAAAGATTTTATCTCTAAAAGATATTTATTTAACACGTGTAGGTTTTTGTAGAATCATGTAAACTTAGGCATTGGATGTCATTTTACATGCAGATCACGTATATTCAAGCTGGTGTTCACATATCAACAAAGCATTTAAGCACATTACCACTGCCACATATTTTACTCAATGAAATCATTAATCAGTCAAGAACTTGGCATCGGGGCTGTGTTTTCGAAGAAAGTGTTCCAGTAACTATAATCCTCACACCACGAGACGTTTGCCAAGTCTTAAACCCATTTATTCACTTGGCAGTGAATTTTAGCACGTCGGTCATAATTGCCAAGCGGTACAGCGCATTTCACAGAATATTTTTCCGACCGTAATACGTGTCGTCATAAATTTGTAATTACATGTGCGTACCGACCGCATTTGTAATTATATGTGCCATTCTCTGTTCGATGCAGTGCATTGTTATACGAGGTCAATATCTGGGGCAGGCTTTATATATCAATGAAGGAACATACCAATGTCATGTAAGCTAGAAATAGATATGTATACATATATATGTATATTAATATATATATAATTAAGGTAATGTTAATTCTCTACTAGCATAGCTGTAGATCGTTGAAGTAATGCATTAAGAACTAAGTGATTATATTTATAATTAAGAATATATTTTACTATTTGTTGGTGAGTGAGAGACTCCAGTAATGCATTTCGGTTTCAGAGTGGGAGAGACACAAAATTATCGTTAACAGAAATATTAGATCTTAAAGACTCCTTCCTATAAATAGCGTTATAATCTTCATTTTTATAATATATTTGTTGTTTTAGCCTTTTTAAATCCACAGCTGGATACTGCTGCTTGCTTTATTGTTACCATTTGGCTGCATAAGTTAATATAATAAGCTTAGAGTAGAGACCTTCTCACAATTGTAATGACTATGACCAGTTTATGGGACATGAGTTAGGCATGTTTGATATTCGTAAGTTGGCATGATGCACTGAAACGTTTGTGTCTCACATAAAAAGCATGTGCCAGGCGTAAAATATTAACTAGACCACGTAAGCAGTAAAGTCAACTCAACATGACAATTTCTTCCAAAATGCGATGTCTCCATGTCTCCATCCAGAAATAGACTGTTTTTTTTAACTTAAGTAAAGGTATGTTTAAAAAGATGGAAATTGATTATTTAAGAAATTATGCATACAAATGTATGCTAAAAATATAACAATCGAGTCTTTTTTTACGTGATCTTAAGTGACTACTGCTGCCCATAGACACAAACAACTTCAATCAAACAAGTCACGTTACATCGTCATTCCTAAACACTAAGATGGAATGTCTCAGCCTCTTGTTATATATATTTTCTAAACAATACCCTATTACACTACAAATTTCTTGTCTGCGCTATCTTTTAGATCAATATATTTTGCATGGATTAAAATATTACTAGTACACGCTACAGATACTGTAGAACCTCTGGCCTGTTGCAGTGCTGTAACTAAACAAGTAGCCGCATTAATTAATTATCATCATAATCAATTACAACCCATCTCAAGTCCATTATCACGTAGATACACTCACACACACACGCATAGAATTTTCTATAGCACTCTGAGCAACCTTGAGGTTCCAGGTTCAGTCAGCAATGAATGGCCAAATCTCAGAGCTATGTTTTTTTTAATAAAGAAGAGGGGGCAAACGAGCATGCGGCTCTGATGTTAAGTGACTACCAACGCCCATAATCAACCACAACACCAGAGGAATTTCAGGTGCGTTGCCCAATACGTTATTGCTGGCGGTGTACACCGATTGTACATAGAGTGTACAGTTTTGAGATAGACCTGTCCCTGATGAGAAGATGTGGTGCAATCTCCCGAACACCGCCCAGCCGATTGATCTCTTAGTTAATAATAGAATTACCTAGTCGTAAAATTTGTTCTCGGCTCATTATTTTGTTTCAGGACATTTGTCATCAACTGTAAAGTGCTCCCAACTACGACCGACATATTGTTTATTATATTGTATGATTATATGTGTGATGTAGACGTTACACATAACTTTTGCCTTACTTTTTCATTTGAAGACCTATCTATCAGTTGGGGGACATTATCAAGGTCATTAAGTATAGTGATGAGATCTTGCAGCGATTCTTTATGAATAAAATAAATTGCTTTTATGTTAGTTTACGGCGCTTACATTTTACAATGCGTACATACAAAAATACTTATTACATAATTTTATTTACAATATTTGATGGACACAAAGGTAAAATAAGACAGTGTCCATTAGGATATTTTGCTGTACCTATATTGGATAAAGAAAATAAATATGAATTATGTGATTGTTTTTTGAAAAATATTTTACTGATATTCCGATCTTAACCACTAAGTCATTGAATTCTTCTCCTGCGGTCGCCGAATCATTACTTCAACAAAATTTAAATGTGTGTACAAAGAATTTTACATTTCTTAAAGTGTCATCAAAAGATATTGTAAAATATTTTAAGACTATTGATATTAAGAGAATCACTGATCTGTGGGGGATTTCTGTTAAAGTTATTGCGTCTATAATAGATACAATCGCACCTCAACTATCTATTATTTTTAATACTAGTATCGAATCTGGTGTGTTTCCTGATTTAATGAAGCATAGTAAATACCTTTATTTAAATCTAGTAGTACATTGGACCCCGCTAATTTTAGACCTATTTCTGTACTGCCAACACTTAGTAAAATTTTTGAAAAAATTATTCTTGATCAAATATTAATTTTTTTAATGTAAATAATTTACTTCATAAAAATCAATTTGGTTTCACAAGGGGTCGCTCGACAACTGATGCTGGTGTTGAGCTGATTAAATATATATTTAATGCATGGGAGAATTCACAGGATGCTTTGGGTGTGTTCTGTGACCTATCCAAAGCCTTCGATTGTGTTCACCATGAAACATTAATCAGGAAACTTCAACACTACGGTATAAGAAGCGATGCTCTTAAATTAATTATTTCATATTAAAGTGACAGAACGCAAAAAGTTGTCATTAATAGTATGAGTTCTTCTGGGTCGATTGTACAAATGGGCGTGCCTCGGGGCTCAATTCTCGGCCCCTTTCTGTTTCTTGTATATATTAATGACTTACCTTACATAGTAGGGGATAACCATGAAATTATTTGCTGATGATACTTCATTAATTTTCAAATTAAAACGACAGTTATTAAATTACGACTAAGTAAATAATGCTATAGCTAAGTTAGTTAATTGGTTTAATGTTAATAATTTGCATTTGAATGGAACTAAAACTAAACGTATGAAATTCGTAACTCCTAATGTTAAACATGTCAATACTAATGTAATTTTAAATAGGAGGAACTGAGTCTTGTTGATACCACCATTTTTCTTGGAATCACACTGGACGCAAAGCTTCAATGGCTCCCCCATATATCAAAACTAGCTAGCAGACTTAGTTCTGCAGCATATGCTGTAAAAAAAATTAGAACTTTGACCAATGTTGAAACACCTAGAATAGTTTACTTTAGTTATTTCCATAGCATTATGTCGTATGGTATTTTGCTATGGGGACACGCGACTGACACTGAAATTATATTTATTCTACAGAAGAGGGCCATTAGAGCAATATATAATTTAAAACCAAAAGAGTCACTAAGACAAAAATTTAAGGAAATTAATATTTTAACTCTGGCCTCTTAATAGATTTATGAAAATGTAATATACGTACACAAAAATAAAAGTAGTTTTGCGAAAATAAGTGATATTCATTCTGTAAATACTAGGAACAGACACAAGCTAGTGGTACCAGTTACTCGACTCCACCGAGTCAGTAATTCATTCTTGGGCGGATGTATAAGCTTTTACAACAAAATCCCTGAAAATATACAAAATTTATCATACACAAAGTTCAAAAATGTTATTAAACTAAGTTCTTATAAAAAGGATTATTATAATATTAAGGAATTACGGATGATAATAACCCCTGGGAAGGGTGATCGCTACCAAGCTATTTCTAATTTGTCTTGTGTTGCTAATTGTAAACAAGATTGTGAGCTATTATTTGAAAAAAAAAATAGTCCCGCTGGGTTTCTTGCTGGTTCTTCCCAGGACAGGGTTTTTTTTGCGAACCAGTGGTAAATGAAAAAAGTGACTTTCAATAAGTATTTGTTATAATCTACATTGAATAAAAAAGTTTCTGTTTCTATTGATTCTCATTAAATTTTAGTAAAAACTTTATAAGAGTTATCGTTATACAAAATGATGTTTGTAATAATGTCAGCGAAAATATGAATAAAAAGATTTCTTGTTATATAAGATGTAAATTAAAATCAAGACCGACTTCGCTGCAAAGGAATGCTATAAACTACTTCTTTATTTAAAAAGTTTATAAAATATTTCAGCTACCTTTGACGACACCCACGTGAGCGTACGGGAGGGCTGCTATTTAGATGCTCTTGTGACAAGGTAAAAATGTTTGTTAAGAAATTTAAAATGGATATGAAATGGATATAGTGCTGCTAAATGTGTTAGTTTATAGTTTGATAAAATCGTAAAATTGTTGATGATTTTAAAGATAACGGTGGATTTTATCAGTGTGTATTTTTGTTAAACGTTGTAGGTTGATGGTATCTTATCACTTAATGACAAGTAATTGTAGAAATTGTTGGAATGCCTTTGCTACAATTTTAAAATTATTCTTTTTCAAAGTGATTGATTTAGAAATTTAAATAGGTTTTGCCATAAAGCGATATCGTTAAAGACTATCAAAAGTCCACTACTACACACGAGCCTCCCCCATAAATTACTTAATAGAGTGGTCGTAGAGTAAAGCATCGTAAAGCTTGGCAAGTTGGTTGGCGACCGCAGTTTTCGGTTTTTAATTTCTTTGGTTGATATTAGGCAGATGCTGCTGCCTTTATTTTGATTTATTTCCATCTGCCACCTCTTACGACAACCATCATACATTAAGGGATAGTGAATATTTTTACACCGCCAATACACGGTCAACATGTTCCTGATCTTGTGATCCCTCCCCATAGTAATAAAAAAAAACCACTGGTCCTAAACCGCCTGCAGGGCGTGGAAAATATGGAAAATTTACCAACTATGCGGTTATTATATAGACTTTTGATGAGCTGTAGTTAATGTATAAATAAAATAAGTTTCATGTAGAAATAATAATTACAACAATTTCAAAAATTTCAAGAAAATTTTGCCTGATTATTGTATTTTGGTTTCGTATCGCAATGGCCAAGTTTGTTTGGCTGCAGCTTTATGAAATGTGGGTTGGTATCCAACACGACCTGTCACTCTTTCTTTAATTGTTATTCTTGTTTAGATTATTACGAATACTTTTTCAGATTTTGGATATTTATCCATAACTACACATTTTATTTATGTGAAATTCCTCTACAATTTAATAGAACATTATACCAATCTAAAGAGGGTAATGTTAGAAAAAGATAGGAAAATCTCATTTCATTCTGTGTATTTAGTAGTTGAATATACATGGTGTTTATTTTATAACGGAAACTTTTTCATCCCCCAAAACCAATATAATAGCGGAACATAAACAAATTGTGAAGTTTCCTCCACTTGACCATCCCCAGCGGAAAGGTTTGAGAAGAAAATTAAAAAAGTTAGCTCAAACAAGGGTGCATTTAATGTCTTTTGGACACTTTGTTTTGTTATGAAATGTCATTATTTCATATTATTACGTCATACACATCATATGTGGTAAGAGTACAAACATTAAAAAAAGGCTAAGCATGAGATACATTTATATTAACATGTTAAAGTCTATATATGTAAATCGTCACGAAGAAATGCATTGAAGATACAGAGTGATTAAAGTAAACTGAAGAAGAAATGGGCTAGTTATGGAAAAAATTATGAAAGAAAAAGGTTCTTGCGAGGTAGCCTCGTATTAGTTAACGGGATGCAATATGGTCCAACGTCGTAGGCCTTGGATTCCTGACTAGTCTTTGAGAGAGGTATATGTTCTGCAGTACATTGTAAAAGATTGTTATGTATTGAATATGTTAATTGTAAACATGATTGTAAGCTATTATTTGGAAAAAAAGTCCCGCTGGGTTTCTTGCTGGTTCTTCCCAGGACAGAGGTGTTTTTTCGAACCAGTGGCAAATAAAAAAATTGACTTTCAATAATTATTATTGTTTATAATCTACATTGAATAAAAAAGTTTCTTTTTCTGTTTCTATGAAGATGGCAATAATTTATTAGAACTCAATCAAGATATTGATTCATGTTACGAATTATGAAATTTACCATGTAACGGAAGATGAAATTTATTTTCATCACAGGCTTAAACTCGACATTCGACTTTTGATAAATTAGTTATTATTAAAATAATCATGTATTGCTTATGAGTTACAAACCAATGCAGTTGCAAACTTTCAATGATAGTTATTCTTGTTTCAATATAAGCAAGGAAATTTTGAAATATATACCACTACTGTGATGTTATGAAAACACGGCAAAAGGGTAAGTTGACAATATGTCATTGCGTTCGAGGATAAAAAAGTGAAAAATGATCGCTTTGACCCCTCTTAGGGTTCAGAAGTTAAAATTATTTTATTCACAGTTTTTCAGGATTATATAATTGTTTTTCTTATTAAAAAAATGCTACACTAGGATTTTCTTTAGTATCGTGGGGGCAGTTTACTTACATAAATTTCACAAGGACAAACATCCAGACCCGGAATAATTATTTATGGGCCATGCACATACTTGTTCCGTGCGGGATTTGAACCCTCGGCCCATAGCACTGCAACTGATTGCTAAGCCACTGCGCAACGGAGCCGTCAAAATGAAAGAACGAATGACAACATACTATTTATTAGGTTATTTAACGTGTATTTATTATTTCATCATCACGACGATGTCATTACAGCCGGCCACAAGTCCACGGCTGAACATAAGTCTCCCCCTAAAAATGCCACAAAGCACTGTCCGGAGACATCTTCATCCATCGACTTCCTGCATCTCTTCCAAAATCTCTTACAAATCCGTCACTCCACCTAGTGCGTAGTCGCTCTACACTTCGTTTACCGTTTATAGCTTACTAGCTATAAGTTTCTAAAAAGTTTTTATTTAATGTAATTGATACAGTTTATATGCTGTAATTATAATATTAATCCTGATGAATCATGATGAAGCATGACCTTCTCTTTAAAAGAAGTTTTCGGATGCTAATGTGAATAAATTTCAAATTACTTACACACCCATAGGAAACAGTCTTTTTATTTTGACATTAAATGATAAACATATCATTACTATTGTGTTGTGAAGAAAATCAAATAAAGAAACAATCAATAATGGTACTTAAACCATAATCATATGATTCATAACAAGAAAAATATAAAAGAAATTGTTTGTGTAGATCATTATATCTGCGTGAAACGTTAGAACGAGTACCACAAAGCAATAATGTATCATTATATTATTAACTTATCTTCTCACCCTTGACAATAACAATGGCTGTTGAAATATTTGATAGTAATATTCGTGACCAAAAGCTTTTCTGAGTTTTAGTGCTATCCGACATGCAACGTTTTAATTCAATTCTAAGAGTGACAACAGGTGGGGTGGCGGGTCAAAAGTTGATGTTTAAAACAAGGGAATTGTGATATGATTTAGTAAATTTTGCCTTGTAAATTCGTGACTTGGATTTTATCTTTTAAAACATGCTCAGATTTACGTGCGTTTCTAATTTTTAAACTTATTACTTAAACCGTTATATCACGGCTTAGGTTTAGAAATTTATAAAAATAGCCTTTACTATATAACAGATTAAAATCAAAAATGTATATTTGGAGGATTAGTACTTGTTAGTATTATGTTTATTTATTAATAATATTAGTATTTGTAAGTTATTTATAAGCCTGTGAATTTTTTTTTTATAGAATAAGGGTGACAAATGAGCACACAGTCCACCTGACGGGAAGTTCATGCTGTGGCCCATAGACATCTACATTTATCCTCGATTAAGAATCAAAATGCAGACGCGTTGTCACCCCTGACGACTAAGATGGAATGCCTCGTTTCCAGTAAAAAAGGGTCTCCGGATCTCTACACTCATTCGTGCTATAACCATAATATAGCTGCAGCGTGGCAATACCACGTATAAAATATAAATACATATATTAAGATCGTTTGCCTTTTGTGCAGTGGTTGAATAGGGATAACCGGATCCCGTGTGCATGGTAGAAGGCGCTATGAGTAAGATCAGAAAGACCTCATGGCTTCTGATATAGTGATATACCAAACATGTATACCAGATGTAAAATATTCAAGTCCGCGACGTTTAAGCGTGAAAGGTGTGAAACATCTGCTACGACGAAAACCATTTTTTTAATTACACATTTATAAAAATTACAAAAGAATTTCCTTTACCTAGAGGTACCTGAAACAATTGTTATTTGTAGACCATACAAAGACATGTTTCTTATGGGATAAGAACCAGTGGCTTCGCAGTGCCGCAGCACAGAATAAATAATAAATACTATGCTACCGAGTCCCTTACCAGGCATGGAAATTAAGTAAAATCAATCCCACAATAGAAGGGGCCCATTCTGCCGTTATAATACTACGCGTTGATAGAAAAGAAAAAGAACTAATCTTTTAATACTTGTGATTTTTTTATTTTGATTTCTTTCATTAAAGTAAGTGCGAAGAAAAGCACACGATCTACTTAAAAGTAGGTGATTAATGTGGTGCGGTTATTATTACAATTAAATTTATCATCGATTAATAATAAAGATGCAGTTGCATTGTCATCCTGAGGACTAAGATGGGATAAATAGGATCTCCGGTTCTCAAGATACGAAACACAGCAGAATTAAATTACTATTTTACGCGGATATTAAGAGAGAGCGTACTTCCCTGGTCAAGCCGATTCATTCATGCTGCTAAATACGTGTAATTTTAAATAAAAATTTTAATTAACAGTTACTTTAAAAATTATGACACAAGTATTATTTAAAAAAAAACACTTAATAATGCTATTCTGTTATTCCGCTTGCAAAACGGTTGCCAAGTTTTTAATTGAAGTCTGCTGACAGTATACAAGATAACCTAAGCGCACGTGTTTTTTCAGTAACACAGCCAATTTGAAAAAGGTGATGTGACCACATATTCTTTTCATAATGCGATATCTATAAAAGTTGTAAATTGACGTTACGTTAAAAACCTCTTCTCATTTTTCGAATTGCGATCCGAGGATAATCCTACGCAATAAGTACATTAAATGCACTTTATGGCGAGTGGGCAGTTATGAAAAATTTAATACACCCACTTTGAGAAGTTTCAAAGGAACTCGTCAAATAAACCTCTTAGTGAATAGTCGGAGATATGACGAGATTTGCATAAGAAGGCAGAACGACCAAGTCTTAGGGTAGAAGATCGTGTCTCGCATCTAAATAACGTCTTATATTTGCAAATATTGACTCATCTGCCCGCACCCTTTCAAAAGGTATCGATCCTTATTCTCTTAAGATAGTTTAGTAAGTGCCAAATCGCATAACACGAGCTGATCAGGCTATGATTTTTCGTAAGAAATCTGTTTTGGTTTTCGTTATCCATTATTTTAATCGAATTAATTAAATTTGTAACTTGACTACCAGTTAAACAACACTGTGCATATATTTTTGTAACAAGCTAGGAGTTTTTCTCAAAGAGTTAACGTAACTGAAAGGTGGACGGACGGTAATTAGAATTTACTGCAGATCGACATTTAAAATGCATGGTTTCTATTGTTTTAAACTTGTTAGAATAACATCTTTATTTGCTATTTTTCAAATATTAAATGTATAAACTGCTCTTCTTGTTTGTGAGCACGTTGATTTTGTCGTATTCATATTTATTTATTTATTTCCTTTTTCTTTGCAAAATACTTTCCCGTATCGTGTTAGCAAAAATGTAAAATAGAAACAATTATTTATAGTCTATCTAATAGTTGTTACTGGTTGTCTGGAACTCTTGTCTCTCTGTACTACTTACTGGTTGTCTGGAATAAATTGCTATCAGCAATAAGACCGTCCATTGCATACTTCTTTTGTATATATAATTAGTAATTTTTATATGGTGTGCAATAAAGAATATTAAATAAATAAAAAATAAATAACTACCTAGCCATCAGTAATAATAACAAATAAATTATTATTTGTTCTCATTTTAATCATCATAACATGAAATAGAAGAGGTAAATATAAGCTAATAATAACTAACGGATAATCATATATGTAGAACACAATATCGATATTCATAATACGTCTTCTAGATCTTACGTTATCTGATAATGCTTAGACCAAAGACTAAGAGTAGGTAGGTAAAGGATGTGGTAAAGGCGTGGCCTTTCGGCCAATCTAAAGCCGCGAATATACAGTTGGTTACCGTTAAGGACGTTTGCAGCGTTATTATTAGACCTTAAAAATATGTATGAAACTGTTAAGGCAATACAATAACAGATATGAACGGGTGAAAAAGTTTTAAAATATTGGAATAAATGGAGACGACAAGTACAATTATGCTTCTTTCTCAAAATTTTCTTTAAAACAGCTAGTCATAGGTTGCTTCATATAATACAATTTACTATGGATTACCAATTTCATTGTATAAAAATGCAAGTTATTCAGAAATATCAGGTGAGGATGTAACATATCCAATATAATATAAAACAGAATCGGTCAAATAGAAGCTGTGTTATAGTTTCCGCATGCAAATGAAGTCCACAATGTAGGCACTGAAAATGCAGCTGCGACCAAAATGTTCCCGAGTCTGTCATTACACCTTTATCAACAGTATAGACCCCGGGCAAAACGTGACAGAGTTATTGGGCAGTTCTTTCCGAATAAATCAATTAAGAAAATTCATGTTATAAGAAGCAATAAAACTTCATTCGGAAGAGCATTAAAAATTTCTAAAGACTGTCAAAAATACAAAAACTATATACTTTTCGATTGAATTATGATAATGAACCGTTTTCATATATATGCGGCGTACTGTGCCTGTACAGCCTGTGTTCATCGTGCACGCCACAGGCTCCGCTCCGATACACGCTCGGATAGAGCGGGCACTTACGCCTAACTCTTAGTATAAAAACCGCCATATTTTGTTTACGTAGGACTCAATTATGTGTTAAGAGGATACCTTGAAAATGAATCGTAGTTTTGAGGGCGTGTCTTATTCCTTTGTAGGCATAGCTCACGGACGACTGAGGGAGTGTCAAAATGAAAGTGATGCAATGACTTCATAATACCCAAATTATGGGATAGCTATACTGAGCACATGCTCGGAAAAAAACTAAGTACCAAACAACATTTTTTTTTTAACAAAACTTCAGTATGGATCAAAAAATGGTTTATGAGAACTTAGATAATATGATTATTTACTATGCCTTATAAATAATTCCAATTCCAGGAAATTATTCGTAAAAATATAGTGGTGTCATGGAGAAATGTAACTAATTAGAGCCTAATTTACAATTTTTTTTCTATCGAGAAAATGACATGATATCGTGTTTTCCTTTTATGGAATACAAGGTCATATGGTCAAAAATCATATACCAACATTTTGGTTTGTAATCTATAAAACTTAAAAAATATGTGAAATAGAAAAAACACCAAATTCCTTAAGATTTAAGTAAGTAAGAACTAATATAATTTGAAAATGAAATAGTATGAAGAAAGCATTGGGTGAATTGTGGCATACAAACGTTTGCCACTCGGGAGATAGTAATGCTGTATTTTGTGGATTTTACGCACGGTTAAAATTCCACTCCACGGTACAACATAATGGGGACCTAAAAATCAAAAATTTGTATTTATTATCCTCAAATATGAGCTCCTTTTGGGCTAAAACCCGTTTTTAAGCATCCATATACTCTAAACGCTAGGACACGCTGATATTTCATCAACAACAACAAAATCATATTTTTACAGAATAAATGTGCTAAAGGAGTGCACCATCCACTATATAGTTAGTGGATGCAGTGCCCACAAAATCTACATCTATCCTCGATTATGAATCGTAAAAAATAAGTTGACACTCCTGAGGACCACGATGCATCGATACCATTAAAGTCTCTGGTTCTCGACACACTATACGAAACACAGCAGTATTAAGCAGATATTTTACGCTGGTATTCTGTAAGTACGTTGTCCTTCCCCGGGCAACGTTCTCTCATTGCTGCAGCGACCTTAGAATGATTAATGATTTTCTAGTAGTTGTGCAAGCCGGCTTTGTTTCGGATTGTGTGTGTGTGCCCGTGTTAAAAGGGGTTGTAGACTATTTTAATATGCATCACATAGAGTAAAAGCGATGCGAGGTATTTCCTGCCTTATGGCATCTTTGCCCGTTTTCCTTATAAATATCTTGTTTTCTTCACGGTTTATTGAGGTATTTACCTTCTTTTTACCGATATTGGCTGTAAATCAGCAGTTAAGTACTGCCAGTACAGCCACAGTTGTGTACCGATTTTTACTAATTAATTATATATTTTACTGTTATAATTATGGTATTTGATACGTTTCGTGCATCTTTTTTGTAGCTTTTTGGTTGAGAAAACATTGAGAGAAAACCGCATGCTTGAGCAATAAAAAATCGAGGACACGTGAAATTCGCCAACACGAATGATCGTAGCACGACTATCTCTTCCTGGCTCCAAAAATGGTCGCGCAAAATGTGATAGGTTTACGTCCAGCTGAGCTTATACAAGTAAGGTCTTTACTTTTATAAATGCATTAATTGTAGTTTCTAAAATAAAATGTGAATTACAACCAAGTATTAAAAAAATCACCAAAGAATAAATGATAGTCATCTATTTATTAAGTGAAGATTAAATGTAAAAACTGAGATTCCTCTTATATTTTTATTAAATCACATTTATTGCGAGATGACCCAGCTTACTTTATATTCAAGACTTTTTAAATTAGATTTAGATTTTGCAAATCATATGTTGTGAGTCACGTGCTCATTGTTTCTCCAGCCAAGTGGGTGACTTGCTTCAATGAAGTCAAAACGGTGGTAAAAGCTTTTAAGATGTTATCTCTACATGAATGCCTCAATGTTTTGCGTTCATACGAATAACGTGATTGAAGTACGTCGGCTTGTTAACTGCCTTTGGTTTTAAAACTGTCTTAACCAACTGTGGCTTTGCTTTATGATTTAATGAAAACTCCATTTAATAAATTTTTAACAGAATATGAACAATCTTTTGTCGGACGTGATGTATTGAATTTAGGATGGCTTGTTTTCATCACCACGGTTGGCAGAATTTGCAGTCTTGTCACTTGAAACACTGGTTATATATTTAGTATGGTTATATTGGATACGATTTTCTTACGGGATATACTGCCTGCACAAAATCGTTACAGAGTGGTTGTTACGCTCTTATACAATTGCGACAATGTAAATTTTAATTTATTATATATTGCATTTAATTTAAAACTCGAACAGTAAATCATAAAAGTAACTGGTGTACTTTGCTGCATGTAATAAAGTTACAGCCTATATATGGACCACAGTTGGGCACAGGCCTCCTCTCATTTCTGAGAGGATTTTAGAGCAAGGAAAAGTCCAATCGCTGATCCAATGGATGTTGATGAACTTCACATGTTTCGAAACATTATTTTTTCTTATTTCTCAGACGTGCAGGTTTCTTTACGATGTTTTCCTTCACCACCGAGCACGTGGTAAATCAGCACTTAAAATTGCAATTAATAATTTCATTGGTGCCGGAGAGGGTCGAACCCTAGTTGCTCGCGTACTGTGAAATATACAGGGAAAGTTTAGCCCCTGAGCTACCACGGCTTCATATAATAAAATAAAACAAATATAAATTAATATAATGCAGTTATCCGGATGTTTAAGAATGTCGGCCTCATTGAGTCATGATGAAGAATTAGCATGACGGCATTCTCGTGCAAGTTGAATAGCAAACGATAAAATCGAAGTCAAACCTCAGGGTTAGGCTGTCGTATGATAATTTGTACTTACAGGGAACTCGGATCGTGAGCGACGCACCCGACTTTCTCACGTTCATTGATGGTTTTGAAACACGGACAATGATGTCATTGGATTGTATGCGGATCGTTGTTTGCAACCACATGAACTGCTTGCTTACACTCATAAGTATTTTCAGAAACAAACCTGTGATATCATTTGTTTTTATAATACACTAGCTGGGTAATCGCCGCGTTGCTGCCGCAAAGGAAATAATTGTATTAATATCTTTGGAAGAGTAATATTGTTTAATTAGGAATTGTAATAGATTAATTGAAGTTGAATGATACATAACTTTCAGATACATTTTTCGGTACGGTTTAAGTCACGTCCGCACGCTTGGCAAACCTCTACAAGTTCAAACGTGTGAATATGGTGTTTGGCATAGTTTTCGTAGGCTTGCAAGCGCTTGTAGCTGATCCGTCGAGTGTCGGAGTTTTGTCGAAAATCAAAGGGAATTTGCCGAAAGCGCTTGCGACGCGTCCTCGCGTTTGTGACACTCCATCTTTTTGGGCACTGGTGGCGAAAATAGGAAACTGTAATAAAATTATTTTAATTTTCTACTCTGGGTACGGACCTTCTCTTATTCCAAATTCATGTCTTCGAAATGTTTTTTTTTTAATTTCTTAGCACTATAATAAACAAAATGACCAAATATAATTGTGATTTTCTTAATTATTCCATGAAACCTTGTTTCCGGACGGAAACGTCTAATCATTCTGATTGAAGTTGTGTATGCTATAATAACACATTATTGTTACTTATCATTTATGCTTTAATAATTATGACATATTTTTCTGTTTCTTCTATTTAATTTCCACTTAATTATTGGGTAGTGGGTTTTAAGGTATGAATACATTTTAAAGAATAAATGTGGGTGCAATTTGGTCTGCCCACACTAACAAGTTCCCATTAAATAACTATTTGTAGCTTCTTATGAGACTAGAGATCAGTTAATTTAAAAAAAAGCCATTTCAAATTTTAACAATCTTCTTTCAAAATGTTAAACTGGATGGAATTAAAAGTTAAAAGCTAAGTGTATGTTTAAGCATTGAATGAAATTAGTTTTTTTTTTTTTTTATAGAAAAGGGGGCAAACGCGCATGTGGCTCACCTGATGTTAAGTGACAACAAATGCAACACCAGGGGAATTGCAGATGCGTTGCCGGCCCTTTAGAAAGGAGTAAGCTCTTTTCTTGAAGGTCCCCAGGTCGTATCGGTCCGGAAAAATCGCTGGTGGTAAATTATTCCACAGAGAGGTTGTACGCGGAAGAAAACTCCTTTTGAAACGTACAGTGGTGGACCGCCAAGCATCCAGATGGTGTGGATGGTATCGGGACGTTTGCCGCGTAGTGCGTTCACGAAATTTGGCGGCTGGGATTAATCCGAACAATTCCTCAGAGCACTCTCCATGGTATATGCGAAAGAAAATGCAAAGGGATGCAACATCTCTTCGCAGTGCCAGAGAATCGAGCCGATCGGAAAGCACTCGGTCGTCGACGATTCGAGCCGCTCTGCGCTGGATGTGGTCAAGTGGAAGGAGCTGGTACTGGGGAGCCCCAGCCCAGAGATGGGAACAGTATTCCATGTGCGGCCGAACCTGCGCCTTGTAAAGTTGCAGGCGGTGTGCCGGCATGAAATACTGTCCCGCTCTGCTGAGCACGCCAAGCTTTTTAGAGGCCAATTTGGCCTTCCCTTCCAAGTGACCACGAAACTGCACGTCACTCGATATGTCGACGCCGAGGATTCCGATACTGGCTGAGGCAACAAGGGGTGTGCCTTGAAACTGAGGGGATACGACAAAGGGGTTCTTTTTAGCGGTTAACGCGCAAACTTGTGTCTTCTGGGGGTTAAACTGGACTAGATTTAGTCGCCCCCAATCCGAGACTCTGTCCAGCAGAGACTCGACTTCAGACACAAGTTTGTCCCGGCACTCGGAGACGTTTTCCCGAGAAATATTGGCTCGGCCGGTGTAAAGAGCAAAGAGCAGTGCTGTCATCTGCATAGCAATGAATGTTACGGGTCTGCAACATATCATTGATATGCAGAAGAAACAGCGTTGGCGATAGCACGCAGCCCTGTGGAACACCAGCATTAATAGGCTTGCAATCGGAGCTTGCACCGTCTACAACGACCTTGATGCTCCGATCTGCAAGAAAACTGGTGATCCAATCGCACAATTTCTCGGGAAGCCCATAGGAAGGGAGCTTCGAAAGAAGCGCTTTGTGCCAAACCCGATCGAAGGCCTTCGCAATGTCCAAACTAACGGCCAATGCCTCCCCCTTGGACTCTACTGCCTCCGCCCATCTGTGAGTTAAGTAGACCAGAAGATCACCAGCTGACCTACCACGGCGAAAACCGTATTGGCGGTCACTAATCAGCTGGTGATCCTCAAGGTACCTCATGAGCTGGCAGTTTACAATGGACTCCATTGTTTTGGAGAACAAGGAGGTGATGGCGATAGGCCGGTAGTTGGACGGGTCTGAGCGGTCGCCTTTTTTAGGGATCGGGTGGACGAAAGCCGTCTTCCATGATTTTGGGACTACGCCTAGGGAGTAGGAGTACCGGAAAAAACGCGTTAAAACCGGTGCCAACTCTGGAGCACACGTCCTCAGCACAATTGGGGGGATTCCGTCAGGCCCACTCGACTTGTGGATGTCCAGGGAGAGGAGTGCTTTGCGAACCGAGCGCTGAGTGAACTGCACTTCCGGCATGGAGCACTCACACCGCGGGATGGTCGGCGGCGTACTCCCCCCGTCATCGAGAGTCGAGTTAGACGCAAAGAAAGAGCCTAGAAGATCGGCTTTCTCCTTTGCGGTGTGGGCCAGTGAGTCGTCCTCCCTGTGCAGAGATGGAAGAGATGGCTGACAGAAATTCGCCTGGACAGCCTTGGCGAGAGACCAGAATGTACGGGTTCCAGAAGGAAGACGAACTAGTTTCTCGCCAATTCTGCCTATGTGCTCTGACTTTGCCTTGGCAATGACTCTTTTGAAGGACCTAGAGGCGGAATTATACTTCTTTTTTAGAGCGCTGGTGTTTACATCCCTGGACGCTGATGCGTCAGCCCAGTTGGTTTTAAGTATATATTTTTTCGGTTTTTATTAATTTTATGTGTGCGATTTTTTGATCTCTATATTTTAACATATCTAATTAAAACATAGAGTTTCAAAATCGAACACGTTACAAAAAGGATATATATATATACAGAAACATTTAAAAATGGAAACGTTTTATGAAACGGTAGGTGAACATTTATTGTATTTTAAAATAAAATTATAAATTCTTAATCACGAATAAATTTATACGTGGTATTTATAATTTTATAATTGGTAGAGCCACGCTGCAGCTATACTGATAGTAGCATGAATGTGTCAGCTCGACTGGGGTAGGACCATGCTCTTACAGAATACCAGCGCAAAATAGAAACTTAAATCTGCTGTGTTTCGCATGGTGAGTGTAGAGAACCGGGGACCCTTTATACTGAAAATGAGGCATTCCATCTTAGTCCTTAGGGGTAACTACGCGTCAGCATTTTGATTCTTAAACAAGGATAAATAAGGATGTCTATGGGCCATAGAATCCACTTACCATCAGGTGGAATGTGTACTCGTTTGTCACCGTTATTCTGTAAAAAAAACTAATAAAAATATATTTTAGTAATAATACATACATACATACATACATAAACACTCACGCCTGTCACCCAGAGGGGTAGGCAGAGACTACGGACTTCCATTTGGCACGATCCTGACATACCTCTTTCGCCTCCTTTACATCCATATATCTACGCATACATGCTCGTCGGTTAAGGGTACTTCTAACGTGGCCCATTTTCAAAATATCGCCAATTTGGTCGATAAACTTTTTCCTAGGGCGTCCCTTCCCGACTCGGCCATTCACATCTGCCATATAAATTTGCTTTGTCACTCTTTCCTCATTCATTCTTTCTACGTGACCAAACCACCGAAGCATTCCTTTCTTAATCCTGGTCACAACATCATCTTGCATACCACATTTATCTCTTATCACGCAATTTCTCACCCTGTCATTCAGATTACACCCTAGCATATTCCTTAAAGACCGCATTTCTACAGCATTTATTTTACTTTCGTGCTTCTTTTGCCACACCCAGCTTTCACTACCATACATTAAAGTAGGGACTAACACAGCATTATGAATTACCATACGTGCCTGTTTTGACAAATTAGTAATAATGTTAATAGTATTAACTTTTAACTGACTGATTTTCTTACAAAAGTTGAATTAAACTTTTGAATAAAACTGGAGCCTTTTTTTAATTGCATAGCATACAATTACAACTTAAATTAATATTAAACTTAATTAAAATTACATAGCATAAAATTAAAATACATACATATTTTAGAACATAGTAGAACACCGTAAAACTCTACGGGAAAATGATATCAGACCGAAACATTTTAAGTAACAGGCGAGACATCATTAATTCATCATCATCATCAACTTAATAACAATGGTAAATAAATACACCCCCTCTCCCCACTGATAAGGTAATCTATGGGGAGTTCAGCAGTTGACTTTTGATGAGCTATAATGAATGAATCAAAACACTTCAAAAAATTTCTCTTTCAATGTTTTTTTGGTTTGATCAATTCTCATGCAGATATGAATTTCAGTAAGGACATCCTCAGAGAGGTACCCATTATAATCTATAAGCAGCGGTATCGTTTCCCGAAATACAAGCTTGAATTCTGACCAAAACCTATTCAAAACTTTATTTTACAGCTTTATTATTTCAATATATCTTCATACTGCCGAATATTTTCATTTCAAGACAGCGCAATTCCAATTTCAGTAGTATGTCAAATATATCCTAACTATGTGTATAATGAAGTGTCTGTTGTAATATAGAAATAAGTGCCTGGCATTTATACATTAGTATTATATATAAATATATATATAGTATTGAGCTGAGGAAGTTATTTGCATGCCATTAAGATATGAATAATTTTTATTTTATTTTGTCTTTTAGAAAAGACTGAATATTTTCCAAAGAAACTAGGCTATATTTGATCCGAAAGACTTGCATTTAAAAAAAAAAACGAAAAATCATGAAATATATAGTCTTTCAATATCCTAAATTTTAATAACGCCATATTAGATCTTACGCAGGCTGAGCCGTGATGGGTCGCTTGTGTACTATACATTATAAGGAATAAAAAGTCTTCGCTGAGGTCATTTACCTCTTTAATAAAATATGGTTCATCTAGTAAGCTTCGTAAATATGAAAATATCTTTATTACAATAATTTAAAACTAACAGCCACAAACGTACACTGATATAGATATTTTGTATGATAATTCATCAAGCATATTTTAAACAATACAGTGACAAAATTGTATCAAAATCGATTATTAACGCTTGCAACCGGTCGCAGCCGGTGCAAACCGCATTAACGAGGGAGCAAAAGAACAAAAGCGTGACCGCAGTCTGATGACACGCGCCTCTGTGGCCGGATGGACTGCCTTTATATATTTATTTTAAACTCGATGCCCTGATCAATCAACCATTGTGATTTATCTATTGGTAACGTCTAATATATATTGTATAAGACATTATTTATTTTCATCCTTTCATATAAAATTAAAAAATACGGTATTTATATACCTGGCTGCCAGGCGTTTGTCTCCAATCAAACTCTATTTATTGAAGGCGGCGACTAATTTCATGCTAATACTTAGGGCATATTTGTCTATATGCATCAACAACATTTGCCAGGCTAAAATATACAGATATAAGATGTCACAGCGATGAAACCATGAAAGCATGTTTAGCGTAGATTTTTTAAGAAACCATTGCGAAGAATAACTTAAAATTATTGTGTGATTAGATCGAATGAGGAATTCTAAACTGGCATTATTATTTATAACAAAGACCCTTCCATGCAACGAATAATGTCAGGACCCGGAAATACAAATTTAGTATATTTTAATACATTCCTCTGCTTACCATAGGCTTCTTCTCATTTCTGAGAAGATTAAGAAGTAGTTAGTAAGCTGCACCGCTCTAATGCGTGTTAGCACACTTCACGAGTCAATTTTTTTTTCATTTCTTAGTATAATAATAATATTGTGTATTTTTTATTGATATTTATATATATTTATCATTTTCACTTATAATTATATATTTGTAGAACCCAAACGGATGGGAAAACTATAGACATAACCCATAATAGTAATAGTAACCATTTATTTGTTTGGGACCATGATCCATATGGGTTAGTAAATTATAAACTAAAATATGTTAATAACAACATTAACTAATGATAATTATTAATGTTAAAATTAAAGTTTAACAGTAAATAAATTAATAAGTTAGTAAGTTAGTAATTTATAAACTAAAATACATTAGTAACAACGTTAACTAATTATAACTAATTAATTAATATACCTCTGCCCACTTCCCACTGCACCAGACCCACAGCAGTGTATATTATAGTGTGTATATAGGTTAAGGGAATGCAATAAAGAATAAATAAATAAATAAACTTGCAGGTTTCCTCAAGTTTTTTCCTTTCCTTCCTTCACCGCCGAACACGTGCTTAATCTACACCCAATATTAAATTAAACAATTTTATTGGTGCCATGCCGGCGGCTACCGAAACCTGGTTACTCGCGTATTGAGCTACAACGGCTTATTCTATTATGTTAAATTATTATCTGAATTGAACTATACGTAATAACAGTGTAATCAACTTGTCACTAAAGTACACAGGATGTTGTTATTTCTAAAAGTTTTTATTGAAAGGGTCCACGCAGTAGTTTTGTGGTCGTTTTATCGACAAAAAGCTTTAAATGTTTGGTAAGCACGTCACCACAACAATCATATCGGTATCCGTCTTAGTACAGCATCGTTGGTGATCTGTTTTGTGGTTAGAACGGAACTGTTCGTCTGTTTGAAATGAGCTCAGTAATGATTTGTTAGGTCGTTAAACCTTACACTAGCCTCTCTTCTTACCAAAGGAAGATATTTTATATCTTTAGATATCCTATAAAGTTTACGTCTGTTATGGGAATTAAAAGTATGGGATTTTTATGTGTTGCTATACAATGGATTTTCATTTGTATATGTTATTGCTTAAACACACGAAGTAAAAATTGTTATTCTAATGTTCTTAATATTGTAGATTACAACGCTACGCAATTAAAAAAATCTTTATTAAAATCTTAAATTTTAGCATAATGTTCATAATCAAATAATCTCTCAATTTACAATAATACTGCATTAATAATAGGCAAACAAAATTATTTTTAACTAAAATCTTGATTGCGGTTTCAAAGAACATAAACAGATGAAATAATTTCCACGTTTGACCTATTTTTAGTGAACCAAGGAATGTGACCGGCTCAAGGTAACAACTGCAATGTCGTCTAAATAGCTATTTATAAAAACTTCACCCCTATTTATACGCCCCTGCGGGTGGATTTATTTATGTTGATCCACTGCTGAATCATTCCTATTTAATAAAAAAAGTAATGATTTTTTAATTCAGGTTACGATTCAGAATTAAGAGTAGGTATTGCATAACATAATATGTAACATATGACTATAAAAAAGAAGCAAAATTTTCAGTCTTATGTTTTTGACAGCGGTTAAGATAAAGCCTCATCTTGGTTTTTTAGTATAATTAATTTAAATACAAGCAGAGATACCTTTTTATAATTTCAAATACGTTTTTGAAGTAAAACTCCTTCATCGATGTAGTGGAAAAATTTAATACGTTTATGAAAAATCAAAAAGTCATGATTTCTCGTATCGTTTCACCGTCGGGCCTGCATGAGCACACTATTATTTGACATTTTTATGTAAATTATAAAGTAACAGAAAAATCATATGTCGTAAAGAAATTTCACTCCATACGTGTGTACACAATCATTGCACGCATTTTGATTTCTTATATTTACGCGAACACTACACATTTAAATGAAACAAGTTTTTTACGGATTGTATCGCGTATATTAACTTTTTTATATACCCGACATTTCGAGCACTTTACAACACCCATGGGTGCTACTATCTGCTTGGGATCCTATAATTAATAAAATTAAATCTCAACCCAAGCATACAACTGCAAGACTTCAAGATACTATAAGTTCATACTGCGTGGATTGGAGTAAAAATTAATAATTTTAATCTATGGTAACCGCGGTTAATGACATCTGGACGTTGAACATCTCAGTCCCCCCCTCCCCGTGACCGTGTGCTGTAAAGTGCTCGAAACATTGGGTGTATAAAAAAGTTAATATACGCGATATGATCCGTAAAAAACTAGTATTATTTAAATACACGAATTTTTTTCTAACACAATTTCGGATTAAATGTGCCCATATACATTTTTAATACTTATGATCCCAGCAAGGATTATCGGACTGCTAAAGACTACGCTTTAACACCGTATGAAATTATATTTAATTAGTAACAATTATAATTACCGAGTGATCACATTGCCTTAAGTAATGACGAAAAAAATTGGATAAGCGACTATGATGAGTTTATGTTTCTAAAGTATCTGAAAGTTAACTTACTCAACAAGGTCTCATAAAACCTACGTATGTGAAGATCAAATACTACGGAAGTTTGAACAGGGGCCAGTCTGACTGGTTCCCTCTAATTAACATAAAAACAAAGCTAGAAATTCATTGAACGATTTCTCTTGAACATTTTTTGGTGCCCATCCACCCATACACACGATATCTGTCTCATCTAGTCGTAATCCTATGAAGGACATCAGATAAGGTCGGTAACATGTTGCTTGAGTACTTTTTATGGACTTAACTAAATTCAACAGATACTTGTTACTTCGTTTAACATTGTACATACGATATTTTTTTCTATTTTACCGTAAGCGTAACATTTTTTTAATAGGAAAACTTTTGTCTTTTACAAAATAAATAAGTTAATAAAACAAGTAAAAAAAATACATTTCTGCCAAAATAACTGTATATATCATATATTAAAGGCTTCTGGAGAGAAGTAAAGCATTAAAGTCGAACATAAATTTTACTTTGAGTGTAATAGTGTTATGGTGTTAATCGTGTTCGATATTAGTAAGAAGTTTGACAAGCATTCACGACGATGAAGAATGTTTTCTGTTAATGTTTTTCTTTTGAAAATTCTTGTTTGGTTTAGTACATATTGTTTAACCCTATTTAGTTTTGTTTGACGTCTTTTTAAAAACAACATCAAACTGTTCGCCCAAACATTGGTTGGATTCAATCAAACATTGGTTGGATGGATGCCTATTCTGTCGACAATTGGACAGATATCTTTTTGAATATTAAGAATGATGAAATTTTTATATATATATATCAAGTCAGCATATATATAATAACTAACAAAAATAAACTACTCGTATGTTCTGATCAAAAATTTTGTTTCAATAAACAGCATATATATATATAACTCACAATATATATATATATATATATATATATATATATATATATATATATATTTAGGTCAAAACTAAAGTCCGATGGTATGGTATCGTAATGTTGTGTAGATAGAATTGATATAAAATGTATTAAGTTGCTAAGTTTTTTTTTCACGAATCGCTCCTATTATGAACATATCACCACCCAAAATCATAATACGCTATCGTAGTCATCTCGGGCGACAATATACGATCGGTGACATCGGACCAAATCTCAGCCGGAGATCAAAGCGACTTAGACCGAATGATTGTGTTCGACGCTGGAGCGTTTATTGCTTTCCGTCGGTACAGACGAAACAATGCAACTACTCTACTAATATGTTCTGATCAAAAATAAAGTACTCGTATGTTCTGATCAAAAATTTTGTTTCAATAAGTTGGAAGTAATAGTAGCGCACTAATATATATTTACAATTACAAAATAGAAAGTTTCTAAGAAATTGCTTTTGTAATATTTTCTAGGTGTTCATAAATAAAATTTTACACTCAGTTCAAAGTCCTGTGCACGAATTTGGTTTTAAGGCATGATTATTCTGATTACAACAGTAGTACAAACTAGAGTTACCCTGTGTTAGTGTATCACACTTAAGCGTGACTCGTCGTATACGGTGATAGCATATAATTCATCATCACAAATACCTTTAAACATCCGCCGTAAATCAAATTATTTTTTGGAGCATTTTTTGTTGAATTTAAAAACATGCAAGATAAGAATGCCCTTTACGTTATAGTGCAAGAGTATATTTGTAAAGTAAGTAACTTAAAGATAACAGTGCCCATTATCATTTTCGACTTATAAACGGCCCACACCGACCACATATAACCGATACCAGTAGTCTAGCACTGAATTATTAATAATTATAGTAAAAAAAAGATATAATTTTTTATAATGCAGTAAAAATAGTGAAGAGAATCCATACCGAGGTCGTCCCGTAGCTATCGTAAACAACTATGAAAAGCTAGAAATACTTCGTAGCCAGCCATAGAAGGCAGGCGATAAGGTGCAATTTCAAAGTGAAAGCTGACTTCAAAGAACTAAAATGGTTTAAATAATTTCCACGTTTGACTTTTTGAGAGAACTAGAGAAAAACACAAGCATTTTTATATCAAACTTATGTGACAAGCGAACTGCAGTCCATCTGATGGCAAGTGGTTACTGCAGTCCGTGGACACCTGGAGCGATCTAAAAGTGATGAGGCCTAAAATAGACTCTCAGCGACTTAGCGGTCAGCCACCGCAGAATACATCACCTGAGGATGCCTCGTATCTTTTTTTATAGGATAGGGTGACAAACGATCACACAGTCTACCTGATGGTAAATGGTTGCTGTGGCCCATAGACATCTACATTTATCCTCGATTACCAATAAAAATTCAGATTCGTTGTCATGCGTGAGGACTAAGATGGAATGCCTCGTTTCCAGTAAAAAGGGTCTCCGGTTCTCTACATTCACCATACGAAATACAGCAGCATTAAGCTACTATTTTACGCTGGTATTCTGTGAGAGCGCGGTCCTTCCCCGGTCTAGCCGACCCATTCGTGCTACAACTATTAATATAACTGCAGCATGGCTCTATCACGTAAATCGTAGTGTAGAGGCAAAACACGTGTCGTACCTACTATCGTCGATGGTGTGTCTTTCTTAGTGTAGTGGTGTTGGTAGTGGTAGTGGCGCTGGGAGTACTGATGACGAAGTTAATGCACGCAATTGAGGGAGGACGGGAGGTACTCTTAAAACTAGGTAAGACACATTATTTTATAATGATTTCTTATATTTACGCGAACACTACACATTGAAATAATACTAGTTTTTACGGAATTTATCGCGTATAATTAACTTTTTAAATAACCGACGTTTCGAACGCTTTACAGCACTCATGGTCACGGGCGGGACTGAGATGTTCAACGTCCATATGTAATAGTTAACTGCGGTTACCATAGATTGAAATTTAACTTTTGTTCCGACCTATACAGTATGAACTTATGGTATCTTGAAGTCTTGCAGTTGTATGCTTGGGTTGGGATTTAATTTTATTTCTTATAGGATCCCAAGCAGATGGTAGCACCCAGCCATCTTCTCTATTGAAATTAGGATGATTTTTGATTTCAATAGCCTCGCGAATCATCCTTGGAAGGAATCGGTGTTCTTTAGCGAGGATTTGTGGTCTATCAAATCTGATGTAGTGACGGGGGAGATCCTGTATGTGTTCACAGACTACAGACTTCCCGGAGCGTCGATTCTTGACATCAGCTATATGTTCTTTAAGGCGGGTTTTTATTGATCTTTTAGTTTGTCCTATGTAGGAGAGACCACATTCACAATCAAGCTTGTACTTGTTAGAATTCTTAAATTCAGTTTCACAATAAAATTCAGTTCACAATGGAGTTAGAGGCAAACGATTCCTTAGCTTTTCTAGATGTGTTAGTAATTCGGAATCCTGATAACACCTTGAGCCATACTGTGTATAGAGAAAAGACCCATACAGATAGATATTTAAACGGTGATTCTCACCACCATCCTTCACAGTTAGCTACCGTGGGTAAATCTTTGTTTCAGAGAGCACGAGGGATCTGTGATAGTAAACACCTGGCTGCCGAGCTCTACCATGTCAAGCAAGTTTTGCATGATAACAAGCTTCGAGTCCCGCGTCTACGTTACAATTAACGAGTGAAGCCAGCCACAGTCGAGTGTGTACCTGCTGTACTGCCATATGTTAGAGGAGTCACTGACAAGATTGGCTACATCTTGAAGCGCGCTTCCATCAAAACATACTTCAAGCCGCTGAAGAAGATTGGTCAGTTTTTACCATCAGTCAAGTGTAATGTCCCTCTGCAAGATGCAGGAGTGTACAAGCTTGATTGTGAATGTGGTCTCTCCTACATAGGACAAACTAAAAGATCAATAAAAACCCGGCGTTAAAAAACATATAGCTGATGTGAAGAATCGACGCTCCGGGAAGTCTGCAGTCTGTGAACACATACATCGCCCCCGTCACTACATCAGATTTGATAGACCACAAATCCTCGCTAAAGAACACCGATTCCTTCCAAGGATGATTCGCGAGGCTATTGAAATCAAAAATCATCCTAATTTCAATAGAGAAGATGGCTGGGTGCTACCATCTGCTTGGGATCCTATAATAAATAAAATTAAATCCCAACCCAAGCATACTACTGCAAGACTTCAATATACCGTAAGTTCATACTGTATAGATCGGAACAAAAATTAAATTTTAATCTATGGTAACCGCAGTTAACTATGACATATGGACGTTGAACATCTCAGTCCCGCCCGTGACCATGAGTGCTGTAAAGCGTTCAAAACGTCGTGTATTTAAAAAGTTAAATATACGCGATAAATTCCGTAAAAACTAGTATTATTTCACATTATTTTAATTTATTTAGCGGATGTGGGCAGAGTAATTCTTAGCCACTTTAATAAAATAGAATGCTATTATTATACTGTCTTCTTATACCCTTCAGTCCTGCTGCATTCGTTAATCTGACTGCCTAGCGTGGTGGTTAGGCAAACTATGCCTGTGGAGATCTATGAGCTGATGGTGATCATTATTTTAATCTTTTTTGCCTGTGTTAAAATTATCGACTCTTTTCTTATAGAATATGAGTGATAAACGAGAACACAGTCCACCTGATGGTCAGCTAGAAGCTGTGACCCATAGACATCTACATTTATTCTCGATTTAGAATCAAAATGCAGATGCGTCGTTACCCCTGAGGACTAAGATGGAATGCCTCGTTTCCAGTAAAAAAGGTCTCCGGTTCTCTATACTCATCATACGAAACACAACAGCCTTTATAGCTGCTATTTTACGCTGGTATTATTATGTGAGAGCACGGTCCTACCCTGGTTGAGCCGACCCATTCGTGTTATGACTAATACAGCTGCAGCGTGGCTTTACTACGTAAAAACTCGGGACTCTATTCGACTACAGACAATAAACTTGAAATTCGTTAGTATTCACATAAGGCCACCGATATTCATCTTTATTTATATAAACTCTACACTTTTAGTGAATTTTGCAGTCTGTGTCAAAGACATCTAAGGCAACAATAAATTATTTCAACTTTTTTGAAGAGCTATTACGAGTATTGATTTACTTGAGTTTATTAAAAATAGAGATAAAGATATTCTTAGAGCTTAGATACTGGGTTTAAGTACTTAATCATGTACATATATGAATAATCGAAGCGGTTTTGACATTTTCCATAATCGTTACGACACCCAAGGGTCGAATCGGACTGATGGTTTCTCTCACACCACCACCACGTGGTAATAAAAATATTATATTTGTTTGTAACCATTCAATGTAGCCGTTATATTTAATACTATGGTAAACATCCAGAATTTAGAAGTGATTTAATAAATTGCTTAAAGCACAACAGAATGATAAAATCAAAGTCTCGTATATTTATTGTGATATACAGTATATTATCGATTGTTAAGAACGACCTTCGCTCAGAAGCCCGATCAATGTCGAAGCAGAAACCAATATCTGTGATATTTCAATATCTTTATAATATTTAAAGATCAATCAAGCATCAGAGAGGTCAAGTATTCGCGATGATGCTTGAATACTTCAATATTGCATCTCGTTAAAATCGTGTGAAATATGTTTAATAAATAATCGTATACTTAGTTTTCGTGTGTGTAGTTATTTGAATAAGTACGGGCATCCATGGAAAATCATCGTCGTGGTTTATACCGGTCTTGAAGTATTATTGATCGGGCCAAAAGGCCATTGGTAACCCTATGAATGTTATTTGTTTTAGTATTGAATTCTTTTTTTTAGATAATTAAACTATTTGTATTGTTTACAAGTGCATTCCATTTTTTCCTAATTCACTATAGCAAATTCTAAACTTCGATTTGCCGACGATATAGTCCTTATGGCAGAATCGCTGGAGGACCTCAGCACTATGCTCAATGGTGTCTCGCAACGTATAGGTCTTAAGCTGAACAAGGACAAAACAAAGATCGTGTTTAATAATGATTTCTTATATTTACGCGAACACTACACATTGAAATAATACTAGTTTTTACGGAATTTATCGCGTATATTTAACTTTTTAATTACCCGACGTTTCGAGAGCTTTACAGCACCCATGGTCACGGGAAGGACTGAGATGTTCAACGTCCAGCTGTCATAGTTAACCGCGGTTACCATAGATTAAAATTTAACTTTTGTTCCGATCTACACAGTATGAACTTATGGTATCATGGAGTCTTGCAGTTGTATGCTTGGGTTGGGATTTAATTTTATTTATTATAGGATCCCAAGCAGATGGTAGCACCCAGCCATCTTCTCTATTGAAATTAGGATGTTTTTTGATTTCAATAGCCTCGCGAATCATCTTTGGAAGGAATCGGTGTTCTTTAGCGAGGATTTGTGGTCTATCAAATCTGATGTAGTGACGGGGGGCGATCCTGTACATGTTCACAGACTGCAGACTTCCCGGAGCGTCGATTCTTCACATCAGCTATATGTTATTTGACGCGGGTTTTAATGGATCTTTTAGTTTGTCCTATGTAGGAGAGACCACATTCACAATCTCAAACCACCAAATTCAACATCTCAGTCCTTCCCGTGACCATGGGTGCTGTAAAGCTCTCGAAACGTCGAGTAATTAAAAAGTTAAATATACGCGATAAATTCCGTAAAAACTAGTATTATTTCAATGTGTAGTGTTCGCGTAAATATAAGAAATCATTATGTAAACCAGTACGGACTGGTAATTGCAAATAAAATACGCCGATTAGAAGATCTAAAGACTAAGCGCGCAAGATATCTAACAGCCTTAAATTTCTTGAAGAGATGCCGAGACCATAATCTCATTCCTACGTGTGTCAAAATATCCACCAAAAAGGACATTCGAGGAAGCGCTAAGATCTTAAATCAGGCGAGTAAAAAAGTTGTTACGGGCGGTAATCCAACAAAAACGCTCCGATCTATATGACGTCAATAAATCCATAGACACATCATCCAGTGAATTAAAGAAAGTTTTAACGACGTTTGATTATAATTTTTGCAAGGAAACATTAAATAAACGCGAAATTAGTAAATATAACGAATGCAAAAACAAACATGTAGAAAAATATCAAAAATTAACGGCCAAATCAAATGTCAAACATCCGAATCAATGCCAGAACCAAAAGCAACCATTGACAAACACAGATCATAGATTAATCGCGTTCTATAATCTGTCAAAACAAACACTGGATGATGCAACAATAAAGGTTTTATCCAAAGGACTAAATTACGCTATAACTCCACGCAGATTACCGTACGAAGAAATTATCTGTAGTGTCGAGGACTGTTTATTTAAAAACAATATGCGGAAAGAAGATTTGGAGGCGATACGTCAAGACATTTCGTCTATGTTACGTCGATGTTCAGTGCCTAAACCGAATCTTCCCAGAGACGAATTTATAGCGTTAAAGAACCTACGCAATAAACCAGAACTTACGATTCTCCGCGCAGATAAGGGAAACGCCACGGTAGTCATGGATACGTCAGATTATAATTCTAAAATACAAGAACTTTTGTCGGATGTAAGTACTTAAGGTTAAAGGTAAAAAGGTTAAAAACGACCCAACAAATAGCACACTAAAAACAACTAGTGACCTCATAAAGAAACACTCCGAAAAATTAAATCTGGACGTAAAATGGATAATACCTACGAGCGCCAAATCACCAAAGTTGTATGGGTTACCAAAAATACACAAGCCCAATGCTCCATTACGCCCCATAGTGAGCCAAATCGATTCACCAACTTACAGATTGGCTCAACACTTAGCGAAAATACTCTCACCGCTCAGGGGACATACAAGAGCACACATAAAGGATTCCTACCATTTTGTCAGCGAGATTTAAGACCTACGTCTGACAGACAATGAAACTATGGTCAGTTTTGATGTGCAGTCATTGTTTAAATGCTTACCTGTTGAAGACTGCATCTCAATTGTAACTAGAAGGCTGGAAGAAAACAACATGCCCGTAGAATATGCAGTATTACTCAGACACTGCCTTACATCTGGCTACCTATTGTGGAAGGAGGAGTTCTACAAGCAAGTAGATGGTGTGGCGATGGGCTCACCTGTATCTCCCATTGTCGCCGACATATTCATGGAAGACTTTGAGGAGAAAGCCCTGCTTACTTCTCCCATAAATCCAAGTTTCTACAAGCGGTACGTAGACGACACTTTCACAATTCTACCTTTAGATAAAGTAACTGCATTTTTAGACCATCTTAACTCTATAAATTCTAAAATTCAGTTCACAATGGAGTTAGAGGCAAACAATTCCTTAGCTTTTCTAGATGTGTTAGTAATTCGGAATCCTGATAACACCTTGAGCCATACTGTGTATAGAAAAAAGACCCATACAGATAGATATTTAAACGGTGATTCTCACCACCATCCTTCACAGTTAGCTACCGTGGGTAAATCTTTGTTTCAGAGAGCACGAGGGATCTGTGACAGTAAACACCTGGCTGCCGAGCTCCAACATGTCAAGCAAGTTTTGCATGACAACAAGCTTCGGGTCCCGCGCCTACGTCACAGAGAACGAGTGAAGCCGGCCACAGTCGAGCGTGTACCTGCTGTACTGCCATATGTTAGAGGAGTCACTGACAAGATTGGCTACATCTTGAAGCGCGCTTCCATCAAAACATACTTCAAGCCGCCGAAGAATATTGGTCAGTTTTTACCATCAGTCAAGTGTAACGTCCCTCTGCAAGATGCAGGAGTGTACAAGCTTGATTGTGAATGTGGTCTCTCCTACATAGGACAAACTAAAAGATCCATTAAAACCCGCGTCAAAGAACATATAGCTGATGTGAAGAATCGACGCTCCGGGAAGTCTGCAGTCTGTGAACATGTACAGGATCGCCCCCCGTCACTACATCAGATTTGATAGACCACAAATCCTCGCTAAAGAACACCGATTCCTCCCAAAGATGATTCGCGAGGCTATTGAAATCGTAAAACATCCTAATTTCAATAGAGAAGATGGCTGGGTGCTACCACCTGCTTGGGATCCTATAATAAATAAAATTAAATCCCAACCCAAGCATACAACTGCAAGACTCCATGATACCATAAGTTCATACTGTGTAGATCGGAACAAAAGTTAAATTTTAATCTATGGTAACCGCGGTTAACTATGACAGCTGGACGTTGAACATCTCAGTCCTTCCCGTGACCATGGGTGCTGTAAAGCTCTCGAAACGTCGGGTAATTAAAAAGTTAAATATACGCGATAAATTTCGTAAAAACTAGTATTATTTCATCATGTTTAATGTCCATGTCACGCCTATGCCGGTAGTTGTTGGGAGCACTATGCTCGAAGTTGTTGACGAGTACTTTTACCTGAGACAAATAGTCCGACTAGGTAAGTCCAACTTCGACCGAGAAGTCAATCGACGGATTCAACTCGGCTGGGCAGCGTTCGGGAAATTACGACACATCTTCTCGTTAGGTATACCTCAATCTCTGAAAACTAGATAGTACAACCAGTGCGTGTTGCCAGTGATGACTTACGGATCTGACGTGGTCCTTCACTGCTGGCCGTAAAGAGAGGGATATGCTCGGAGTTTCTCTGCGTGATAGACTCAGAAATGAGGCTACCCGCAGTAAAACCAGAGTAACCGACATAGCCCAACGGATTAGTAAGCTGAAGTGGCAATGGGCCGGCCATATAGCTCGAAGAACCGATAACCGATGGGGAAGAAAGGTTCTCGAGTGGCAGCCTCGTACCGGTAGGCGTAGTGTAAGGCGACCCCCCACTAGATGGAGTGACGACCTGGTAAAATATGCAGGAAGTCGATGGATGCAGGTGGCTCAGGACCGTGCTTTGTGGCATTACTTGGGGGAGGCCTATGTTCAGCAGTGGACTCGTGAAGGGCTGTAATGATGATGATGATGATGAAATTCTAAAAAACTCATCGGGAAGTTTTTTCTTTATCAGGTTTATAAAATACGTCATATAATGATATAATCGGTAAATATTATATTATGTAGTTCGCGTTAATATAGTACGTGAGGGTAATATGGTCATTCAGTTAATATGGTCCTTTCTTATAACTCAAAAACTATAGCTTTGTTTGCATGGACGACTCTGTAATACAATAGCTATTGGTCGGTCAATCGAATAATAAAGGGTTAAAAGAGCGATGCTTTATCGACGCTATTTTGAGAGTATGTGTAATGAGGTAAGTTTTTTTAAGTAAATTTTTCGAAGTGCGGCAGTAGGGCGGCAAAGCCTAAGGTATATTAGTATATTAACCTCACCTACTTTATAAGAATTTATTCATATTCAGTACAAACAACGCAATAAAAGTTAATTGTAACTATAACTAAATGACAATCTAAAACTAATATTTTAGAATTACCGTTTAAGTTAAATTGAAAAAGCCACCAAACTGTATGTCGTTCCGGAGTAAAGTCGTAAACTTAACACATCATCTCTTCAAGTTCCGTTTGAAAAACTTTTATGGCCCCACGGTTTTCGAAATCCAAATCGATGCATGCGTGAGTCACATACGCTAGCGAGGGAAACAGTCGTCTTTGTCTACGTTGACATGTTACTTAGCCGCACTATTTACAAAGCTTTTAGCAAACCCTCCGGTTGCGTAAAGTTTAAGTAAATAACATTTCGCAAGATTTGTAACTCTGTTAAGGTTCCTTGTAAACTATTTATACATAGACAGCTAAACATCTTCACTAACAATATTCTGTTTCTTTTTATTTTTTACAGAATTCGGATGTCAAACCAGCACACAGATTTATCCTCAATTAAGAGTCAAAATGCAAATGCCTTGACATCTCGAAGGACTAAGATGGAACGCCCCGGTTTCCGTAAACCGTCCGTTTCCAGTAAAAATGGTCTCTGGTTCTACTCACTCAGGTTATGAAACAGATTTTACGCTGGTAATCTGTAAGAGATTGGTTCTGCTCCGGTCGACCCGACCCATTTGTGCTACAATCAGAATATACATATCTGCAGCGTCATTCTACTACGTATGTATTTTTGGAGAGTTATGTGAAATTTTGGCCTGGGCTGACGCATCAGCGTCCCGGGATGTAAACACCAGTGCTCTAAAAAAGAAGTATAATTCCGCCTCTAGGTCCTTCAAAAGAGTCATTGCCAAGACAAAGTCAGAGCACATAGGCAGAATTAGCGAGACACTACTTCGCCTTCCTTCTGGAATCTGTGCATTCTGGTCTTTCGCCAAGGCTGTCCAGGGGAATTTCTGTCAGCCATCTCTGCACAGAGAGGACGACTCACTGACCTATACGCAAAGGAGAAAGCCGATCTTCTAGGCTCTTTCTTTGCGTCCAACTCGACTCTCGATGACGGGGGGAGTACGCCGCCGACCATCCCGTGGTGTGAGTGCTCCATGCCGGAAGTGCAGTTAACACAGCGCTCGGTTCGCAAAGCACTCCTCTCCCTGGATATCCACAAGTCGAGTGGGCCTGACGGAATCCCCCCAATTATTCAGAGGACGTGTGCTCCAGAGTTGGCACCGGTTTTAACGCGTCTTTTCCGATACTTCTACTCCCTAGGCGTAGTCCCAAAATCATGGAAGACGGCTTTCGTCCACCCGATCCCTAACGTTCAGACTCGTCCAACTACCTTGTTCTCCAAAACAATGGAGTCCATTGTAAACTGCCAGCTCATGAGGTACCTTGAGGATCACCAGCTGATTAGTGATCGCCAATACGGTTTTCGCCGTGGTCGGTCAGTTGATGATCTTCTGGTCTACCTAACTCACAGATGGGCGGAGGCAGTAGAGTCCAAGGGGGAGGCATTGGCCGTTAGTTTGGACATTGCGAAGGCCTTCGATCGGGTTTGGCACAAAACGCTTCTAAGCTTCCTATGGGCTTCCCGAGAAATTGTGCGATTGGATCACCAGCTTTCTTGCAGATCGGAGCATCAAGGTTGTTGTAGACGGTGCAAGCTCCGATTGCAAGCCTGCTGGTAATGCTGGTGTTCCACAAAGCTGCGTGCTATCGCCAACGCTGTTTCCTCTGCATATTGTGACGGCCCAATATTATTATTAATAATTAAATTCAATATAAAGGGGCGTCAAAAATAGTCTTAAAAGATATATATTAAGCAATTAAGTTAAATTAATAAACATAAAGTTAATATATTTCAGACATTATCCCAATAACATAGTAAATTAGAGGCAAAGTTATTGTTTTTCGTAATAAATAAATTTATTTAAAAACTTGAAAAAAATATTTAAAATAAGATAAATAATAGAAATACAAGTCAAAAAATATTATAACATTAAGTTAAATAACGTTTATAAGATAATTAGAAAATTTGTTAAAAATTGTTTAAGTCATGGGAGGTGTTCGTGTATAAAAGAAATTTTTTTTTAGTTGTGAAAGGAGTTCACGTATAGATGAAATTTCCTAAGTTGTTGAAGGAGTTCATGTATTAAAGAAAATTTTCCTAAGTTGTGGAAGGTGTTCACGTATAGACGTCTTGTATGGAGGAAGCTGCCGGAGGTACATACCTGCAGTTGTACATATATATGGGGTGGTCGGGAGCCCGACTGCCTGAAGTACTGTAGCACAATGACTAGTCCTATATTAGGGACTTATGATATTAAACTCAAAGATACAAAAGCAATACTATAGAAGGTCTCCATGATGAATTTGCATTACAATAGTAGGGTCGTGGGTTCGAACTCTATATATTAATGACTTATGAAAGTAAGGTCTATGATCCAAAAGCAATACTATAGAAGGTCTCTATGATTAATATGCATTACAATAGTAGGGTCGTGGGTTCGAATCCTATATATTAATGACTTATGAAAGTAAGGTCTATGATACAAAAGCAATACTATACAAGGTCTCTATGATTAATATGCATTACAATAGTAGGGTCGTGGGTTCGAACCCTATATATGCATGACTTATGAAAGTGAGGTCTATGATACAAAAGCAATACTATAGGAGGTCTCCTTGATGCATAAGCATTGTATGGGGTGGTCGGGTGACTGACTGCTCCTAGTACTGTAGCAAAATGACTAGTCCTTATTAGGGACTTGAAAAGGAATATTATGGTGGCGTGTGTGCTGCTTCACGAGCAATTGGTCCGAGGTAATCTTGGACTCGCTAACCGATGTGTCCTAGACATATCATCTTAGTGCCGGTGGTAAGCGGGTTTGTTGTAGCAATACGGCTTTCCCGTGGACATCGCACACCCATACCGTTTGTGGGCGGCGTAGTAGCGCATAGCGATGCGTCGTCTATATTTTGAATTGGGAGGATGAGTGTGTTTGGTAGTACTTTTAAGTGTAACAGGCATACTCAACTTCATGTCTTAGTGCATTAGCGCTATGATACGTGGAGTTTTGTTCATTGGCGTCTTAGTAGCGTGCTACTATGATACGTTGGTGATATTTTTTATATAACAACAATAAAAAACTTTGTTACCAAAATCGATAGGAGTCATGTGGCTGTGTTGTGAGGGGGCGCCACCTGTATGATAGTTGCATTGATGCTTACTGCTACTTGCGGTATTGCGTCTTGTGATGGATCTGCGGGTGTGCTGCGCCTGATTGGACGCATTCTTGTGGTTCTGGTCGATGGAGGCATACAATTAACATCTTAGTGCTGGTGGTAAGCGAGTTTGTTGTAGCAATACGGCTTTCCCGTGGACAACGCACACCCATACCGTTTGTGGGCGACGTCGTTGCGCATAGCGATGTGTCGTCTATCTTTCGGATTGGGATGATGAGTGTGTTTGGTAGCACTTTTAAGTGTAACAGGCATACTCAACTTCATGTCTTAGTGCATTAGCGCTATGATACGTGGAGTTTTGTTCATTGGCGTCTTAGTAGCGTGCTACTATGATACGTTGGTGATATTTTTTATATAACAACAATAAAAACTTTGTTACCAAAATCGATAGGAGTCATGTGGGTGTGTTGTGAGGGGGCGCCACCCGTATGATAGTTGCATTGATGCTTACTGCTACTTGCGGTATTGCGTCTTGTGATGGATCTGCGGGTGTGCTGCGCCTGATTCGACGCATTCCTGTGGTTCTGGTCGATGGAGGTATACAATTAACACCTAAGTGCCGTGGTAAGCGGGTTTGTTGTAGCAATACGGCTTTCCCGTGGACATCGCACACCCATACCGTTTGTGGGCGACGTCGTTGCGCATAGCGATGTGTCGTCTATCTTTCGGATTGGGATGATGAGTGTGTTTGGTAGCACTTTTAAGTGTAACAGGCATACTCAACTTCATGTCTTAGTGCATTAGCGCTATGATACGTGGAATTTTGTTCATTGGCGTCTTAGTAGCGTGCTACTATGATACGTTGGTGATATTTTTTATATAACAACAATAAAAACTTTGTTACCAAAATCGATAGGGGTCATGTGGGTGTGTTGTGAGGGGGCGCCATCCGTATTGTAGTTGCATTGATGCTTACTGCTACTTGCGGTATTGCGTCTTGTGATGGATCTGCGGGTGTGTTGCGCCTGATTCGACGCACTCTTGTGTTTCTGGTTGATGGAGGTATGCGGGTAGTGATGTCTGCTGGGATGTACGGGGGAGCTTGGGATGGTGTAAGCCCGACGATAGTCGTATTGATGCTTGTTGCGTTCTGCAGCATTGCGTCTCTGCGATGGTTGTTTGGTGGGACGCTATTCTCAATGGCGCTCTCTGCGTCTTGGATTGACTCACGCCTAAGTAGCTTTGCCCAAGTCGGGTCCCTTCATTGCGGGGCTGCAGACTGTCTGCCCTCCACTATGTTTTATATAACAACATAAATATCTCTGTAACTTTCCCACCTTTGAATGATTGAAGGCAACTTGTTGGTGGGTGAGACAAACATGATCGAAAATGCATTTACTCAACGTCAGTGACACAAACCCTTTCTGATGGCGAATTATTACTCTTATCTTATAACTGCCTTTTGGCTATATCTGCCGTTGTATTGGTTGGTGGAGTATATGTGTCGACCTCATGCGGGTGGTAGCTGGCGGGAGGATCTGAGGAGACTCTCAAGGCTGCGGCCGAAAGCCGCACAACGTGGGATCCCATTCCCTTGAGGTGAGCGGTAGACTCATGACACGCTCTGCGGCTAGTAGCCGTGCTGATCATGCAATTGGTGGTGATGCCATACACTTACATCACGTCTGCAGGAGCGGCGGTCTGGCAGGTGGTGGCACTCACGGAGGGTTTACGGCCAGTGTGCGAATTTGCCTAAACCATGTGACGTACATTCACTGTGGCTGGACGTTCGTATTCTGTTTGGCGTTTACACGCATTGACATGCGCGACTTCGGTCGATGTTTGTGCTTACGCACTAGCAAGGGGCCAAGCCTCTTTTACTGGTTCGCCAGTTATTTTGCTGTGGACTACGGTCCAGTTCCCGAATTAGCTTTCCCTTCGGGGGGAGTGCATTAAAATGGTTGGCACTACCATGTGTGGGGCCGCGTACCTCCCCTACATTTTTTTAAATAAATGTAGGAGAGCGAAGCCCTTGTATCGGGTATTTTGTATAAATATATTTTGAGCCTTTTCCGAGCGGGAAGGGATAAGTAATAATGTAAACCTGATGCAAGTGGAATAGGGACGTTTTATGTTCTTAACCTTTTTTCGAGCCCTGTCTTCGTGAACGGGGTTCACTTCTTATAAGGCACTACCAACAGCTTTCAATTGCTCTAGCGAATATTCATTCTTCCAAAAGACACCTAAAAGAACTAAGTTACTAAACAAACACAACGTAAATAAGGGTCCTAACTAAGACGATCACGCCAAAATATTAAAACCGGCCTATTAATAAACCTTTTGAAAGATCATTTAGAAAGATCAAAACATATTTTATTTATCCTGGTCACAATATATATAAGTTTTATTATAAAGGAGAATTAATTATATTTAATCTAATATGAATATATTTATTAATATGAGAGGGAAGAGCGTTACAATATCAATGATATGTTGCAAACCCGTAACATTCATTGCTATGCAGATGACAGCACTGGTGATGCTCTTTACACCGGCCGAGCCAATATTTCGCGGGAAAACGTCTCCGAGTGCCGGAACAAACTTATGTCTGAAGTCGAGTCTTTGCTGAACAGAGTCTCAGATTGGGGGCGACTAAATCTAGTCCAGTTTAACAGAAGTTTAACAGAAGACACAAGTTTGCGCTTTAACCGCTAAAAACCCCTTTATCGTATCTCCTCAGTTTCAAGGCACTCCCCTTGTTGCCTCAGCCAGTATCGGAATCCTCGGCGTCGACATATCGAGTGACGTGCAGTTTCGTGGTCACTTGGAAGAGAAGGCCAAATTTGCCTCTAAAAAGCTTGGCGTGCTCAGCAGAGCGGGGCAGTATTTCAAGCCGGCACACCGCCTGCAACTTTACAAGGCGCAGGTTCGGTCGCACATGGAATACTGTTCCCATCTCTGGGCTGGGGCTCCCGAGTATCAGCTCCTTCCACTTGACCGCATCCAGCGCAGAGCGACTCGAATCGTCGACGACCGAGTGCCTTCCGATCGGCTCGATTCACTGGCACTGCGAAGAGATGTTGCATCTCTTTGCATTTTCTTTCGCATATACCATGGAGAGTGCTCTGAGAAATTGTTTGGATTAATTCCAGCCGCCAAATTTACCGTGAACGCACTACGCGGTAAACGTCCCGTCCACACCATATACCATCCACACCATCTGTATACTTGGCGGTCCACCACTGTACGTTTCAAAAGGAGTTTTCTTCCGCGTACAATCTCTCTGTGGAAAAGATACCACCGGCGATTTTTCCGGACCGATACGACCTGGGGACCTTCAAGAAAAGAGCTTACTCCTTTCTAAAGGGCCGGCAACACACCTGCAATTCCCCTGGTGTTGTGGTTGATCATAGGCGGCGGTAGTCACTTAACATCAGGTGAGCCGCATGCTCGTTTGCCCCATTTTCTATATAAAAAAATATTAAAAAAAAGAAGAAGTCATTGTTGTTGTTTAATACTGCTTTAATTTCTTACACGAAGTAAAATTCTTAGAATGTAAAAAGTATGACTAATTTGTTACAGTACATTAAATAAAATACTTTTTAAAGTGTTTCATAGGCAATATTTTGTATAAGCAACTTTAATTGAAACAAAGTACCCACATAATATTAAAATTAAATTCTTTATTTGTTTAGTACAATAGGCAATCGTTATTTGAATCTATTTCGAATGGAAACACACATTAATTTTTATTATATTTTTTACATGTCAGTAAAGAAACGCCACACCGACATATGCTGGACAACGGGCTAACTTCGATGAGGGTCTTTTTTTTCTCTTTTTTTTTAAGAATATTAACAATGCTATAAACATTACTAATATTCCCCTTAACCACTCGTGATAAGCTTAAATTGCTTGTGATACGAGTGGTTCAAGCCAGTAGTCGAATGGCGGATTCGAACCCACGACCTTTTTCAGTTCGCAGTCCGCGCCCTGACATGAGGCTATTGTCGCTTTAGCAGTCTTGGAGCAGAGAAGACTACTGTGTTGCCACAACGAGTGTTAACTACAGTGCCATCTGGTGGTAAGTGGTGATGAAGCTCCAGATGGTAAATCGCACTGTCTTAGCTTGACTTAGGGACTTTCAAGAAAAGAGCCTATTCCTTTTTAAAAGCCCGACAACGCTGCTGTTCATGGGCGGTGATAATCACTTACTATCAGGTGAAGCAGTATGCTCGTTTGCCCCCTCTCCTATAAAAAAAAAACAAAAGCCTTGCAGACGCCCATTTACTCTTTTCTTGAAGATTGTAATTGGGTGCAAAAACAAGCGTTGGCAGGTTACTCTACTCTTTAACTGTATGCTTTATGAAAGACGAAGTAAACCGTTTGATGCGTGGAAATAATCCACCGACCACCTGGTTGTCTGATGTTGGAAATGAGAGGCAGATATTAAAACATGTCATTCAGACGCAAATTAACCAGCTTTGTGGTGTTCTACAGCATGCATTTCGGATAATGTGCGCAGGAATCCCATGATTACGTTACTCCCTCTGCTTTCCACCTTCAGTCACCTAGGTGGTCGACGAGTCTTCATTACTCTCTTGTCGATATTCCACGCGTTGGAATTAAATGATTTGCATCTTCTTTCGTAATGCATACTGCTAGGGAGTGGAATAATTTGCCGGCGACTGTCTTTTTATCCGAATACAATCTGGGCGTCTTCAAGGGGAGAGTGAATAGGCTTGTGTTACGCCAATATAGTGCGAATATCGGTAGTAATAAACCATCTAGGACTTCACTACCACTTCCCACGAAGTACGGTTGTGGTCAAGCATTGATTTATCATAAGTAACAAATTGTAAAAAAGAATCATATCCGAAAGCATTTTGGTTACATAAATATGTTAAACCCATCGATTTGACTTCATCAATATTCCAATTGGTACATACCTGTAAGTAGTCGAAATTGTTTTGTTCCTTATAGGTGTAGGTTGACTTCTGTTTTAATTACTTATTTGATATACCTAAATCCAACTTAATTAAATCTAAAGGGTTCTTTTACAATGCATATCAGCTAAGTGGTGATCATTAAACGTGTTCAACTTCGTTTTGCCACTTATCTTACAATTAAATTAATTAATACCGGTTTTTGCTTAAACAAGTCGTAATACTATCATCTATGTTTGGTTTGCCGTAGTTAAGGACATCACGATTCACCCACACGATGTTGTAATTAAGCTTGAGTCAAGTAAATTAACTTAGCGATTTCGCACTATTATTTTTATTTTTGTTAAGTGCAGCCTGCTTTTAAAATTTCTTAGTGAGTAGATTTTCAATAGATACACAAGAAATTATTGTATAACTGAGAAAAGTCTAGCATTTTTGTTTATTTATTATTGAAGCGTGAAGTGGCGGGAGGTAAAAATATCCACTACTCCATATCGTCCCGAAGGTGTCATAAGAGGACACAGGAGAAAATGAAGATGGGCAGCATCGTCTTCCTGTTGACAACTTAAAATAATAATAAAAAAAAAACTGCAGCCAACCTGCTTGCTAATGAGGCAATCTATGTGGGATGCCTATATTCCGCAGTGGAATTTTATAGGCTGTAATCGATGGATAGATAATTGATGTTATTATTTAGATTTTTGTCATAATTATGAAGGCATTATTATTAAACATAAAAATTTATTTCCCATATAATGTTATATCGTATTAATTGATTCATAATTCCAAGAACAATGTACAAATGTTACACATTCTATGGCTTGCATAAATAAAATATTGGCTTTGTATTCATTGAAATACTTAATGATTTAACGGTTCTGTCGTGTTTTGTCTCATCAGAAGTTAGTTACTCGTACTTAGGGTACGTTTGAGATATCGTCCCATAGTTTTATTTATAAGTAGCGTATACCGGGCGTGTGCTACTGCGCTAAAAATATGTTTGGTTTATTTGTTGGAAAAAAGGAAATTTTGTTATTAATAATATTTTTATATAGCGCCTAATGCGTTGTTTCATTGGCTCAAAACCATCTTCGCATTATTGCCTTTCTAATGAAACAAAACAAATGGTTTTGTGGCACATCAGTTGGATGGTTTCAAAGTCTACGAGTAAAACGGACCTAGGTAGAAATAATTTTTGTGTTTTATATAAATCGATAATTTATTAAGTGTTGTTCCATTACTTCATTTAGCACATATTTCTCCCTTCATACTGCTTAGTCCATCGTACTATTGTTCCGTAAAATATATATTATTATTATGAACTTTCTATCAGCTTACCCTACCCTATCTTAATGGTCACGTACTTAGCGGAATTGCAAGCGATTTAACCACAATTCCAAAAACATCTTATAATCTCGGTTAAGGTTAATTAAGAATGAGTCAAAAATCTTATAATATAAGCTGATATAGGTTACTCGTCACAAAATTATTCACCTTTACAATTTCCATATGTTATTCAGTGTTGATTTTCTTTTGCCCTAAGTACCAGCTACTATATCAACAAAGCCATTATATTATGCGATGTGTGAAGAGTAATAATGATTATAGAATCTCACCGAGTCATGCAATACATGATCCCGTATTCGGTGGCGATTCGTTCCGTAAAGCGTGGCGAATGCTCGCCGGCGCTCGTTGTCGTCGCGAACGTTACTCTTGCGCAATGAATGACGCCGCCTCATTAGGCCGGAACAAAGTTGAGTGTAGGTACTAGGTAAGCGTTTTATTCACTTAAATTGTGAACTTAGATAACATTATTAACAGTTTTCTCAATCTAATGCATATGCACTGCCATACCGTTCATCAGGTTGCGGTAAAACTTTGTCAACATATTGCTTGCACTACCGCGAAGGTTATAGCTGGATCCGGTAGGTGGCGCTGTTGTAGAATTCAAATATCACCCGTGCGAAGCCGGGGCAGATCGCTAGTATTACATAAATCCTAATGGGCAGCATCCTTTTTATAAATAATTTATTAACAAAATGTATTTATTTAATCAAAACAAAATCATCATCGTCATCATTATAACCCTCCACAAGTCCACTACTGAACATAGGCCTCCCCTAAGGAATATCATTAAACACGATTCTAAGCTACCATGTTTTGCAAGGTCGTCAATTCATAGAGTTGGAAGCCAATTTAGTCAGAGACGATTAGAAACACAAACAGGTGGTATAAATAAAAACCAGAACAACATGATTTACATAAATTTTAAAATAAAGTAGATTTAAAATAATAATAACCTTACAAGTTTTACTTTGTATTTAAATATTTTCTTTCAAATACTAAAACCTCACACGAGCTATAACACCTAGCTGTATAGGCGATAATAGTTATTTCTAAGAACTGAGATGCAATATCTCACAGTGTATAATTTTACTGTTCACACATTTGAACCCGGAACACAACATTAGATTTTATGTTGTTTGCTGTCTGAAAAAGATAGGTTGGTAGAATTGATCCATACGGATTTCTATGCAGAAAATTACAGCGTTGTGTTTTTTTTAAACTGCAGATAAAATGATTTCTAGGCAGAAAATTACAGCGTTTTGGATTTTATTAAAAATTGCAAACTAAATGGCTACTGCAGTTTAAGGAAACCTGCAGCCGAATTTAAACAATGAGGAATGCAGATGCGTTGGCACCTCTGAGGAATATGATAGAATGCCCCACAGCCTGTATAATAACTGGCCCTTTATACTCTTCAAAGCGGAATAATAGAGTGCCTTACTAAACGAACTCTTCAAATAGTAAGTTCTACTACCTGTGAAATGTTTTATAAAAACAAAGATATTAATGATTTCTTATATTTACGCGAACACTACACATTGAAATAATACTAGTTTTTACGGAATTTATCGCGTATATTTAACTTGATAATTACCCGACGTTTCGAGAGCTTTACAGCACCCATGGTCACGGGAAGGACTGAGATGTTCAACGTCCAGCTGTCATAGTTAACCGCGGTTACCATAGATTAAAATTTAACTTTTGTTCCGATCTACACAGTATGAACTTATGGTATCATGGAGTCTTGCAGTTGTATGCTTGGGTTGGGATTAATTTTATTTATTATAGGATCCCAAGCAGATGGTAGCACCCAGCCATCTTCTCTATTGAAATTAGGATGTTTTTTGATTTCAATAGCCTCGCGAATCATCCTTGGAAGGAATCGGTGTTCTTTAGCGAGGATTTGTGGTCTATCAAATCTGATGTAGTGACGGGGGCGATCCTGTACATGTTCAGACGGGAAGTCTGTAGTCTGTGAACATGTACAGGATCGCCCCCGTCACTACATCAGATTTGATAGACCACAAATCCTCGCTAAAGAACACCGATTCCTTCCAAGGATGATTCGCGAGGCTATTGAAATCAAAAAACATCCTAATTTCAATAGAGAAGATGGCTGGGTGCTACCATCTGCTTGGGATCCTATAATAAATAAAATTAAATCCCAACCCAAGCATACAACTGCAAGACTCCATGATACCATAAGTTCATACTGTGTAGATCGGAACAAAAGTTAAATTTTAATCTATGGTAACCGCGGTTAACTATGACAGCTGGACGTTGAACATCTCAGTCCTTCCCGTGACCATGGGTGCTGTAAAGCTCTCGAAACGTCGGGTAATTATCAAGTTAAATATACGCGATAAATTCCGTAAAAACTAGTATTATTTCAACAAAGATATTAAGATAAAATATCTAAGCGTCTGTAAAAAGTTTTAATTTTGTACAATGCAAAGTGGTATATATTTTTTTCAAGTCATCAGCTTTCGTTGTCGCATTTCTCACAAAGCTATGACCCAATTTGTTATGCTCGCGAGATAAAATACAGTTCATAGAATGCAGGAAGTGAGTGCGTTGGGATAAAAATTGTAAAAGGATTCACTTATAACAATCATTCTTTTGTCAATGATGGCGTGTAATATGTGCTACATAGTCACTGACTAGAAGTAATTCATGCGTAATAATATCAATCGATTTGTCTACTTCAAAGAGTTTTAAGGGGCATTTTATTGAGGGACCAAATTTTTCAATTCTAATATAAAACTATACAATATAAAACTAATAAATATAATTCAAATAATGACACTGAAATGTAGTTTCTAGACTGCTTAAAATATATATAATAATAATGGCCGAATTTCGGTCACGGCGGCCATGCTCAAATTGAGACTTGAATTTTATCTGAATGATATTAAAGAACTGAATTTTATCCTGCGCAGACGGCCGATATCTATTGAGAGTCTCAAAAGTATGCAGTAGTTCATGAAGATGTGCACAAGCAAAAGTACTCTCTCTATTCCCTCGCGCTCAAAGTCCGATGGGACGGCAAACAGACATGACGGCATAACGACGTGATCTGCTTTCCGAGGCACGGGGGTGAAACATCGTCATCTAAGTGACTTTTTTGGGCCGTCACGTTTACGCCCATTGGACTAACAAGGCATTTAATTTACGTTTTATTTAATGTAATTGCACGTGGACAAAAATCCAGTTCCGGAACATTTGTCGGGCCAAACAAATTATTTTTCCGTGCGGGGTGGTACCTGCGGCCAGCAGTGCAACACCCGAATGCTTAGCCACTGCGTTATCCAGCCGTCAAGTTAGTTATTAAAAAAGTGGCTTTTGCGCAATGTAATAAAAGTATAATATGTATTGTATGTAATACAATGTAATAAAAAAGCGTCAGTAGCCTAATGACAGGGCGCGGACCGCGAACTCAAAAAGGTCGTGAGTTCGAATCCACCATTCGACTACTGGCGTGAACCACTCGTAACACAAGCAATTTAAGCTTACCATGAGTGGTTAAAGGGAATATTAGTAATGTTTATAGCACTGTTAATATTCTTTTAAAAAAAGTAATATTTCTGAAAAAAAAGTGGTCTTTTGCGCGATATAAGTAATATAACTGTTATTTAAACAAGTAAGTAAGAGAAACAGGTGTTATTATAGAAATAAGCAATCATCCGTTATCTGTCCGAAGCAAAACTCGTTGAATTCTTGTATTAAGATCGATATAAATATCAAGACACCACAGCTACTCGTAATATCAATGGAAGAGGGAACCCTGAACTGAGATGTGAACCCAGGATGTTCAGTATTGAGTCAACGCAACCTGCTTCCTCATTGGTTTGCCTCACGGTGTATTAAATTCACTATCGATCTCGCTGTAAATTGAAATTACTAGTGTCATTAGTGATGTATGTATCAAGCATACAATGCTCTATTACAAAGTAAATTAAGGCAAGCCATATGTGGCTTCATTTAAATGTCTACTGATATTTATTTATCTTAATTAGAACACAGACAAAATGTCGCTTTTCCACGAAGAACAACTTGTTATCTCGCAATTACTCCTCGCGTATTTCTTAGAACAGAAAGCAGAATGATGATCATGAGCCAGATCTTAGCCAATTTTAAACGCAGGGACGACTTACTTGTAAAAATACTGATATGTTATCAACGTATTCGGTTGCCCCAATTGTACGCCCAAAAAGACACTATCTCATCAAATGATATTATAAGAAAATTTTACTTATAATATCATTGATCTCATCCCATCAACGATGCCTGGTGTTAATAAAGCCTTTGTGTTCTCGGGTGCAATGTCAAGGACATGGTAAAAATAACAATTTCCTTTTCTTAAAACAATGGTTTTGCACAACTACGGCTAAGATACGACCAAGAACTAAGTGGCCTAACCGACTAACTTACAACTAATCTTAATCTCTTAAAATATTAGTAATATATAACGCTACGAATATCCCAACCGTTATAATATCTCTTTTTCCGACATGGATATATTTACGGAGTTTTTATTTTAAATTAATACATCATGCAAAAGTGCAACCGGGCCTATTAATATCTACCCTACCTCTTATCTACTTTAATTTAAAGAGTTAAGTACAAGAAGGGGATGGTATGATATTATTATTTTTAAGCTTGTGAAGATTTGAAGTCTAAAATAAAAACGCAAAGCTAAAACTTAAAAGTTGTTTACTCTAGTGTTTTTAAAAAAATTATAAAATAAAACATAATAATTATAGAATAACAAACAAAAAAAGTAAACATCTTACTTTTTATTTTTTTTTAACCACCGGAAAAAAAAAAAAAAAAAAAAAAAAAAATATACAAGATGTCCCAGAATGTAACGTTAAAACGAAAGGGTGTTGCTGAGCATGGAAAGACTGTTAAAAAAATTAAGGTCTATACCCAAATTGTGTGGTCTAAAAGATAAAGGTTGATAGAAAATCACAATTTGCGTCAATATTTTTGATGCTGCAGCTGCTAATGAGGACATTAATTTTATTTAAAATGGGGATATTGTTATGCATGTTTTACTTTATAACATCTTGTACTTATGTAAAACTCCATTAGCTTAAGTACATGTTTTAATAAGCCAAGAGTCCTGCGCGGCATTCACAACTCTTAGGCAATATTGCACGAACAAGATATTAAGTTATTGCCTAATATTGAATGAATTTTTTTCTCTTCTGGCCTTTAACGTCCATAAGATCTAATTATTCTACATAAATAAAAAAACTAACTTAATAGGACTACAACGTTATCGTGATGACTCAATTACTTTTTAACATTTCAATCTTATTAAAGTTGACGTAAATTGACGACCACTAAACATAAAAACGTAGTTTAAGTTTGAAACCCCTGTCCTGAGTTTAAATTTTAGCCGTTGACAACATTTATGGAAAAATACAAATCAGTTACTTTTAGGCTTTGATTGTGATCTTATTTTCCCTTGGTTTCTGAGACTTCATTCTAGATCAAAGATGTTACTTAAGCGCTGTTGATTGCCTTTTAAAATACATCAATAAAAGCTTGGTCATGTTGATATTGACCAGAGTAATATTTTGATGAATTGATAGAAACCATTTGGATCATTTTACTAAGACTTTCATTTATTTAATAATTGTGTAATATTTAACTCAAAAATACTCCCTGTATTTCAGTTACGATATGAAAAGAAATCAAGAAGTTAATAAAGGTCAATTGGCGTTAGAATTTGTAAGCATTTTATAGATATTCAGACAGTTGCAAGAGACGCCTCCTAATTGAACAGGACGGAAGAGAAATCAAAGAGAATGATTACATTCCCCTAAAATTTGAAGGGGATGCAGTACATGGGGTAAGATGCGAAGCGTGGAAAAAATTCTTTTAGGGGATAGGATCAGAACTATAATGTTATGAATGTTTTTGAGAGGTGGTAGTAGACATTTTTTATTTTATATTATGTTCTCTTTGATCAAAGCATAAGTATTTTTTTTAATTCTGTACCAAGTGATCATTTTTCCATCATTTGATCACATACATAAGAATTTTATTAAAGCAGGGATAGTTTGTATATTATATGTTTTCTTTTAATTCTTTACAAGTTTAAATGTATAGTGTTCATACTAAGTGCCGTTATTCCGAAACTGGCCGTAGAGTATACATAGGCATATTAAAATCGATTTGAATTAATATATAACATATTATGTCATCAAAGCATAAATGTGACAGATTTTGAGCCATCAAAAATTTGCACATGAATGATGAATGGTATTAATAAATACATTCTAAATATATATAATTTGTATATGGAGCATATCTTAAGTCGGTTTTTGTAATAATTTACTTGATACATTGAACAATACAAATACACACACACACACACACACACACACACACACGCGCGCACGCACACACGCGCACACACACGCGCACACACACACACACACACACACACACACACACACACGCACACGCACACGCACACGCGCACGCGCACACGCACACGCACACGAGCACGCGCACGCGCACACGCACACGCACACGCATACGCACACGCACACGCACACGCACACACACACACACACACACACACACACACACACACACACACACACACACACACACACACAACACATATATATATATATAAATGAATAACAAATATCAAATTTGTCACCGAATTCTTTACTTGGTCAAGTTTGAAAGTACTTTTGCAGATATCATGTCCATTTACTTTTGTAACTCCAAGCAATGCTCATAGGTCAATGTTACTATACGATGGGTGGCATTCCGCAGCAGTAATGTCATTTCTAAGATTTCAGCTAAAATTACTTTCTGTTATTTGTCGAGATTGGGGCTGAGCAAATCCATCTTCAACTGTCACTGCAAAGAATACGCATTTATGTACGCATTTAACGTAGCAGGAATAATTTCAAACTAGTTAATTGTAACACTTCAAACTATCTTTATGGATGTGGGTGGAAGGGTTGGGAAGAACAGAAAGGAAAGCCACTTCAAAGCGGCACCGCCACGATGTTACCGACAAAGTAAACACTTATTTATACATCACGGTGTTTTACGAGAAGACTACTTTGTGATCTCCATTGAGATTACTTTTAACCGGTTGCGTTTCAGATATCTTCCGGTGTGTTACATAATTATATTACAGCAAAACTTCACTAAAATTATCAGGCATGCGCGATTCTTTTGACGTCGTTCAAATGTAAATGTTTATGACTTTCCGCTTTACACATGTTTCCTTTATGGTTTTTCTTGTTATTGATTGTTTATAGAGTAAGATATCGATAATTCATACAGTTATTTAAGTTCGGTTTCAGTGGTTATTAACTATTGTAGATAAAAGTAAACAAACAGCCTATGTTGCATACAAGTCCATGTCCCGACTGCTCTAATTTCCGCACAGTAAACCACACTTTAACCCAATGCGTGTTAGCTGGCTTCATATATCCTAAAAATAATTTTGATTTCTTATACATGTCGATTTCCTTACAAAGTTTCCTTCACTGCCGAGCATGAAAGAAATGAGTACTTAAACTTCACGTAACCTACCAGTTAAATTTTTCTTCACTTTTCGCGACCACTAAAACAATATTAAGATCCTGAACATACAACTTATAAAGAAAGGTTTTTTAAACTTATGTAATATTATTAGTTTTATGATAGAAAAAATTAAAAAGTTTTTTTTTAATTGTGTCTATTGCTCAGTATGACTCATTGAATTTAAATATTTTTATAATCAACGTCATAACGATTTTACAATTTACTTACTGTTTTTTTTTTGTTATAGATTGAAGGATATTTCTCAATTTAATTTAAGAAATTATTTCTAATTAATTATTATACTCAAAAAGTATTTGTACATCTTTTCTATGCAACTCTACTTCGGCTGCGAGCGGTAACACGAGTAGAAACTCCTTACTCGCATTTTGAGTGGGCTCCTCATACTCATTCGGAGTGCCCGTTTCAGATCAACCCTTCACCTGAGGCTAGCTATATAGGCACAATTACGTTAACCGTGGGTGAGCAAATAACGACTGTTAACCTCCTAACACCGCGGGTTAGGTACTTATAGTTCTGCTTCGGACGATCCACCGGATATATTTAAATAATCATTCTACGTTTATAAATTCATATATAAATTCACACATTTATAGATTTTGACCGTGGACTTGAGAAAACAATACTGTGAAAAATATTATGACAACAAGCAAATGTGACCTAGTAACGTATTTCAAAAGATCCCTTTTCAATGCGCTTCACGTTATATTCAAGTCAGGTATGAAACATTTATATAACAAAAGCGACCATAATATCAAATAATATGACCACTTGAGATTTTTTGCCGCAATCGAGGTGCCCACGCGTGTTTTAAACTCCCCTTAATATCTGAGACCCATTGTGTCTGAAAACGCGAATGGATATTTCAACTTTTTACTGTGATCACCTAACAAAGGTTATTTTCGCGCGTCATAAGAAACGCTGGTTTATTTAGCCATTGTTGGTGCACCATTTATCTCTTTAATTTATGGTGCAGCGTCGCGAATGGCCGACATATTTGACGTCGACGGTTTCACGTAGCTTGGTGCATTGTGACGAGCCCCTTTTTCTGTTTCGCCTTTTACAACTTCTGAATTCGACTACCGACCACTACGATTCGTCACAGCGAGTGTAATGCCCACTATTAACCATTGTTTGCTACTTCGTTATGCACGCCAAGTGATTTTCTCTGGTCGTTCCGATTGTTTCATTCGCGGTGTAAGCAATAAAAGCATTTATCAAGTGTCGACAAATTCTTTACCGACTAGGTGCTAACATAGCAACAAAGACCACCAAGATTCATTTGTATTACGAAGTCATTCCTCCTCAATAAACCGGATGTACGAATTGGGTCGTAAAGGATTACTCGTAATTTAACAGAAATATTTTCATTTTATCTAATTAAAGAAACGATATAATGACGATGGGTTTGGCAACATTTATCGTATATTGTTTTATTGAACTCTTAGAACAGATGGAATGCTATTAGTAGTCTTGGAATATTGTATTACTTATTATTGTTATTTATCAAATCAAAGTAATTTGTTTGTTATATCTTCTTTTAATATCATTTTAAAATTAGACTATAAAACTTAAATAAATAAAATGATTGATTAAACCTATGTAATACTTTTAAAATTTTGAATCTCTGTAAATCAAATTAAATGCTTTTAATGGTTATTGCGCTAAAACAAAATGATAGAGTTATGTATAATAATTAGCTCAAATAAAAATAAGTCATTAAGATGATAACGCTTTTTAAACATGTACGTAGTTTAAATAATGTAACCGAATAAAGCTATGTCAAATGAAAAGGTTTATAATTTTTCGGATTATTTTGAGGACACAGTTCATAAATTAGTTTTTATTAATATTTTATAGTGCTCGAGGTCGCCACAACCCGTCCCCGCCATCCTTTTTCTTCGAGGTTTGACAAATTTTGTTTTATCTAAAATTATTCCCGCTTAACTACGAATTACTAGGATACTAATTTGCACGACAATTGTGGGGAGTAAGGTAACGTCACTGACTTCTATATATGGACTGGCTTTACACCGTGATATAAGGAGGTGATTTGATTTTTGCCATTTTGGTTTTGACAGCATAAGTGACCGTCAACGAAACTAATGATAGAGATAATACCCAGAGAGATATATACCCAGGCCTACCCGTAAGGTCCATTTCATTTATGTATCATATTAATATAATGCCATTAAATAAATAAATGTATCATCATAATCATTACAGCACTTCACAAGTCCACTGCTGAACATAGGCCTCCCCCAAGGAATGCACACAAAAAGCACGGTCCGATCCTCCACCTGCATCCATCGACTTTCTGCATGTTTTACCAGGTCGTCACTCCATCTAGACGGGGGTCACCCTAAACTACGCCTACCGGTACGAGGCTATCTCTCGAGAACCTTTTTTCAAGAGAACGATTCCAGATCCAATCTGCAATATGCTGAATATCTCCATACGTAATTATGTTTTTTATATAAAAGAGATTCAATTCAATTCAAGTCGTGGCGATTCAACTCGGCTGGGCAGCGTTCGGGAAATTACGACACATCTTCTCGTCAGGTATACCTCAATCTCTGAAAACTAAAGTGTACAACCAGTGCGTGTTGCCAGTGATGACTTACGGATCTGAGATGTGGTCCTACACTGCTGGCCATATGAGGACGCTCAAGGTCACTCAGCGAGCTATGGAGAGGGCTATGCTCGGAGTTTCTCCGCGTGATAGACTCATAAATGAGAATATCCGCAGTAAAACCAAAGTGACCGATATAGCCCAACGGATTAGTAAGCTGAAGTGGCAATAGGCCGGCCATATAGCTCGAAAACCCGATAACCGATGGAGAAGAAAGGTTCTCGAGTGGCAGCCTCGTACCGGTATGCGTAGTGTAGAGCGACCCCCCACTAGATGCAGTGACGACCTGGTAAGACATGCAGGAAGTCGATGGATGCAGGTGGCTCAGGACCGTGCTTTGTGGCGTTACATGGGAGAGGCCTACGTTCAGCAGTGGACTTGTGAAGGGCTGTAATGATGATGATGATGATGATGATATAAAAGAGGGGTACCAAAAGAACATGCAGCTTACCTGATGGTAAGGGACTACCGCCGCCCATGAACAACTGCAACACCAAGGGAATTTCAAATGCGTTGCCGGCCTTTTAAAAAGAGTAGGCTCTGTTCCTGAGTATCCCTAAGTCTTATCGGTCCCTAAAATCGCTGATGGTAGTTGATTCCTCAAGGCAGTTGCGCGAGGAAGCTTCTATGAAATTTCACGGTGGTGGACAGCCAATCATCCAGATGGTATGGTATGGTTAGTATCGTGAGTTTTGAGTTTTAGCGGCTGGAATTTGTCTGAACAATTCTTCCGAGCACTTCCCGTGCTAGATACGAATATTTAATACATTCTTTAATATTAATATTTAATAATAGATCCGCCTTTTTTTATAAAACTGAGTGTCCAACAAATTAACAGTCCACCAGATTGTATATTGCTACTGTAATTTATAGACACCTGCAGCCAACATCAAACAAAGATCAAGATGCGTTGTCACCTCCGAGGACTAACATGGTATACTTCACAGCCTATACTTATACTAGTTCCATATGCCCTTATTGCCCTTCGGACTGGACCACATCAGGGCAAGCACTGCTATTTGACGGAAGAAATGAGTAAGCGATATTCAGACTTACTTTTAGGCAGAACATAAGTCCTATCAGCTTACTCCTACTAGCAGTACCTTACCTAGTAGTAGTACCTTCTATTTAATTCAATTTTTCGCTATTACGCTTTGCACGCAACAGCCCTGTAATTACTTTATTTATCTCATATAGATATCCGGAAATGCTGGTATTTATAAATACCAGTTGCACATAGTCGACTTTAATCATGAATACCATTGAAATGAGCATCGTCAAAGGTGCGATCTGCGAATGCAAATCTGCCTGCCAAGTGTGACGACAACAAAATTTACCTTAAAAGGGAACCCTGTAGACTTTTGTGCGCTTTTTATGACGGAGAAGAAGAAGACAGAGAAAAATATAATAAAAGATAACAAAACAAGCAGGTTATGTAGGAAAGAATTTCAAAATACGTATAATATTTCAGCTTTTAGACTTGATCACAGTTAAAAGGGATAATACCGTCATTCGTTTCCTTTTTATGATAAAAATCTCTCTGTTTATATCATTTTGTTGGCAATCACTTTAGTTTTTCATTTCCATTACGACTTTTGTAGCCTATAAAATGTTTACAGTTTTATGCTCATGTTGGTGTAATTCACCTACTTCCAGTGCATGCACTAGGCCAATGAAATGGCTGTAATAAAACTGAATGCATTAAAGTAACACAAATCTCATAGTAATTACTGCAGTCACGGTTGTGTAAGTTTTAATTAATCGCTAAATTACACATGTAGTATTTATGTTGGGTTATCGTATCGAGACAGCCTTGCTGCTGTCGTCTGTCGAGTACTGGTTTAGGATTGCATGTTTTCATTTTAAGCACGATACGTCAAACTGTTCGGTGTGTGCTTATACCCTAGAATATGATAGAAAAACTTAATCAAATATTTTTTTTAATATTCATAATTTTTATTACTTAAAAGTTCACAGATATTATTTTTTATTTTTGAAATAAGTAGTTTTTATATTTACAAATAAATCCCTCTATAAGCATCAGCAATCATTTAACACTTTTAAATAATGTATAACTATAATATTTTTAAAATAAATTACAGATTGTGACCCTTTCAATCGATGTGACATTAGTTACTTTGAGAATGTGTCCTTATTTACATTACATAATATATAAAATTTGAATTAAATTAGTACATATGTTCCGTTAATATCCATATGCATAGTACTCTCTTCAGAGTAAGATAACTAGAAACCAACAATGGAAACGAATTTGACGAAACTTGTCAATTCCATAGAAACTGAGGTGCAACCCGAAGTTGTCGAAGACTGTTACAACTAATGTCAATGACAGCTCCATTCCCTTTACATGATTCTTATTTCGGTTCGTTTAACTAGAAGCCATCGCATTATAACCTCAGACGAAATAAAGTTCGGTTATGAGCTTACGCAACTCACGTAAGTAGATCTAAGCCGGAGACTCTTTTGATTTTAAAGATAATTGGTATGACACTTGCGGTAATCGATTTATGTGGTAAAGACCAACGTGCGCATTTTTTTAAAATCTTTGAGAGTTAAATAATCTATAGTAAAAAGTAATATAATGCAATATTGAAGACACTGCAGCGCAGTTGCTTTGAATTAAGTTGAAGCGCTAAATGCTGTTGGTTCGAATCCCGCACAGAACAGGTATTTATGTACGGATGTGTATGGCCTATAAATAATTGTTTCTACTACCCCCAATATAAGAATAAACTTAATGTGGGGGTAACGTGTTTATAAAAAATATAAGAATTGAATAGTATTAAACAATATTAAAAGTATTATAGTATATGTAGAATATTTAGTTTTATGAGTTTTTACCAATTGACAGTTATAATTTTATTAACAGTCGCAAGGCATTTAATGAGTGGGTAACACGACAGTAGGATTTCATAAAAGCAGACGAATGTTGTACGAACTTTACCATGAAATATCATATAATCTTTCCGATACCACTGTTTTTCTTGGTATTACTATTCACGCGAAGCTTCAATGTCGCATCCATATCCTATATCTAACTTAGAAAGCAGACTTAGTTTTGCAACATATGCTGTTAGAAAGATCAGAAGTCTCACAATGTTAAGACACCTAAATTAGTTTATTTGCGTTACTTTTATAGTGTAATGTCTTATGGAATTTTGCTATGGGGAAATGCGACTGACATTCAAACCGTATTTGTTTTTCAAAGGAGAGCCTAAGGGCGATTTATAATGCAAATTTAAAAGAGCCACTTAAAGAAAATTTTAAAGAAATAAACATATTAACTTTGGCATGCAATATATTTTTGAAAATGTAAAGTATGGTCATAAAAGCGCAAAAAGTTTTAATAAGAATAAAGACGTTCATACTTAAAACACTAGGAACAAACATAAGCTTGTAATACCAATTAATAAACTCCACTGTATACTGGACATATATAATGGATTTATTAAAAATAAATTGTACAGAAGTGGTTATTATAATACCAAAGGATACATAAATGAAAATAACCCCTGGGAATGAGTTGATCGCCACCATGCTGGTTCTATTAAAATTCATTTAAAAATTGTACAATAGAATAATGTTTAAAAAATCCCGCTGGGTTTTTGCTACTTTTTCCCAGATTACAGGTATTTTTTGAACCAGTGGTAAATAAAAAATGAATAAAAATCGTTCTATTCTACGGATATTTTATAATTTTTGTTGGTAAAAAAATTTGTACACTTTATATTTAAATCTTATGAAAAATGATAAAATTTAGGCAATATATTTTTGAAAATGTAAAGTATGGTCATAAAAGCGCAAAAAGCTTAAGAATAAAGACGTTCATACTTAAAACACTAGGAACAAACATAAGCTTGTAATACCAATTAATAAACTCCACTGTATACTGGACATATATAATGGATTTATTAAAAAAAAAATTAATTTATATCCTATACCTTTAAACAAGCAAGCCTTGTATATATATATATATATATATATATATATATATATATATATATATATATATATATATATAATCGGAACTCTGAAACGGCTCCAACGATTTTCATAAAATTTAGTGTCCAGAGAGTTTCGGGGGCTATAAGTCGATCTAGCTAGGATTTATTTTTAGAAAATGTCTTTTTGTCCGTGTTTTCAGTCAATAAAAAACTGCTACAATATAAGAATAATCGTAATAGCTTAAGTGGATATCGAGCGGTCGCGAAATCGTAATGCCTTTGTTCGCGTCCTGTCTTCGGTCCGACTTTTTTTCCTTTTTTTTTTCAAGTTCCCTTCTTTTGTAAAAAAATCTATTATTTGGGCCCCTTTTTTTAGTATTTTTTAAAAATACGAAAATTTTTATTAAACTAATTGCACTCATGATTTTTTATTCAATTAACCAGTTCAGTTTTTTTCTATTATGTCAATAAGATCTAAAATATTATTCATGTTTCGATAAACGATTTCAAAAAAAAATACCGAGGAACCTCGGTCATCCAGGTTCTTAAAGTATAATGTCATGTGTTGAAGTTTAAAATAAAGTAACTATTTATTAGATGGTAAGTGTACAGTCTCTTTTTAACCTAAATTTATTAAACACAAATAAAAAATGCCGTTTTGTCCTTTAAAGAAAATCAATAAAGATCTAATTTGCATTTGTGTGCCGCTGATACGTGGGGCTTGCTTTATTAAGGGTTGTCTCCGTTTCCTTGAATAGTTTGTTTTTAAATTCCACTATTAAAAAATTACCGACACGTGGTCCTTCACTGCTAGCCGTATGAGGACGCTCAAAGTTGCTCAGCGAGCTATGGAGAGGGCTATGCTCAGAGTTTCTCTGCGTAATAAACTTAGAAATGAGGATATCCGCAGTAGAACCAGAGTGACCGACATAGCCCAACGGATTAGTAACACAATGTATCTCACAAGTAATACTTATTATATTAAATTTGATTGCTTATTGCGATTGCCAAGTCAATATATTTATTCAAAACATAAAAGATTTTTAATATTGATATGGTCAAAATAAGATTTTGTTATGTTAGCTAATTACGTAATCAATTAAGACAGAAGGGCCCTTTAAGTAGCGACTGAATAAATAAACTGACTTGGTATTACATGGATCTCACATCTTTTTACGATAGAACTGAGTTGCGAGACTTGTTTCTTTTTACAAGTTATGTTTTTGATGGCTTCTCATTTTTTTGCAGATAGTCCTACTTTTTACCTTCCGGTATCTTCTACTTCTTGATTAACAACAAAGTACCTATCTACACCTTTTATTCCATTATATCATACATATACAGGTACACTGATTCATTCACTGCAAACGTAACTTCGTAATCCTATATATTTATATGGGATTAAAAAGTTATTTATGCGGTTGGTGTATCTAGAAAACTGGACCGAAATTGAAAAATGTTTTAGTTTTTCCTTGATTTATATACTAAACACTAATTGTGTTCTAAGTTTGAAGCTTCCATATCTGCTAAAAGTACCTTGAAGTTTTGATGATCGGTCAGTCAGTAAGTGACAAAATTAAGAAACTTTGACTAATTATAATTCCTAAACCACTGGTTCAAATTACCGTTCAAAGTACCATGTAAATACACAATGCCTGCTTGGTTTCGGTTTCAAAATTCAGGTTTCTAGTTCTAACCCCAACGAAGTTATTGTGGTTCGAAAATAGCCTGAATTGCTTCGAGGAAAGTATGGTACGGCCGTGCCGCTTTTTTGCTCGACTTGGCGGGGGCACTGCCGTGCCCCCAGACAAGAAGTTCTTGTGCCACCTTTATAGAATTTGCACGCGATTGCGACGCAACTGTAACTCTTAACTAAATCTTATATCATCTTAAATGTATTTTTTAATATAAAAATATACTAGAGTATTGTATCTCCGTTGTCTGTTGTCTATTTGTTTGTTCCGGCTAATCTCCGAAATGGCTGGATCGATTTTGACGGAACGGAACTGTCACTGGTAGATCGCTGATGCTATAAGGAGTAAATTAGGCTACTTTTTATTTTAGAAAAAGGAATTAGAGTTCCGCGCAAAAAATTAAAAGCCATAAAAAATCCATCGAAATAAAATCCACGCTCGTCGTAAGCCGCGGGAAACAGCTAGTAGGCAATAAAAATATAGCTCTTAAGGTATGCAAGCTAGTTGACACCTTTATACAGCACTGGATTGTAAAAAGGCTGACGAAGAAGAAGGAAGCAGATGTCCATACAAACACGTTTCCATTCTTGATAGTAAATTGACCTTGTGGACTACTCATTTTCACTTTGTTTCAGGTACTCGGCATTTCCGCTATAACGAAGAGCAGCGTCAAGCCTATATTTTACGCTTGTCTTTTGTAAGACAGTTCCGGGTAAGCACCTACTACAGAGAACAATTACCATCAGCACACTGTTGCAGGCAGCTGACGATAATACATTTGACGAGATACTTGCAGTAAATAGTTGCAGCATATCAAAATGATGTAAAAATCTCCATTGGACATTCTTGTCGAACTGATATTTAATATAAAACATTTTGTACATATGAAATATTAAGTACAATAAAAAGATTAAAGCATGACTAAAATAATCATAGGTGTAGTTGTAAATACTAAGTGTTATAAAGCTTTATATAAATATAATATACTAGCTTGCCAGGCAGACGTTGTTCTGCCCTTTTCGACGACCCTTTATCCTATTAAAAATCCTTAAATTCGCAAAAAAATGTGGGTCACTCATAGGCAAAAAAACTCTATCAAAATCAAAATCCTATCTCTCAAGTTGGACCAAACTGCAAACGGTGTGGAAATTTGATTAAAATCTATTAAGTAATTTAGGAGTCACGTACACGTACGTGACACGTAATTTATATATTAAGATAAATTTAACGTTACAGCTACGAACTAAAAAAGGAAACTAATACCTGACTGTTAATAGAACATAATAATTGTAATTCTGTATAATTAAAGGTTAAAATTACGACTTAAGTTGTTTAAAACTCTTATATAATGTTTAATTGAAGTATCTTAGGCCGCAATGAACTGACAACCATGACTCTAACAAACGAATGCCTCTTCGGCGTTGGAAACTCCATTGAGCCCCAATTCATTTATTCCTAATGTAAATGTTATAGAAAATTTATGTAAATGAGCTTTATTACATTACGCCTGATAGCAATTTACTGCTACATAAATATGAATGCCGCATACGGAGCGGTATTTACGTGTTTAATACGAATGAATAGAGCGCCTTTGTTGCTTTGTAAAGTTAAGGCGAATTGTGTAACATGACGGAATTAATGGTCAGACGTTCGACCGTCTTGAACTTTAAATAAAAAGGCATATTTGTCATAATATTTCAGAATCTTTGAATTTCAATTTTTAAGCGACATTTTTTTGGTAAGTTGTGTGTGTCAAAGTACTTAGAAGAGTCTTTCGATGTTGAGATATTAAAAAATGAAAGCGCTTATCTTTAATCTGTTATTTATTTTAAAACCAATTAAGAAGAATATTTTTATAGGAGTTAGATCAAGTAAAATGTCCACCTATAGTAAATAGATCCTGTGGTTTATATAAATCCATCTATCTTCAATTAAAAGTCAAAATTCGTATGCGTTGTCACCGTTGATAACAATATATTAAAAACATATGCTTAGTTATTAGTAAAAGGGATCTCAATGATATTGCGTGACGACTCCGTGGCGCAGTGGCTTAACAATGAGTGGATGCGCTGGGGATCGCGAGTTTGAATCCCGCACGGAACAAGTATTTGTATGGCCTACAAATAATTGTTCCGGGTCTGGATATTTGTCCCTGTGCAATTTATGTTTGTAAACTGCCCCCAAGATACAGGAGAAAATCCTAGTGTAGGGGTAACATTTAAAAAAAATATTATATAGAATATATACAATATTAAATATTATATATAATATTAAATAGGATAAATTGCTATAGTACTGCTTAGTGGATGTCAAAATTAGTTCATTTTTTTAACGTTAATAATCTACAACGCTAAATGTTATATATCTGAACACCAATGTACTTTTAAGTAGGGAAGAACTGAGCCTTGTCGATTCCTCAGTTATTCTTGGCATTACTCTCGACGTAGTCTCATAATAATAATATTATTGTATGAAGCTTTGCGTCGAAATGGGGCATCATATAACTAAACTAGCAAGCAGATTTATCTCTGCAGCTTATGCTGTAAAAAGATTAGAAGTCGCACCGGTGTTGAGACAGCTAGATTAGTTTATTTTAGTTATATCCATAGCATAATGTCTTATGGGGTTTTGCTATGCGAAAATGCGGATAATTTCGAAACTATTTCTGTTTTGTACAATAGGGCGATAAGACGTATTTATAACCTAAAACCGATAGAGTACTTCTGAGAAAAATTTATATATATATATATATATATATATATATATATATATACATATATATTAACTTTGGCCTTTCAAAATATGAAAATTAAATTTAAAAAACAAAAGTAGTTTTAACGTAAAAAGTGACATACACTCTGTAAACACCAGAAACAAGTTAGTTAATATACTAGTTACTCGAATACACAGAGTACGAGTAATTCATTAATGGGGCAATTTAACACGATTTATAAATAAGGGTTATTATATTATAAATGATTAAATGGATGATAATAACATCTGGAGATGAGGTGATCGCTTCCAAAATGTTTTTTATTTGAGTGTTACCCGCCAGGTTTCGTGCTGATTTTTCCCAAGACAGAGGTATTTTTTCGTATCAATGGCCAAGAAATTACTTTCATGAAGAATTGTTTATAATCTATATTTTATAAAAGGATATTCCTTTTTATTCTATTGTAACGATTGTAAAGTGAGAACTGGAAATTAAAGGGTCTTGTTATCATAAATAGTTCATACATGAAAGGTATGTAGGGAGAAATATCTCTCGTATTATAGCTGTACCCTATAGAAATCCTACATATTCCGCGAGAATGTGGATTGGGTAAATTTATTATTCAAATGTAATCAAATACCAAGTGTGACTCACTTATCGATAAGTGAGTCACTTATTACAAATAGAACGTAAGTAATGTCTGGGCTGCAGATAACTTCGGCTATATAATGACCTCAACAATTTAATAAACATTACCCCGTGAGACATACAAGTGAAATGTAAACACTATTTGGAGATAATAACGCGTTTGTGAGAACTGTGTAGGTCTTTATTGCAAATTGATTCGAAGGGTAATAAAATGAGATAGTATTAAAAAAATATTGGTATTTGCTGATTGACGAACGAAGAACATTGAAAACAACACGTTAGTCCGAAAAGCCTTGAGGCTCTCTAAACTTCAAAGTACACGAGCAACTCAAGTTCGATCCCCGCCGGTACCCATTCAACTGTTAATTGTAGTTTTAAGTGCTGATTCAACGCGTGCTTGACGTTGCAGAAAAACATAGTGGGGAAACCTGCAGGTCTGAGATTAAATAATAGTGGCGGATTAATTGCTTCATCATGACTTTCTTAGAAATGAGAAGAAGGCCGCCTTGCCTAGTAGTTGTATGTATAAAGGCTATAACATTAACCTTTTGCTAGGGTGAAGGTTCCTCTTTATGCACAACATCCCGTCAACTAAGCAAATAGACAAAAAAAGAGTTTTTTTCAGTCTTTCAGTTCAGTCTTTTAAATTAAAACGTTTAATTCATATTATTTTTAAAGTACCTACGTATTTTTATTTTATATTGATAATACCATATTATTTTAATTGCAATTGATTATCACAACATTGGTGGAAACTTAATAATAGGACCACTTTATATGATGGCTCACAAATTGGTTACCAGTGAACATACATAAAAAAACATAGGTGTCGCATATGAGAAAAAGAGACTATCCATAAACCATTTACTAAAAAATCCAAGTCCAGAAGTAACGTCTGCTTCAATGTCAGTTGACAGACAGTAACTAATTTCTTTTATTCCAACTTTGTCGAGACGTTTTACATAACAAGAATACCGGGAAAATTGTTTGTAGACCATACAGACACTTGGCTCGTGCGGGGTTCGAACTCACAGCCCCACAGCGGCAATTCACAGCGGTAACTAGTCTAAGAAACGTATTAGTAAATGTTAAAGTTAAAAATCGGCTACCACCCGCAATTCATCCGGAATGACTTAGTGACCTTCAAGTACAGAACCCACTCTTTTTAAAGGCCCGGCAACGCAACTGCAATTCCCTTGGTGTTGCAATTGTTTATAAGGGATGGTTGTCACCATCGGGTGGGCCGCGTGCACGTTTGCTATCCTCTTCTGTAAAAAAGTAACAAACTTGATATGTCAGACTGTTAAGAATGTCTTGTCTTATTTTTTATTATGATTATAGAACAGGGAAAAGACCACCGCGAAACTTCAGTACGCAGCGGGCGACACGTATTCGTCATGCATTAACACATTACAATCTATCAAAATAGATATATTGATATATGATATATAGGGGCGATAATTGCCATGTTGGCATGATTTTTTTTTTTTGTTACATGGGGAAATGCATACGCATACCCGCCTCGCGGGGGCAATGACGGGTTATGTCGGACTCGCACCGACTAAAACCTCATGGTGTTCCACCTTTGTCGCATATTGGCAGGGCTACGGGAACGCTTTCGCACACATCCGCGGCCCTACTAGCGCCTGCCGCCCCATGGCAGCACCTCCTCGGGAGAGGAAAATTCCTCCCCGTTCTCCTTCTAGGTAAGGCGCACCAGAACACATGGCGTGCCTTCCTCCACGGTCTCCAATTACGTCTGTGCAACAGACGCCCCCGCGTCCCATGCACAAAGGCCATGGGGCCAGGAAAAACGAGCACTTAGAAGTACTAGCCTTCCCGACCCCAGCGGCGGATCTGGTCTATGGCTCCGCCGCCAACCAAGATTCGGCTGCGGAGGGTAGGGAGAGCGGCGCCTCGCAATACCGACAATCCTCTCCCCCCGCAGCCCCAGCACCACCGCATCAACGGTGCGGCCCCGTTTGAGTCGCGGAGGATAGGGCGAGTGGCGCATCGCCATACCAACACTCCTCTTCCTCCGCGACTCCATCTCGGCTGCAGCGGTAGCTGGGGAGGACACACCTCTCACCGCAGTCCACCAACACACATCCGAAGTGGGCTTCCCAAGCCCACTCGGAGTGGCCATCTCGGGCCGGCCCTCCACCTCGGACCAGCCATATGGGTTCCTCTTTGTTTCGCCGTGGGTGACCAAGCCACGGCTTCTAAGCCCCCCCGCCACGACAAGGCGGGAACCCGTTCGGGGGGGATGTTGGCATGCTTGGCAGGCGGGTTTCGTTATTTTGAGTTGTCATCAGGAAGGTGCTGCTGCCCATCTTCTGTTTAACTTTGTTTCTATGATATGATTAAGAGGAAACCTATGCCCAGCAGTTGGATAGTTTTACTTTCAACTTTAAATAGTATTCAAAGATAATTAATCCAATTACATACCGAATTAGACAGAATTTAAAAACAATTCTATTAAAGTATTAACAAATAATATTAATGACTATCTAATCCTACATAAAACAGTAATGTGGAGTTCACTGAACTTGACCCTGAAAGTAAAATATTGCGACCTTACAAATCTTTTTTTGTTGCTTGTCATATATTATTACGTAGGGTTTGATGAGATTACGCCAACCGACTCGCTGTGTAATACTGCTTTATTTTCTAAGAAATGTTCCATAGTTATTTATTTTCATTGTGATACATTTAATAGCTTTCGCCAGAATCTCTCATAATAGAAATATATGAAAGAGAATGTATTTAAAAAAAATTAATAACTGACTTTTTGACATTAAAATGCTTATTTTCTAAATAGCTTTTTACATATACTATAAGCACAGCTTAAAGATCTTACAGTTGGGAAACGAATTTACTTGTGCAAGGCAACGGTGGAGTTACTGTGGGGTCGGGCTGACCTAGTATTTTATAGTACTTATTGAACTAATTTTAAGTGGCATTTTTGAAAAATTGTTATAGAACAAGATCGAAGGGCCAACAGATGTCACCTACTTTCTGATAAACGAAATGTGTAAGATTGAGTAGTGTTAGTATCTACTATGATCGCAGGCCTACCTATTAGCTTGGCCAGACGGCCATTTTCCAGGTATCAGGTAATAAAGGTACGTAAAGACATTACTCACATCACTTTAACTCTACCAGCTGATTTTTACATATATTTTATATGATAATGTCGTTAAAAATCAGTCATCAATATACTCCCAGACACTCCGTCGGCAATATCGCTTTGCAAGCGTTTTAAATCTTTCAAAAAAATTACTCAATTTCACTTACATTCTGAAACTTTTTTATATGTTAGCCAGACAATTATTTTAAAACGTTTTATAAGAAGGCAGACCGATTCAAGGGGTCAATATCATCCCCTAGACCCAATGCCTCTCTAGATATGAGCACGTATATTATAATTGTCTGGCTAACATCTATAAAATGGAGCTTCAGATCAGATCAGCAGATATATGTTACACAAATAACAGTAGAAAAGAGATTAGAAATAGCTGGGTAGCGATCACTTCACTCCCAGAGGTTATTATCATCCATAAATTCGTAAACATTATTATAACCCTCTTAATAAAAAACTTGGTTTAATAAAGTTTTTGAACTTTGAGCAGGTCTAATTTTGTATGTTATCAAAGATTTCGTTACAAAAACGTATATGGTGGGGGCCTACGTTCAGCAGTGGACTTGTGAAGGGCTGTAATGATGACCAGCCGTACATATGCTTTTCTAAATGTAATTAATATACAAGTTCGTATCTAATTTAGACCTTAGTATTTAATATTATATGATTTTTACGAAATAACCATTAAAGCACCGTGTAGTGATGGTGTAAGAATATCCGCTACTCCATATCACCCCGTGGGTGTCTTAAGAGGCGACAGAGGGAAACACATTAGTAGGAAATGGTCAGCATCGTCTTCCTAATAACGATTAAAAATAAAAACTGCAGTTGCTAACCCGCTCGCCAAGCCTGGCAACTATGGCAAACATCTATGGAGGAGGCCTATGTTCAGCAGTGGATTTTAATAGGCTGTAACGGTGTAACGGGTTACCGTTACTATCATATATCTAAGAATATTAATTTTATTGGTTTTTCGATTTTACTAAAAAAATCTTGCATGGTTTGTCCGTTTGTAAAGTTTTCTTATGTTCGGTTGACCCATTTCGAAGTTTAGCCCGTAGTGACAGATAATTTCAAAAAGAGACAGACAAAATTTTAAAATTGGTTATTTATGTCTTAATAGTGTGCGAACAACCCATAGGGCTTCATAGACGGCAGTAATTTCGATATTATAGACAGATATTTCAATTTTATAATGTATAGATAAAGTATGTCAAAATATATATACTCGTATTATATACATAGAAAATATTTCCTTTTTACCAAACTATTTGCGTAAATGATGTTGAAGTTGTGAATTTTTCATCACATAATTTAAGGAAACTGTTAGATAGTTTAAAGAAAAGTTTCTTGGAAATAAAATGAATACACATAATCTATTAGAAATGGTCATCCTCGGTGTTTCTCTTGATTATCTTGGCAACGTCTCCATATCGGACAACTTATCAGGAAAGATCATTTAGCAGAAGAATCTCCGGGAGGAAAACCGGCGACGAGGTTCGCCACCCGTCACGTTCTGTCTCCCGGAGAGGCGAAAAGTGGATTGCAGAGGCCCGTCTGGCTACGTTGAATGTATGTGGGGCAATGAATGATAAAATGGATGAAGTATGCGATATGATGTATGATAGAGGAAGTGTTATGCGTAAATAAGACGAAAAGGAAGGGGAAGGATGTCACTACACATGGCATGTATACCGCGTACTGGTCTGGTGTAGACGAGATCGAGCGGGCATGCCAGGGAGTAGGTATCATCCTTTCAGAAAGAATGGGCCAATGTGTGAAAGAGTATGAATGTGTAAGCCCAAGATTGCTATGGATACGAATGAAAGTGGGCTTAAAGAAGTTGTTTGTGTTAGGGGTCTACGCCCCAGACATGTCTAAGCCCACTTATATCCGAGAGCAGTTTTGGGAAATGGTAAGGATGGTGTTAATGAAGTGTAAGGGAAATGAAAATATTATTATGCTAGGAGATTTTAATGGAAGGGTTGGGGTCAGGAGGCTTGGTTATGAAAGGATATTGGGAACGTTTGGTGATGAAAGTATAAATGAGAATGGTGAAAGTCTCCTCACCGTATGTATGGAAAAGAATCTTTTTGTGACGAACACTTGTTTTCGCCACAAGAGGATTCACATGTATACTAGGGAAAGAGGTGACGATAGAAGCATGATAGATTTCATAATTGTGGATGAATAATTGAGGGGCGCAGTGGTAGATACGAGAGTTTACCGGGGTTCTAACGTAGGAACGGATCATTATTTAGTTTTATGCCGAATTAATGGTCTATTCAGGCGTTGGCGCCATCGATCGTCTGTGTCTACCACTGCGTTACAGCGTATTAGAACAGAAAGTTTACAAGATGAAAGTGATAAAAACAAGTTCAAATGTAGACAGATAGAAAATATAAGTGGTTTGGATAAATTATGTATGAAGGAGTTAGACTTGGAGAATATATGGCAAAATGTAAAGAAGTATGTGGTGTTAGTAAAAGAAAGAATGAAAGGAAAAATAATACGTTATGGTGGGATGATGAGATACGTATGGAAGTTGAAGCAAAGAAGAGAGCATGGCTAGATTTACTAGCAAAAAAGGCTGCTAATTCTAGTGGTACGAATGGTGATATTGAAAGAAAAAAGGCAGTCTTTAGACATCTTAATAAGAGAGTAAAAGAAGTAGTTGAAAGAAAAAAGTAAGAAAGAACGGATAAGAATGATAGAAGAATATCGGATAACTTCCAGGCAAATATTAAAATGTTCTGGAAACTTGTAAGAACTGCCAGGGGACATTCAAAACAGCCTATGATGAATGCTATAAGAGACGAGAATGGCTATATTATGAATGATGAAGTTTTGAGTTTAAAGAGATGGAAGGAATATTTTGAAAGCGTGTTTATGAGTGAGGAGACAACGTGTGTACTAAGTGAAGTAGAAACTCCGAAAGAAGAGGAAAGAGGTAGCGAGATAAGTATAGATGAAATAATGAAAGCAATGAAAAGCATGAAAGCAGGTAAGGCTGCCGGATATGATAGAGTTTCACTCGAAATGCTAAGGGCTGGAGAGGAAGTGGTGGCAGGCCTGCTGCACACCTTGTTTAATTTATGCTGGGAACTGAAGCGGGTACCGGTAGACTGATGCAAAGCCTAGATAGTCCCAGTATATAAAGGAAGAGGGTCGCAGCAGGACTGTAAAAACTACCGTGGCATCAGCCTTCTTAGCATTGTGGGAAAACTGTATGCTAAGGTATTAATTGAAAGGGTCATGATGATGGAAAAATTTGGGATGTGCAAGCGGGATTTAGAAAGGGAATGGGATGTACAGATCAAGTCTTTTCCATGCGCATGATCGCGGAGAAATTTCTGGCCAAAAACCAAAAGGTTTTTTGTGCGTTCATGGACTTGGAAAAGGCCTATGACAGAGTGGATAGAGATTTGTTATGGCAAACACTGAACTCATTTGGGTTGAGCACTGGCTTGATACAGGCATTGGAGTCTCTTTATAGGGACTCTAGTGCTTGTGTTAGGATCAACGGGGTCTACTCGGACTGGTTTGACATACAAAAAGGTGTCAGACAGGGCTGTGTGGCTTCCCCGTGGCTGTTAAACCTATTTATGGACAGTTGTTTGCAAAATTTGAAAGTTGAAGAATGCGGATTAAGAATGGGTGAGTTAGCCGTCAAATGCCTTTTGTACGCCGATGATCAAGTTATTCTTGTGGCGGCCGAGTTGTAAATGATGGTTACATTAATGAACGAATCATTAAAAGAAAGGGGTATGAAAGTGAACGCAAGTAAGACGAAGGTTATGGTTTTTGAAAGAGAAGAAAATAAAACGATTTGTGAAATAAGAATAGAAGGGGAGTTGATCGAGCAAGTAGATGAGTTTGTATATTTGGGCTGCGTATTTAGCAGGGATGGGAGACATGATAAGGATATAGAACGACGAGTAAATGCGGGAAATAGAGTAAATGGGGCCTTGCACTCTATTGTGAAGAGTCAAAATGTGTCGAAAAAGGCACGTATGGCAATTCACAATGCCGTGTTGGTCCCTACTTTAACGTATGGTAGTGAAAGTTGGTTTTGGCAGAAGAAGCACGAGAGTAGAATAAACGCAGTAGAAATGCGGTCGTTAAGGAGTATGTTAAGGTTGAACCTGAATGACAGGGTAAGAAATTGTGTAATAAGAGAAGAGTGTGGTTTGCAAGATGATGTTGTGACCAGCATTAAGAAAGGAATGCTTCGGTGGTTTGGTCATGTGGAACGAATGAATGAGGAAAGAGTGACAAAGAAAATTTATGGTGCAGAAGTGAATGGCAGAGTCGGAAAGGGACGTCCTAGGCGAAAAATTGTCGACCAAATTGGCGATTTATTGAAAACGGGCAAAATTAGGAGTACCCTTAACCGACGAGTATGTATGCGTAGGTGTATGGATGTGAAGGAGGCAAGAGAGGTGTGTCAGTATCGTGCCAAATAGAAGTATGTAGTCTCTGCCTACCCCTCTGGGTGACAGGCGTGAGTGTTTATGTATGTATCATTTAGCAGAACTAAGTCTTAACATGTAAACGATATAAGTAATAAATGCCGCCCATGAACAACTGCGACACCAGGGTAATTGCAGATGCGTTGCCGGCCTTTTAAAAATTAGTAGCTTTTCTTGAAGGTCCCTAAGTCGTATCGACCCGAAAAATCTCTGGTGATAATCGATTACACAAGGAAGTTGTGCGAGGAAGAAAACTTCTTTTAAATCGCACGCTGGTGGACTGCCAGTCCTCCAGATGGTATGGATGGTATCGCGAGTTTTGTCGCGATGTGCGATGGTGAAATTGTGCGGCTAGAATTAGTCCGGACAATTTCTCAGAGCACTCCCCGTGGTAGATGCAATAAAATACGCAAAGAGATGCAACATTTCTTTACAGTGCCTGTGAGTCAAGCCGATTGGAAAGACCTCGGTCGTCAACTATTCGAATAGCTCTGCGCTGGATGCGATCAAATGGAAGAAGTTGGCACTGGGGAGCCCCGGACCAGAGATGGGAACAGTATTCCATGTGCGGCCGAATCTGTGCCTTGTAAAGTTGCAGGCGGTGAGCCGGCATGAAATACTGTCTCGCTCTGCTGAGCACGCCAAGCTTTTTAGAGGCCTATTTGGCCTTCACTTCCAAGAGACCACGAAACTGCACGTCACTCGATATGTCGACGCCGAGGATTCCGATACTGGCTGAGGCAACAAGGGGAGTGCCTGGAAACTGAGGAGATACGACGAAGGGGATTTTTATAAAAATCCCGTAAGTATGTTATATGTATGTATCTATCTCATTTTATTAGTCGTGAACCAAACCACTTAATATACCTCCATTCATTACTCCTGTGTCTGATATCTTGAATAATTTGTCAATATTTACAAGAAACGCAATTATTTATGTCTTATGTACCGTTTCTCTGTCACCGTATCGGGATCTTTTATCTGTCTCTAGCTTTTGATGTTACATTATACACAGAGTATGAAAACATGTAAATTAATGTTTCCTTGCATCGATTTCTTCCTGTTTACCCACATGTTGTAAGATACTTATAAATCCAGCGTAGATAACAATTCCCGGTAAGATGTACAATAATATTTTAATTGGGCAAATACATATTAAAGGTATAAACATATTGTAATATATCTTTATATACATATATAATACTACTGTACGTGTGTATGTTCATAACGGGGAGGCCAAGTTTGATGACATTTTTGTGTTTGTTTTTGCACTTCAACAACATGCATTGGGGCAGCGCGACCAAGAATTCCTTGACCTGAAATTCTTTTAGAAACGAGAGAAGGCCTGTGCCCAGCAGTGGGACGTATATAGCTGTAACTATTTAATTTTTTTTTTGTGTGTTTAGGTGGGTCCCTGAATGGGTTTGATTCACAATAACTTGACCCGGTAGGTGCCGCTGTTGTAGAGATTCAGAAATCACCCGTGCAAAGCCGGGGCAGAACGCTAGATATTATATAATACTTATAATATAGTCATATTCTATCATACTGTCTTGTCTAATAAAAATGACATCAGGTAACGAAAAGACTGATTTTTTTTAATTGGTCACAGTTATCACTAGATAGAATTTAAGACATCCACTTAATATCCACTGACTACGTGCGTCTAAGAAAATAATTTATTTTTTTGTTTTTATGTCTTCATCTTTTAAGTTTAAAATATTACAACACGTTCCCCTGACATATAGTTTAATTTTTCGCCTTTATATATATATATATATATATATATATATATATATATAAATATTACTATGAAAATTACGGTACATACACCAATATCCTAATTGTCTATTGATCAATTTCCAAATTTATAAAATTAGAAAATTTATGTGGAATTTAAAGTAGAAATTTGAACCAGTAATTGACTTTTTGTCTTTTTACAAGGTTCTGCAAAAAGCAAAAGCAACTTTTATTTTTTATTTTAAGATTTTTGTCATATTTGTTGCTAGCTTTTGAAGTAGCGTTGAATAAACCATTCCAATTACGACAAATAGAACAAAAGTGGAAGATTAAAATCAAACAAATCAATTCTATTTGTTGAGTAAATGAGCGGCCACCCGTATAAGCAACAGATAGGGATCGAGCTACGTGTTAATAAAATTTTCTCCCCCATCATTGCCTCCATTGTCTCTTGCTGTAGATAAAGCAATTTACTTAATTAAAATTCCCACAATACGAAGCGCGGATACCGCATATTGAGATTAACTGTTACTTATTAGGCCACAAAAATTCTTCAAGCGAGATAATATACTCCAGTCGACTATAAATTGCTTTGTAACTAGATGCAACTATTAATGTAGCATCTGTTACCCACTGCCCAAAAAAAATGTAAAAATTTTAACAGCTTAGCTATGTCCCATCCGATAGAGTTTTATACAATTAAAGGTTAATTTCTCTTTTAATTGTTAATTCCTCAATCATGCAAGTTTGCTTATGATATTTTCCATGTTTTGCCTAGTTGGCACTAAAGGAAAACATCGACAAATATATATGGCGAATATCGAAATATCGCCGAATATACATGGCGTGGTAAATCAATATTAAAAGTTTAATTAGTGCTGACGGAAATCGAGCTCAAGTTGCTCGTGTACAATGAAATTTAAGACGAGCGCTTATTCCCTTTTTTATAGGATAAGGTGACAAACTAGCACACAGTTCAACTGATAGTAAGTGGTTGCTGTGGCCCATAGACATCTACATCTTTCCTCGATTACGAATCAAAATGCAGATGCGTTGTCACCCGTGAGGACTAAGATGGAATGCCTCGTTTCCAGTAAAAAGGGTCTACGGTTCTCTACACTCACCATACGAAACACAGCAGCATTAAGCTACTATTTTACGCTGGTATATGAGAGCGTGGTCCTTCCCCCGTGGAGCTGTCCTTCCACATTCGTGCTACAACTATACAACTAATATAACTGCAGCATGGCTCTACCACGTATATTCTGAGTTAGCACGGCTTAAAAGCCTGATTCAAATTTAATTGGAGAGTTCGAATTAGTCCAGTACTGAATATTGGCCTCCTTACTCTTTATTAGGAGAATGAATATTCATGAGTCCTACTTAGTATGCGCGTTAACAACTGCAGTAAAAAGCGAGTAATATGATTAAAGCTTACCATCGTTTGTTTTAGTTAATCTATGTACTCGTAGTTTGCGAATCTTTAGATGTAAACGGGGCAACAAGTAATGGATCTCTTAGGAGCAATGAGCAAAAACATTATGTAAGGAGACGAAACATAGTACACTGCTTTCATACGCTTCTTTCTTTGTCTTTATTCTTGTAAAGAGAGGTTTGTGTTTATACCATTACATAGAGGATACATAGAGGCCACTGTATTGTCCCTGACTGTTTATAATTAATGAATAGTGAGTTCTTTTTCAAAACCAGTATTTGTCTTCAGAACATAAGATTATCAAGCTGTGCTGTTCTACATAGACTACATGCATTTATCTGGTAGAACATTTGGTGAAAGTGAAAACAATTATACAGTAACCTAAATATATGTACAATGCAGTTATTATATTAATACGTGAACAACGAAAATAGTCTGACACTCTTTTTAGTACTTATTGAAAACCTCTTTTGTTTTCCCTAATGTCATAAACCTTATGTCATTCCAAAGGTACCAGTACTGTGATTTTTCCATAAAAACTCTGAGATGTTTTAATTTCGACCAGACGTAATAATAGTTGAAATTTAAAGCAAGGACATGACATATACATTTTTTATAGAATGGGGGTGACAAACGAGTAAGTGTATGCTGTGGCCCATAGTCATCTAAATATATCTTCGATTAAGAATCAAAGTGCAGATGCGTTGTCATGTCTGTGGACTAAGATAGAATGCCTTGTTTCCGGTAAAAAGGGTTTACGGTTCTCTACACTCACCATACGAAACACAGCAGCATTAAGCTGCTAATTTTTCGATGGTATTTTGTGAAAGCGTGTTCCTTCTCCGTTCGAGTCGACCCATACATGCTACAGCCATATAGCTGCAGAACCATACCACGTAAATAATCATTGATGACATTAAATAAAAAAGTCTAAGACATTAAAGTAATTAACATTAAAGTACTTAATAGTAGGTATCATCATTATACTGTTTTTTTTTTTTTTTCAATTTTGCCAAAAACCTGTGTAATGGACATGTGTTGCGATAAATTCTTGTAAATTATTAGATAAAAGTAATGAGCACACATCTGTAAACACAAATGCAAAAATTCTTAAATTTTCTAAAAAAAAACTAGTACATGAACAAGTTTTACCTATCAATTTAAAAGGACCGCTATCACTTTGTAGAATCATGTTGTAATTTGTAAATTTTACTATTACGTAAATATTAATATTTTCAGTTCAGAGAACATAAAACAATGAAATTTGTAACGAGATTTGTAATTTCTCACTAATGACAAAATAAGTACGTATGCGATAAAACAAAATGATTGTTGCCATAATAAAAAGGCGTTGTAATCCTAAAAAAACCTATGCTATTTATGCACTGATTGCTCAAAACCAATGAGTAAAACATTTTGAAGCAACGCTAATTATACAGCAATCACCCGCCTAATCGAACACATTAATTTACTCTGCAGTTCCCGTTGATATTTGTATCTTTAATTGTTTAAGACCTTACCTTAGACGAAATAAAAACTCAAAGAAGAGTTTTTATTTCGTCTAAGGTAAGCTGAGGACCTTACCGCCTAAGTTGTTAGTTGCTAGTTATAAGTACGAGGGTGGATTGAAAAGTACTCGGCCTAACCAAGAAAATAAACACATAATAATCAGTTATATTTTTATTTTTCTACATAATCACCATCAAGTTCAATACACTTTTGCCACCTCCACTTCCAAGCATTTAGACCGTTGAAAAAAAATGATTCTTCCTTAGAGTCAAAATATGCGTCTACAGCTGCTTTGACCTCGTCGTTTGTCGAAAATCTTTGACCTCCCAAGTGCTTTTTTAGGTTAGGGAACAGAAAGAAGTCTGATGGTGCCAGATCAGGTGAATACGGCGGATGCGGTAACAGTTCAAAGCCACAGTTGTGAATTTCAGCCATTGACTGTACTGACGTGTGAACACGGGCGTTATCTTGACGAAACAGGACTTTTCTTCTGAGCATTCCTCGACGTTTTTCTTTTATTTCCTCTCGTAAACGACGTAGTAAGGTGCAGTAGTAATCAGAGTTTATAGTCTGATCCCTTTCAAGATAATCAATCATAATCACACCTTTCGAGTCCCAGAATACTGAAGCCATCACCTTATTTGCCGACAAAATCGACTTAGCCTTTTTAGGGGGTAGTGAACCAGGTGTTCTCCACTGTTTTGATTGTTGTTTTGTTTCCGGTCTACAGTAATGAACCCATGTTTCGTCCATAGTAACAAAACGATTCAAAAAATCATCTGCATCGGCTTCAAATAACTCCAAACAGTCGCGTGAAATAGTCAATCGCGTCCTTTTTTGTTCAACTGAAAGCAGTCGTGGAACCCACCTCGCAGACACCTTGTGGAAACCTAACTCGTTGACAATGATGTTTTGAGTTCATTCATAAGAGATGCCTATAATCTCGGCTATCTCTCTAATTTTTAATCTGCGGTCTCCCATTATTAAATCAAGTACTTTTTTTAATATTTTCGTCAGTAGTTGACGTCGAAGGCCTTCCAGAGCGGGGTTCATCTTTCACACTCTCTCTACCACGCTTAAATTCTGCTATCCATTTTTTGACGGATGAATATGACAGAGCACAATCGCCTAATGTACTGACCATGTCATCATGGATGGCTTTTGATGATAGCCCCTTCTTATGGAAGTACTTAATGACGGCACGCTGCTCGATTTGCTCCATTCGCGGAAATTATGTCCGATTACTTTGTTAATAAATTTATAAAATCACAACTAATTATCGCACACGTTTCGAACTTCACACAATGAACTAGTCTGAACTGAACTAAATAATGTGGGTAGATTTGATTTTTAGAATTGAATGGATCTGTGTTAGGCCGAGTACTTTTCAATCCACCCTCGTATATGAATATTAACATAATAATAATATTATGCTAATTTTCATATTATCTTAATATCTTATTTGCATAATCTTGTAACAATTATTATTATTTACATCAGGTTATTTTTTACCTAATTTTGAATAGGAATTAATGTAAATTGTAAATAAATGATTCGATGATTTTCTTATAGGAACGGGTAATATTTATGACTATAGTTTTGATATAGATAAGAGATATAATAAAAATAATGAAACTGAATCAAAATTGTTATGTTGCACTAAATTTAACTACACTTAATTTCAGTTACACTTAATTTATTTTAGTTTTATTTTAGTTACACTTAATTTCATAAATTTATTGATAATTCAAAATAAAATCTGCAAGATTTTTGTTTTTTTTTTTATAGAAGAGTGGACAAACGAGCATGCGGCTCACCTGGTGTTAAATGACTACCGCCGCCCATGATCAACCGCATCACTATATTTGGTTAAAATATATTTTTGATCAATGGCGATTATGTAAAATAAGCCCAGCGAGGGTGAGCCATATTCAGAAGAAATATTTTATCACACGACGCAATTTTAACAAAAATAATAATATTTTTTTTTAATTTCAATAACTATTTCCTGTTATTTATATTATTTAAAATAATTTATATCCCAAGGCTTGTCCAATAACAATTTAGTTAAACAACTAGGGAGTGAAGAGTCAGCAGTACAATACATCGCAGAAAGAGGTAATTGGAATCGATTTGTACAAATTTGCGGGTAAACGGTGCATGTTATGGGATTTCCCATCCACCCCTTGCAAGTGAAGCTTGAGAAATCAATGGGTCATTCCTTTTATTGCTTGCACAAATCAGCCGTGATTGGCACAATTTTTAATATTGATCAATAACGCACATTCTTAGAATGAATTCACAAATAAATAAAATAACCCTCATTAATTTATTCACTAAACTTAGATAGATACTAAACTAGATAGTGTAGTGCCCATAAGACACATATTAGTGTTATTTGGGCTTAATTTTCTAATTTTTGGCGTTATTCAAAATTAGGTTTTTTTAAATTTCATAATATTTCTGTCTTAAAATTTAATCTTCACATCACACATCACATTACTTTTTTTTCTTTATATTTTCATCAAAATTCTATCAAAATATTATTGTTATAGAAGGAATGAGAGGCCCCGCCTCATCCATATTATTTTTCTCGTCACGTCCGATATTGTATCAATTTTGGTATATAAATCTATTACTATTTTTAATTAAAATAATTATTATAGGCCGCGGCGACACACACATAACAATATTACCACTCTACAAAGTTAGCAAAGTGTTAAAAAGAGACGTATTTCTCTTCAAAAGACTTTAAATTAACTCAATTAGAGTTCTCAAAATCACTGAAACATTGTGTCGTATGGCTACGTCAATACAATAGAATTGTGGTAGCACAGGGTTCACAGCGTGTGGTGGTTTTGGTAGCACGGGGTTCACGTTGCACAGTGCTCACGTTGAAAAAAAAACTCAAATCAAATCTAAAAACGAGAGAAAGTTAATTACAATCGAATGAAATCGTTACTTAGAACTTTGTCAACATATTTACCATGTTCTCGGAAAACATTGTAAAGAATATCCCATTTTATAGAAATTAAAGATATTTTGAGATTATATTCAGTATGCTAAAGCAACAAGAAAATTCACAGATCCAAAATAGAGTGGCCTTTACGTTAAAAATAACCTTACGAGTCTGGGTGGAAATATCTTCTAATAATGCGGACATAATTTATCTATTCTGCCGGATATATTATTAAAGTTCGCTTTGTTCAAACAACAACATGGAATGCACATTAAATATAATAATCAGTGAGATTTATCGCTGTGCTGACCTAAATTAAATGTTGAATATTCGTATGCTGAGCGCTGAAATTCGGAAAATAATCAAAAATAGGTGGATATATTATTTTTCTTATATTTTTATTATTTTGAATCATTACTGAACTCAGGACTCACAACTCAATAAACAAAGTACACTGAAGACTGTCCTGTTGGCTTGGCTTTGTTCGTTTATTTTAGTAGGTACTACATATAGTAAAAATATCTGCAGGAATCTGCAAGAACTTTAGAAAGCATGTTTTTGTTAGTTTACGAATTTGAAACGGTTTTTGAATTTCCTAAAATATAATTAAATTGCTCAAGTAATTGATAGTTACTCATAATTGAAACTTAAAATGCTATAGGAGTTTTTTTTATTATAGTATTGCAAAAATTATGGTTATACGCTAAAAGAAAAGGAAAGTACGAAATCATCAAAACATTTCTATTAATAACCTACATGGAAAGTAGAAAAAATTATACTCCCTGTTCACACGTAGATGGAGGATATAAAATATTTACATATTCTTATCTAAAAATTAAGAACTATAGTGAAAGAAAATCCAAATTTTATCTAATACAATCAGGAACTCCAAATATACATATAATGTCATTGAGACGAATAAACGAAACTGTATGTACTCCTGCTGCGAAAAAGGGTTCAAGATTTTTTTTTTTTTTAAATTAAGTGTAGTTCTAAAAGTAGCATCGTATACCACACACAGGAATATCACTTTCGTATTAAGATGCTATCATCTTTCTTCGATTTATTGCATTTTAAACTTTTAACAACATGTCTATAACATATGATGAAATTTAATCGTATGTAATGTCCATGTTTTAGTGAGCTTATAGCTCTATTATAAGTCGTAAAAGCTACTTCGCAGAATAGCGCAATCAACGACTATGCGGTCCCTTGCTGTATAATTTGTTCAAATAAAACAAACATTGTATATTTTCAAATACGTGTCTGTATATTGGATATTAAAATATGTAATACATAAATTCAAACAATTTATTTATTTTTTGTTGAGAAATTAATAATCAATTTTATTACAGCTAGTGCCCCGCCCCATCCCGCTAGGTAGGATGTTTTAATGAGGCGTTATTAAATGTAAGATAATCATCAAAGAGCATCCATTTCATAAATTTATCGATAATTCAAAATAAAATCTGCAAGATTTTTGGTTTTTTTTATAGAAGAGTGGGCAAACGAGCATGCGGCTCACCTGATGTTAAATGACTACCGCCGCCCATGATCAACCGCATCACTATGTTTGGTTAAAATATATTTTTGATCAATTATGGAATTCCTCTCTATCTGTTGCTGAAGTTTCCTTAGAATTGGTTTAGAAGATTAGCCCGAATTTAAAAAAAATGGTTATTCATGCCTTAATGGAATTTTAATAAACCCCTCAGCTCATTATAGACCAGTTCTTTCGATATTGAGCTGTGATTATTATTGATATTGAGCGGGTTCGATCCCCGCTGGCACCTTGGCTGGCACAACTTGTTCCTTGCAATGTTAAGTGCTGGTTTACCACGTGCTCGGAGGTGAAAGAAAACATAGCGAGGAAACCTTCATCTCCGAGAAATTAAAAAAAATATTTTGAAGACGTAAAGTCCGTCAACACGCATTGGGGCAGGGTAGCGGACACTTTCTTGCCCTAAAACCCTCTCAGAAGTAAGAGAAGGCTATGCCCAGCAGTGGGACGTATAAAAGCTGTAACTTTACTTTCATTTCGATATTACAGATAGACGCTACAGATTTATTTATATGATTATTTTGGCGTAAAAGTCTGTAAGAAAGGTCAGAAAGGCCTAATGGTGGAATACCATCCCCTATATGCCTAATTTAATATACTCAGACCAGCGTAATGGGATGGCCAATTTCAGTGGGGTTTCAGGATTTCAGGAATAGTTTTTCCTACCAGTTAGCAGCGTATGCAGCTATGGAGAGCCCATACGCCTTAATATTGGAAAAAATTAAAATATTCTTAAAGTGATATTCTATTTATGATGAATAATTTTATGTCTTTTTTAAGAAAATGATGCGAGTTATGCGTTGTTATGTTTCGAAAATTCTGTCCATCAAACAGAGGAATTAAGTTATTTAAAATACTTATTTCGCGACATTCAAGACAGTTGAAATGGAAAATATGGTGCAAACCTCGTGTTTCTGCGAGATCAGTATGACGCATTAGTTGTAGAGATTATCGGTCTGATTGTCAATGTACGCCTAACTTTCTAAAGGAACTGTATCCACGATTAGTCGGCGGCACTGTAGACAAGACATCTATACAAGACAAACCAGTTGTCCCTTACTTAATAATGACTATACTTAGCGAAGTATCTAAGCATTCAGTTAGGAAACGTAGTCAGCATTCTTATTACTGTACCGTGATAAATAATGCTTTAAGATGGTATCTGTGTATAGCTTTATATTATTGTACAAACTGTTCATTATGTTATATAAAGTAAATATTGAATATCTGTATAAATGGAAAGAGTTTTTTTATACGATAGGATAACAAATGAGCACACAGTCCACCTGATGGTAAGTGGTTACTGTGGCCCATAGACATCTACATCTATCCTCGATTACGAATCAAAATGCAGATGCGTTGTCACCCGTGAGGACTTAGGTGGAATGCCTCGTTTCCAGTAAAAAGGGTCTCCGGTTCTCTACACTCACCATACTAAACACAGCAGCATTAAGCTACTATTTGACGCTGGTATTCTGTGAGAGCGTGGTCCCTCCCCGGTCGAGCCGACCCATTCGTGCTACAACTATACTCCTAATATAACCGCAACATGGCTCTACCACGATGGGCCGGTAGTGTCAAATGCCACCTAGCAACTTTGACTTTAGTGAAGAGACGCGCTAAGAATCTTTTGGTGTACTTTGATTTGTTTGAAACTAATCTTCAGTTGCGAGGAGTGTGTGCAGTAATTAAATGACTTGATTCCTTCTTTTCTCTTACATCATCGGACAAGCAGATTCTCAGTTGTTTGTCAACTTATTGTTGTTAACATTTCAAGCTTTTGAACATAATGATTTGCTATACTACCATCCGTCTTTACCTGCGATTACAAAGTGTAACTTAACAGTCAACCACCGCAGAGTCCATTTCACCTGAGGATGCTTCGTGTAGAGGCGAAACACGTGTCGTATTATCGAGGGTGGTGTGTCATTCCTAGTGTGGTGGTGTTGGGAGTGGTGGTGCTGGACATGATGGTGACGGGGATAGTTCACGCAATTGAGGGAGTGTGGGAGTTGCTCTTCAAACTAGGCAGGAAACATTATTTACAAATTGAAAAATAAGCAAATTAAGTTCTAACAACTTCAATGTGTGTCTCATAAAGGTAAAGTTGAATAGGCTTTTATTAAGTTTAAACAGTGCAATTTACGACCGAACTACATTGCCACCCCCTAGGTGGAACTATTTTCAAGCACTTACTTTTAATAGGTAAATAAAAATATTAGAGAAGTGTTCGTCCGGTAATCAGAACCTAGGATGTTTGACTGTTAAATATTCAGTCATTAATTATTGACATGTTGTTTTTTATAGAATAATGGTGACAAATGAGTACACAGTCCACCTGATATTAAATGGATGCTGTGCTTCATAGACATTTCCGTCTATACTCCATTAAGAATCAAAATGCAGATGCGTTGTCACCCGCAAGAAATAGTCAAAAGAGAGAAAAAAGAGTCTCCGGTTCTCCACACGCAACATTCAAGACACAGAAGCGTTAAGCTGCATTTTTACGCTGGTATTCTTTGAGAGCGTGGTCTTTCCCCGGTCGAACCGACCCTTTCGTGCTACAACTATATCATTAATATAGCTGCAACATAGATCTTTCACGTAAAAAAATGTTAATTAATTTTCTACATATAAAATCAACTGCTGTCCGTTAGGCGCTGTCCTATTGCCATCGCCCGCACGATGATTTCTTCAGTCGCATCGCATGATCGCACGACGTTCAATAGGGCATTCCGCAGATATGAGTATGTTTAATCGCACGGTCGCACGATCATTTTCGTCAGACGCAACGCATGACCGCACAAGCGATGACAATAGGACAGCGCCTTAGTCTCTCTAGAACTCAAAAATAGCTGGACCGATTTTGATGAATTTTTTTTGTGTTTTTTTATAGGAGACGGGATTAACAAGTATGCAAACAAGCATACGGCCACCTGGTGGTAAGTGATTACCGCCGGCCATGAGCAACTGTAAAACCAGGGGAATTGCAGATGCGTTGTCGGCCTTTTAAAAAGGTATAGGCTCTTTTCTTGAAGGTCCCTAAGTCGTATCAGTCCGCAAAAATCTCTGGTGGTAGTCGATTCCACCAGGAAGTTGTGCGAGGAAGAAAACATTTTTTAAATCGCACAGTGGTGGTCCGCCAGTCATCCAGATGGTATGGATGGTATTGCAAGATTTGTCGCGATGTGCGATAGTGAAATTGTGCGGCTTGAATTAGTCCAAACAATTCATCATACACAAAGAGATGCAATATCTCTTCATCATCATTACAGCCCTTCACAAGTCCACTGCTGAACATAGGCCTCCTCTCTATATCTCTTCGCAGTGCCAGTGAATCAAGCCGATCGATGCGAGCTCGGATGCCGATGATTCAAACAGCTCTGCGCTAGATGCGATTAAATGGAAGGAGCTTGCACTGGAGAGCCCTAGCTCAGAGATGGGAACAGTATTCCATATGTTTCTGAACCAGCGCCTTGTAAAGTTGCAGGCGGTGAGCCGGCATTAAATGCTGTCCCGCTCTGCTGAGCACGCTAAGCTTTTTAGAGACAAATTTGGCCTTATCTTCCAAGTGGACCACGAAACTGCACGTCACTGGATATGTCGATGCCGAGGATACCGATACTGGCTGAGGCAACAAGGGAAGTGCCTTTAAACTGAGGAGATACAACGAAGGGTTTTTTAGCGGTAAACGCGCAAATTTGTGTCTTGTTGTGTCTTTGTGCTTAAACTGGACTGGATTTAGTTGCCCCCAGTCCGAGACTTTGTTCAACACAGTCTCGATTTCAGACACAAAGAATCATGCCCACTTTCCGTACATTTAAAAACTTGATGGTGAAAGTTTATGTATATTTATAAGGTATAGTAGAAAACCTACATGTAAGTTTAAAAAATAATGTCATATAGTAATTTTTATGGTTTAAACGCTACGAAGCCCAAAAAATATCAATGTCACTTTTTAGGTTAGGATTTTCCGTAACCAAATAAGTAATAAAAAGAACTTATTATAGAAACTAGAACTTATTATTAATGCTCGGATTTAAGATAGGAATACTTACCAAGTTATAATCTAAAATGTCTTTTTTAATTTGTGAACTCTTTGAAATCAAATGGCCTTAATTCACTGCTTACTCTCGATGATTTTCGCCATAAATTGAGTGTCGAGCGCTATCTGCTGTTTTTCCAGCACTCATAAGTATTTACTAACTACATTGTTAGTCAAAAAACGATATATAGTTTCCATATCTCTAAAAAGTCTAACTTACTTCTTGTATTGATCAAAATGATCAAACAAGCACTCTATTAAAGTGGAATGGTTTATTAATTATCATCATTTTCATCTAGATCTCTTATCACTACGTCATCCAGAAATTCTGCTGGATCAGAGGTATTTTCTTGATACCTAGGCCATCCAAGGTGCCACACAAACATCATAACGTGAGCGCAACATCCAATAGTTCGTCGACCGACCAAACAATTACAACAATATTCGACTATAGCAGCTCTGCCAGACACATCATTACTTTCTATTAAAATATAGATTTGCCATATGCAGAAATGTCAAATGTCATAAAATCGTTTCATTCGTCAGCATGGTCAGTTTCATTTTAGTCATCTATAGTACTATACAAAGACTAGTAAAGAAATACTTACTGATTAAAGGAAACATAAAATTATGTATAAATTCAGAAACACACACAGACTTCAGACACAAGTTTGCCCGGTACTCGGCGACGTTTTACCGAGAAATATAAACACGGCCGGTGTTCAAGCATCACCAGTGCTGTCGTCTGCATAGCAATGAATTTTACCGATTTGCAACATGTCATTGATATGCAGAAGAAACAGCGTTGGTGATAGCACGCAGCCTTGTGGAACACCAGCGTTAATTTGATTTTAATGGGAGCATGCACCGTCTACCCGGTAGGACAATTTTTCATCGGTGCTGTTTTTTATCGATACTTGCGTACTATGAATTTTACGACGAGCAGTTAGGCCCTGATTTACCAGAGCTCTTAAATTTAGTTATATAAATTGTTCTATCATGTTATTTCGTCGGCTTGGTAAATGACCAACATTAACAAGCATGACTGCACGCTACTCTTACATGTCAAGTGCTCCATTATCAGTACTTTTATTAATCGACAGCTTATAATCACTACATATATTGTTTCTCACAGCAATAAAATCCACTCAATGCACAGTCACATTTCACGCGGCTCTCCATTGATTTTAATTGCAGTCATTTATATAATTGCTTCATTGGAAGCACACTTTCTCGTCGAAAGCCTATCCGTTCTAATGTATCCAGTTAAGATAATATTTGAATAAAATATCTTAAATATAATTATTCACTTACAAGAATTGGTTAACGAATGGCGATGCATTTAATTTGGTCATATTTTTCAATTCGGTTAGTTATCCACTCAATTGAAAGATTGTTATACTTATTATTATCAACGGTAAATACGAGTAGTGGAGTAACTAAGGGTCTATTAAAATTGATTGACATATCATTACCGTTACAGCTCAACTAAAGTCTACTTCTGAAACGTAGGGCCTCCTCCATAGCAGCCTCATAGGGATGCTGTTCGCCGTACACAAAGCAATTATTGCAGAAGTGAAATTGAGTGGCAAAGTCGGAAAGGGACGTCCTAGGCGAAAGTTTCTCGATCAAATTGGAGATATATTGAAAACGAGCCAAATTATGAGTACCCTCAACCGACGAGCATGTATGCGTAAGTCTATGAATGTGGAGAAGGCGAGAGAGGTGTGTCAGGATCGTGCCAAATGGAGTCTGTAGTATCTGCCTACCCCTCCGGGTGACAGGTTTGAGTGTTTTGTTTTATGGTGTTTATGATACTTTAGACGGCCAGGTTGGAAACCGCAGTCGTTTTTTGTTGTCATCAGGAAGACGCTACTATCCATATCCTGTTTTAGTTTTCCTCCGTCGCTTCTTACCGACACCCACGGGACGATATGTGGGATATTCTTACACTGGCATTACAAAGTTAACGTTCATAAAGCCATTGACGTCTACAGCGTTAGTTCACTGGAATTATATATCATCATCATCATCATTACAGCTCTTGACAAATCCACTGCTGAATACAGACCTCCTCCAAGAAGTGCGACAAAGCACGGTACTGAACCACCTGCATCCATCAACTTCCTGTATGTCTTACCAGATCGTCACTCAATCTAGTGGGGCGTCGCCCTACAGTTCGCCTACCGGTACGAGCCTGCCACTCGAGAAACTTTCTTTCCCATTATTCAAGCTATAAGACTGGGCCATTGCCACTTTAGCTTACTAATCCGGAATCATATATGCAGCAGGATAATACTTATATTTACGCCAAAATATATAGATACGTCGAATTTTATTGCTAGGGCAATTCGACGATCGTCTTCCGTGTGTGCCATTAGATATTTACAAAAAAAAAAAATTAAAATAACGCACAAAAATAAATAAAAATAAATAAAACTACAATTACAATAAAATAAACAGACTATAGAAGTAAGCACATTTAAACATATTTATTTGTTTTCTTATAATACATAATATTTCCTAAAATACATTATAAATATTTAGTATGTAAGTAGGTACCTAAGTATTTCTTGTAGTTATATTTACATTTACAAATAAAATCAAATATTACTGCTGTTAATGTTTATTGGATGCTACTGAAACTATGATTAATATTATGATAATATCAACGAAAAATTATGATTTTATACGCGACAGTCTGCTACAAAGTATTAATTTATAGCGAATCACACGTGTTGAAGTAATTCGATGCCGCCTGTACGAGTTATTTTATTTCGAGGAATAAAACGATAGGACGTGACACTGCTAATAATTATAGAAAACGCTGTGTTGAGCACGTTTCGGCCTGTCCTTGTTGAATGACAGTGTATGCGCACTTTTTTTTATAAAACTGAAATGACTAACTTTCACTGCCCGGAGTCAGGAAGTTGGCGGTGTCTCACAGTGTACCTCCGAAAGCACGTAAAACCGTTGGTCCTGCGCCTGGTTTTCCTGGTTGTGTAGGTTTACCGTCCCATCGGACCATGAGATTAAGGGAATAGAGAGTGCACCTGTGCTTGCGCACACACTTGGGCGCTATAACCCTGTCCTGTGCCGATGTCTAGTCTCCGTTGAGGCTGGTCGCCATGACCGAAATTCAGTTTGGAGGACATTATTATTGTTTTTAATGCTGTTACTTGATGTGTGTGCATCTTTGACGGTGTTCCTTGTTACCGGTCTGGGTATTTAGCGCAGAGCTGAAGAGATGATAATACCGCCTTATCTCGGATGTCGTTTGATCTTTTGGTTTATCCCATAGTTGCATCTTGGAACACCTACGGGATAAATGAATCGATGGATACTCTAACCAGTATGCAACGACCAACGACTATTTATCTAGTAAGCATATTTGTATAGACTAATCTGTGTTTACAGAGTCCTTATAAAATAAGTTGTCTTAAGTGTGAATATTTTGTTAAGTTTTGTAAATTTCAATCATTAATGTCTATATTCCGAGTTAAAATTAGCGACGGTATGTGGCCGTATAGACAGAACACTAAAACTCCATTATACAAGCCTGGTGTTTTCTAAATTTAAACAATAACCCAATTCCTCCGGTGGTCATGGTGCCATAAATTAAAATGCACTCTAACAGAAACAGTCCACATGTCACTTCTTAAAAGCCCTGTTACAAAGAAAATAAACAATATTTTGCTACCGTTTCTATACAAATGAAGGTAACCAATAGCTTATAACAAAGGATCTTGAATTTTGTAACCCTATTATACTCTTTGAAAAGAAAACAAATGAACTGAAATTTGGGTACTGCACTGCAATGAATTTTGGTAGTTTTGCTTCCTTTAAAATACATAATTACAAAGGACTACTGTAGAGCTTTGTTGTTGAGATCAGCATGGGCTCTTTAGCTAAATTGATTGTCCACTAAGATTTGCAGTTCTGAGAACTGCATGCATTGAATTGAGGCAATTGTTTTTCATTGGTAATTTTGTTTGAGGATTGTATGTTTTGAACTATAACAAAATATAATGTCAACTGCATTTTGTATTAATTAATCTTAAGCAAGTCTTAAGATATATGCATAGTAACTTTTTAGGTTATATTATGCGATAACCTTGATGTTATGATTACGATGAAATCCCGCTACAGGCATTTTAATTAAAAATTTATTTTCTTGTTAACATTACAACCTGTCAAAAGTCTACTGTTGTACAAAAGCCTTCTGAAATAGATTTATTTATTTATTTATTTCGGGATCATGGTTGTTGCATTATAACTTTTGGGATAATTTACATGTCTTACCGGTTTCAGCGGAGAAATCACACAATAAATAATTCTTAGTTTTTACAATGTCAGTATAAATATAAGATGTCAATAAAATGATAATATTATGTTAATCTAATAATAATAATAATAAAACTCTTTTGGAAATGGTAAATAACGTAATAATGGTAATTGAATACATTTGAAATTAGAAAAACATTGACATTTTTTATATTAAGTCGTTTTTTTTTTATTAATTGCCTTTAATTTTTTAATGCCTCATAGCAGCTATATTTGCCGTAATTGCTTGGTAAGCGGGTTGGCAATCACAGTTTTCATTATTTTAAGTTATTCTCAGCAAGATGCTGCTACCCATCTCCTGTTTCTCTTCCCAATGTCGTATTTTACAACACCCACGAGATGATATGTGGTAGAGGATTTTCTGACGCTTCCTCTACTCGGTGAAAAAAATTATCTTGTATCGTAGTGGTGTTTGCCATACAAAACTTGCATACGGACAAATACTCAAACTCGAATCATTTATTAATACACCATACAAAAACTTGTCCCGTGCGGGATTCAAGACCATGGCCTGCAACGTCGCAACTAAACTCAGTATCTGCGTTACCGAGTCTCCGCATTCTCTGAAGGGTTTAAAACGTTTGTAAAATTTTCGAATTTAAATTCTAAAAACAACATGAAATGTGCGAAACGTAACGTGTAATAAAAGAGTATATATTGCGATCTCTAATTATCTATATAAGAGTGGAATTTTTATGGACTGAGAAGAGGCAGAAAATATTAAAAAATAACTCAGCCATTGGAAAATTAACGTTTGAAGTACAGATTGGTTAAGATTTAATGGGCGCCAAAAGCAGATTTTTCACGTTAAATCATTATGAAAGTGTAAGATTTTCCTTAGTGAATTATGATGGCCAAAACACGATTGACTCCTTTTGGCTTGATACAAAAAGATCGCAAAGTTTCACAAAATCTATGGTAACGGTATGGTAACATTAGGTATGTCCATTGAGGAAAAAAGCAGTTTTGTTTGAATGGAATTAAAGCAATTTCAATTAAATTCTGTCTATGTGTTCACCAGTGAAATATGGAAGAATTGTGGGTTTATTTTCCAATAAAAGAGTATATTTAATTTTGAAAAGGAATATCAAATAAATATCGTGCAATAAAATTGCGAACGGGCCGGCCATACAGGAGCATATTATGCTCCTCACTCGTGACCACGACACTATTTCGCCTTAATGGTTAAAGTCAACTTTATAAATTATGTTATAAACACTTTAAAAGTCATATTTACTTCATGTGTTATCGAGTAGCGGTGCAAAAATGTCGACTACCCTACATCATCATCACCTTGGAATTGTAATTGTAACAGACAACAGAGAGGAACTAAAACAGGAGATGGGCATAACAACTGAGAATAATCAAAAACTGTGTGTGTTAACTCGAATATCAAGCGTAAAATAAACCTATGTTCAGCAGTAGGTATATACTTTTGGTAAGCTGAATGAATGATTGATTAAAATGAATAACTTTACTTTTATAATATATTTTGGTACACTCTTTTACTCTCGTGGAGGTAAAAAGAGTATAAGAGTAGGTTTACGATAAGATAATGTTTCATGAATATATAATATAATAATTTTGGTGAAATATCTTTACTCAGCAAAGCCTTTACAAAAGATCATGTACAAAACTGTCAACTCATCAGAAACATAAATCTTTTGTATTCAATCTCAATTCAGCGAAATAACAAAATAGAAAGAAAAACATCAGGTATATCAGATATCAATGCGCAATTCATCTTTTGTGGGGACCGAACGCGACTTAGTATCTATTACTGTGACAGCAAAACTACAGACGTATTGTAACCAAAACGCAATCAAATGTTTTCGTTGAATGGTATGGGTGCGTTGACGAATAAAAAAATTACGGACAATTGCCTCTGTAACTTGAATACTGATCATTATCGGGCTTTGGCATAGCCTTATCTGTGTCACACAGAGACCGATCGCTTGTTAAACGCTCAGCTGCTTACTTTTCCTCTCAATTACCAGTAATTTGGCTGTGATAGTAAGACAACCAAACTTAATCGAAGCAATTGCAGTGATCGTTGACTGTTATTGGGCAGTTATTTTAATTTTAATTTTAATTGCTTTTTCTCTATTGGAAAAACAAATATGTTAAGTGGATGCTGTGGTCCATAGGCATCTACCACATAAATTAAAAAAGGTTCCGTAACTTCGTTAGAAGTAATCACTAAGTGAAACCAACGAACTAATAAGAAGACTCCTGTCCTTAATAGTCGTGATATTTTCTTAACCGAATTTGTACTTCAATTTGAAGCACTGTTACTTAATTTTTTTATAGGATACGGGTGACAAACTAACTTCGTAACATGTTACGAAGTTAGTTTGTTATTTTCAGATGAATTTAAAAATAGCAATTACTAGCGATCAGCCCTGGCTTTGCAAGATTTCTGGACCTCAATAACAGCACCACCTACCGGTTCCACACAAAAATATCACAAAAAATTCATCCATTTTTTTAATAGGAATAAAAAAGTTATAAGTGTGACAAACGAGCACATAGCCCACCTGATGGTAAGTGGTTGCAATGGCTCGTAGACCTCACCTACCGTCTATTCTTGTTTGGGAATCAAAAAGCAGATTCGTTGTCCGCCGTGAGGACTAAGATGGAACTCCTCTTTTCCAGTAAAAAGGGTTTCCGGTTCTCTACACTCAACATACGAAATACAGCAGCACTAAGCTACTATTTTACGCTGGTATTCTGTGAGAGCGTGGTCCTTCCCCGGTCGAGCCGACCCATTCGTGCTACAACTATACAATTAATATAGCTGCAGCGTGGCTCTACCACGTAAAAAATCAATAACATGAGTTCAAAGTCTATAACGAACATAAGTAAAAACATTACATGGACGTCTATTTTGCAGACTAAGTATCTACATTTGATTGTCACACTACATTTTAATAATAATAATAATAATATTTATTCATTGACCAAAAGTAATAAAATATTTAGAAATTAAACTAATACAAAAATGATATTTTTTAGAAGGACAATGAAAGGGTTCTGACTCAGCATGTGTTGCAGAGAATCTACAACGCTGTTATTCTGTTATTTTCGATAACAATCGAAACCGTAAACGAAAGTGATTGTTGTTACTTGATACTTCACAGTTGATAGTTCACTTCCATCTATCAATTCATTACAGTCTTTAAAAATTCTCTGCTAAACATAGCCTTCCCCATATTGCCTTACAGGGAGAATTTTGCCATAGTTGTCACGCTTGATCGGCGAGTTGGCAGCCGCAGTTATATTTTTTTTAATTTTGAGTTCCTTATAACAAGAAGATGCCTCGACCCATCTTCTATTTCAGTTTCCTTCTGTAGCCTCTTACGACACTCATCGAACGATAGGGGAGTGAATATTCTTACACCACTACTACACAAATGACATCACCACTACACGGTCAGTTTCATGTGTGATGAACATGGTCACATACTTTCTGTACAAAAGACACTATATTGAGAGTTGAACAAAATTATTGATTAGTAAATCATTTTTACACTAAATAATGTGATAATTGCAGTAATTATCTGTATTTTTCTCAAATACCAAGGAATTTTACTCAGTTTTTTGTAATAGTGTACCATATCTGTTTTGAAACATCTTATAGTACACGTGTTTTTCTAACTTAGAATTGATCCAAATTTGTTAATATTTTTTTAACAAAATACGGTGACATATATGGACAGAATGAAAGCAGATGGTAATACAATACAGCTTCTTGAGTTACTCTAAAAATATTCTCATCCTAAGAAAATACTTCGATATACGCAACCAAAGAGAACATATTAAAATAGTATTCCTATAAAAGTGGTTTGAAATGCCAAGCGAAAAAAAGCAACTGTTAATATAATTTGTAATCCTATGGTATCTTTGGAATTTATTGAAAACATTGGTACGATTAATAAAGCGTAACCACATAAATTGTAAGAAACTATTAAAAACCTCTTGAGTCTAGGAAACTTGTAATTGATTCCACGATCGAAAAAACTTTGCGATTTCAACGGCGCTTATCGACTTAACGGTTAGTAGGTGTGGCATGACCCTCAATATAACAAATGTAATGAAGTTCGAATTGTTAAATATGGAACTGTCTTTTTGACGCTTTACTTGTAAGTTTCACGGTAGGTTAGGACCGTTGGTTCAAAAACTTTGCAGCTGTCATACATATTTTCGACCACGACAGCTCTCCTTTGTCCTCGTGTGGATACGACTTCATATAAATGCAATTTATTTGAAGCTCTTCAAAAAGGAATGAATTCTCAAGAAATTAAGACTCGAGAAAAAATCCTTGACTATTGTGTAGTTACACACAATAGTGTTGGCCGTATCGTTCGCGCATTAAAAAGTATTCACGCGGTATATTTTCTATGGTCCGTTCCGTATCATTGTGTTCGATCGCATGGATCTTGACACTTTTGCATTTGTCATTTTTCTGAGCAAAACGTTCATTTTGGTTATAGAGTTATTTGCTTTATGTAGCGTTAAATCTGATACATCACTAACTGTTTTTGCAACGTCTTTATTATAAAAAAAGTATTTGGCCCCGTTTTCGATAACATTACCCTAAAGAACCAGGTTACACAATAATGAGTAGCTCAAGCCGCGCTTTTATTTCAATAGCAATCAGCCTAATATGTATGTACGCTGCCACAAAGAGCTTTGTAAAGTGTCAGCAACTTATCATTTGCGATGCGAGCCCGTGCTGTTGCTAGTCACGTGCCACTAGTTGGTAATTGTTTACTACAGATACAGTTACCGTTTTATTTATCATTACTTGGTAGTAATAATCAAGGATATATTTAATATGCGTATATTTACAAAGCTATTTGATGCGCATATATGCGTGTTCATCAAAAGCTTCAACCGAAAAATTAGAAAAATATTTTATTTCGAATGTTGTAGTCTATTAAATAATCTATTTGTATTAAAAGTTTTTAACCAGAAGCACAATTTTGTGTTATAAATGACTATTTTGGAACTTTTCCAACAAATAAAAGTAGCCTTGTGTGCGTTAATAATTTGTTTATAAGTTTAATTATGTAATAACCGGTCCCATCACTTGAGGGTAGCGTCTTGGGAAACGGGCTTTAATCAGAATCAAAGAAGCGTAAAAAGTATTGCGAAACTCGTAATGAGTTATGGTTAATCAAGGTAGTCTTTTTCACGGTTGGATTCAAGTATTCGAGTTATGGTTGATAGTGTCCAGGAAATGGATGGTAACCACAACGTACCGTGACCGAGTATTGCATTGTCTCAATCAGACGGCAACGAGCATTGGGTACGATGACCGCCGCTTTTAAATAGCGGTATACAGATTGTAGAGTGTACTAATAACACAAGTGGTACGTGATGGATGGTATTGATCTAGTTGCTAAAATGATAATTAGATTTTTTAAATGCTTCAGATTAGTAAAAAGATATGCTATTTTAATATAAATACGTAATATTTTTTTTAAATAATACTCAACTTTCTATGAAAAAAGCGCATTGGAGCAGTAGACAGTTTCTAAAAAGCTGAAGAAGAGTTTATATCTATTTATCGTGTCTGAATCTGGCTTTCCTAAAAGAAATTCCAAATACAGATTCAGATCTAAATTCAGTGCCTTCATTATATATTATTATTCATTTTCATTAATAATATTAAGCATAATATATCTTTTTTTTGTTTCATAAATATATTTCTCTGATATAATCATATTCTATAAATTAAAATATGAACTTTCTGTCGACAACTTCCTAATTTATTATAGTGCAGCAAATTTATTATTTAAGTATATTTACATATAAGACACTTACTAGTTTTAACCTTTTAGTATTCATCGTATTGTTTCGTAATATCATCAAAATTGGTCTTAGGTATAGAACAAAACTATTTCAATAAAAAAAATGCAAGCTTTGAAATAAAAGTTATCTCCGACTGTGATTGATATTGGTAAGGTATTGGGACCAATATACTCACATGATTAATATGTACAATACATAATCACCATGCGGTCTTTAAGGTTATTAAGGTATTTATTATAACTGAAGTATTACAAAGATATTACGTATGTAATTTCAGTATCTCTGTTTTATAAAGAATTAGAAAATATAGATATAAATTTGACAAATTTTCATGAAAAACGATCTAACACCAAGAAGTTTCTCGAACGACGCAATAAATCTGTCGTAATCCTTGTTAGTAGAAAGCTTTGATTTTAACGCGATCAAAGGGATCCCCTTCTGTGGAATCTCGGTGACAACTAATTGGTTTACCTATAGGCAAGTGTAACGGTTTAATATGGCGACACGTCGGTTATATATTTAAATTCAGTGCACGTTGATATTTCGCGCTTATATGACTAATTTTGTTTTTAAATATCCACTCACGTCCAAGCGCCGAGTAAATTTAAAACACTTTGTTTATGTGTAATGAATACGGTTTGAAATCCGCTTCAAACAGGATGCCCTTTTTATGTAGTTTAAATTAAAGATAATTTCAAATTGTATGGAACTTTCAATAAATAATAAACCCCCAACAACAGCATACGAGATCAAAAGTAATTAAGTATTAGCCATATATATGACCATTTAGGTTTAAAGAAACTTTATCCTCAATAAGGCCATATGTCACTCACTTGAAAACATTCATGAATTACACAAAGTTCGCCGTCATCAGTTACCAACGATATAGATATACCCATTCTATGTCTTCTTTCTCCAGAAGTGAATTATCCGTAATTACATACTGACTAAGTTAAGTTTTGAATGCATTGAAAGAGTGTAGATTTCTTATACTAAAAGGTAAGCTGTGCTCCTTGAAAAGTAAGCATTTTTGCTATAGCTAGTTCTAGTTTTTGGTAAGAATAGGTACTAAGCTATCTTATCGTATACTACGTTGACTGATTTCATTTCAACTTCTGTGATTTTTATCAAGCAATCAGAAAGTAGTCAAGAGTGGAGACTGCAAACTCGGAATCGGTTCGATCTATCATTCGTCTACATAACCACTTTTAACACATGCATTTCAGGCTTACTTGGCACATGTTTGACAGCACAATAATTAGTTACGTCACTTTTTACAAAAGTAGCATGGCTTAGAAAGGCACAGATTTAAAATGATCATGCTACAGCACATCCAGAACAGCGAAAATAATAACGTGTGATTAGCGAACTATTTGAACATAAAGCAGATAGATAGGAGAGAGATACATGACCCAGCCGGCTGAGTATGGCTATTTTAGTGAACGTGATTGCTACAATTAACTTTTACAATCATTTTCTTCAACTCCTTACGTCTGAAGGAATGTTGTTGTGATAGAATCAGAGAATATAATATGATATATCAGAGGGGCGAACATAATAAGTAAAAATAACTTTTTATTCTCAAGTTTGTATAAGATAATTTAATAGTGAGACATAATTTACCGCGAAGCTCTTTACTTTGCGGGCGCATTACGCTCCAGGCAAACGTGATAATATGGAAACGAGAGTGTACGAGGCTATAGCTATCACTATCACTAACAATACAACCTATGACACTGACGATATCTGCCACATGCATCATACTTGTAAACAGGTGCTACATGTGGGGGCTGGCCTACTCGGCTTTCCAATATATTTATTAACTTTAATTGTGCATTATTTGTTTCCTTGTAGTATTTTATTACATAACATACTTTGATTACCTATGACTCAAATCATATTTAATTTCCATTAAAAGTGTGATGTATTTGGCCTTTGACGAAATGGCAAAAATAATGATATCTGCTATGTTTATTTTGCCGTTTCTTCTCTGGATAGAGCAACCTTATTTTAAAATCTCTATATCTGTAATCTCTATATATACAAATTAATCGCTATCCGTTAGTCTTGCTAAGTCTCGAAATCGACTTGAACTATTTTGTTGAAAAAATTGTGTCAGTATGAGTGGGTTGCTGGATGATTTAGTAGAAACAAAAAACAATTTAGACTTACAATTTGAGCCAGTAGGTGGCGCTGATGTTGGGATCCAGGAATCACCCGTGCGAAGCCGGGGCGGATCGCTAATAGATTATAAACATATTGACGATGACGATTTCTTACGCTAAAAAATAAAAAGTTCTCATTTTAAGTCCCCGGCTGGGCATAAACCTTACCATATATTGCTGCAAAGTACGGCCCTGGGCCACCTGCAACTACCTTACGTGTTTCATCATTTCGTTACTCTACCCAGCGGGATGTCGCTCAACATTGCGCTTACGCACTGCAAAGTGCGAGGTTTCCCTCTATGTGACTATCTTCCTGACTATTTTGCCTCTTGCCTCTTCAGCTTACTGATCCGCTAGGCATGACGTTAATATTTTTTCTATGGATTGGTTTACTACGGTTGTTTCTGAGTGTCGTTGAACTTCTATAATGGCCAGCAGTGAAAGATCAGGTTTCGGTTCTATAAGTCGTCACTGGCAACAACAACTGGCAACTAGTGTATTCTTTGAGGATGCTATCACTGGAGATATTTTCTTATCCATCGCATTTTAGTTGCCTATGCTATAAGAGTAGCCTATAGCTACTTCAGCGTATACCACTTTTGTAGTTTACATCAATTAATATTGTGTGTTCATAGTTTGAATACCCTCATTGCAGGGAAGTCCTCGAGCAAAATCTCTATCTAAAACTACTTGTGAGTTTGAAATTCCTTTCACGGTCAATGCATAAAGACGTTTTGGTTTTTAAAATTATTTTATAATATGTTAAAAATTATAATTACAGTGTAGTTATTATAATTAGATACATTATGCAAATATTCATTAACTTTGACTCTAAATAATTGTTTACCTCTCCCCTCAACATGATTTTTAATTATAATTAGATAATTTTAAATGTTCATAATGAAGTGTTGATGCCCTTTGAACATAATGAATAATTATTTTGATATTAACTTCAAGTTTCTGAATCGTAGATAAACCAAAGTAAAGTAACCGTGTCACAGTATTAATATGTAAATAGTGTGATAGGTATAATTTAACAAATAATAACAAGTGATGAATTATGTAAATACGAAAACATTTCCCGGTCCCGACGAGCTTATCTCTTACTATCGTTATTAATTAAATATTGCACTTGACAATTCTAATTTCTAATTAATTGACACAAACTAATTTCTAATTAAGATAATAAGCTGGCCTTAATTTAAATATGATATTAATTATACCTTAGAAAAATAAAGACAAGAAATTCAAACCAAGTGTTGGCATGAATTCACCATCAAATTTCTCGACGCTCGTGGTTGTCGTAATAGACGACTATCGAAAACATCAGAACTTTAACATTACTTTCACAAATATTGTATTTCGTGATTCAGGAGGATATTGAATCCCAAATAATAATTTCTTAAGAGTTCGATAGTATTGTTTCAAATTATGCAGTCCAATGGTCACAATTTCGAAAATATGCCAGAGAACAAAACGTCATTTAATATGTGCAAAGAATGGTCGAATGATAATGATAATTTATGATATTTACTCTTCCATATACTATACTTTTATAGGATAGGGTGACAAGCGAGCACACTGTCCACCTGATGGTAAGTGCTTACTGTGGCCCATAAACATCTACATCTATCCTCAATTAAGAATTAAAATGCAGATGCGCTATCACCCGTGAGAACTAAGATGGAATGCCTCGTTTCCAGTAAAAAGGTTCTCCGGTTCTCTACACTCACCATACGATACACAGCAGCATTGAGCCACTATTCTACGCTGGTATTCTGTGAGAGCGTGGTCTTTCCTCGGTCGAGCCGACCCATTCGTGCTACAACTATACTACTAATATAACTGCAGCATGGCTCTACCACGTATAAAGATCACGTATAAACTTGAACTAAATCTTTATATTATTTCTATACATCCTTTCACAAATCCACTGCCGAACATAGGCCTGAACTTTCAACTTTCTGCTTATTTTACCCCTTCGTTACTCTATTCACTAGTGAAGCCACTCGAGAACCTTTTTTCCCTATCGGTCATTAGTTTTTCAAGCTATATGGCTGGCACTTTAGGTAACAGGTCTATGAGGCCATGTTTCTGGTTCTATTACGGACGTCTTTATTAAGAATTCTTTCACAGAGAAACTTTGAGTTTAGCCTTCTTAATAGTTAGCGGGGCAACCTTAAGCTTCCTCGTACGACCAGCAATGAAGGCATTTTCATTCATCAAGATGTAATCTATAATATTTCGTCCGTCTTATCTTCTTTATTAATAACAAAATATGCATCGCTCAGAAATTCTGTTCAAGCTACGTACCATTTAATATCTTTCGCTTCTTTATTTGAACATCAATTTTCAATGAAAAACATTTAATACATTTTAAAATAGAAATACTTCATACCAAAATCAAAGTGTTATTGAAGGAACAAATTCAATAAACATATACGTTAGTTCCCGTTCATAAAATAAACTTCTGCTCACAACGTTTATAATACGGACTCATTTTTATTAAGTTGCTTCAAATGTCATCCTTGCACAGTTTTGCACACGCGATCCCATATCACGAGCTAAGGCATCAATCAGGTCAATCCGCTTATTTTTTGCGCGGTCAATAAAAACAAATTACAGACGGTTCATTTATCGATCGAGTAACCTCATGCGACTAAGTTAATAAATGCAGCACGCAATCGTCAGTCTACTTCAGTAGCCCCCTGCCTAGGTTTAGACACGGTTTTATGAGTCTCTAATATTGTATGTGTACGAGTAGTAAGCGATATAATAATTGGCAAAGGAGAAAAATGGGGTTTGGTTTTGTAATTTACTACCGATAATGATGATGATGTTGTTGTTTCCATTTCTGTGTAGGAGTCCGTTTGTGTACGTACCACCCTAGAACTTCACCATTTCTGCAGCCATATTAGAGTGATTCACTGCTTTGTTCCGGTCTGTAGGGTATAGCAATCCAGTATGTACAAACTGTGAGGCAGCATTGAATAAAACTATATTTACGGATTTTATCGCGTTTGATTAACTTTCAACACTTTAACTTATCTATCTATGGAGATCCATAAAAAACCCCGTGAAAGAACATATAGCTGACGTGACGGCACTCTCCGGGAAGTCTGCAGTCCGTGAACATATTCAAGATCGTCCCTACCATTACATCAGATTTGATAAACCACAAATCCTCGCAAAAGAACACCGATTCTTGCCAAGGATGATACGCGAGGCTATTGAAATTAAAAAACATTCTAATTTCAATACAAAAGATGGATGGGTGCTGCCATCTGCTTGGGATCCTATAATTAACAAAATTAAGCCCAAACCCAAGCATACCACTGCAAAACTTCAAGATACTATGAGCTCGTTCTGCGTAGATCGGATTGAAAATTAATATTAAAAAACTGAAGGTAGCCGGGCTAACTATGATATTGGGACATCAAACATCTCACTGCCGTGATGATGAGTGCTATAAAGTATCCAAAACGTCGGGAATTAAAAGTAAGTTAAAGTGGTTAATTAAACTCGATAAAATCCGTAAATATAGTTTTATTCAATGTTTAGTAACAAATCATTATGTGAGGTGGCACTTAGAGAAGTGACTACGTATCAGTAGCCTCATTTGTATAAAGTTGGCGGCTGGTTTCCGTGAACTGCAGTAACCTACCATCAGGTAAACTGTCTTTGTTTTTCTCTTTAGTTTAAAAAAATATCTCCTAGATGATTTTGATCACGGGGAAACTTCGAAATTATTATAAGAAGCTATCAGTGCTGTGTGGTAGTGGCACGAGGAAATTCATGTAACCATTTCTTTCCCTGGGTACCTTGAAGCGCGAAAGGTCAAAAAAGGTTATATTCTTCTATAGATTGCATTGCGCCTATTATGTCATCATCATTTCATCATTACAGCCCTTCACAAGTCCACTGCTGAACATAGGCCTCCCCCAAGTAATGCCAAAAAGCACGGTCCTGAGCCACCTGCATCCATCGACTTCCTGCATGTCTTACCAGGTTGTCACTCCATCCATCCCCATCTGTGGGGTCAGTCATCCTACACTACGCCTACCGGTACGAGGCTGCCACACGAGAACCTTTCTTCCCCATCGGTTATCGGTTCTTCGAGTTATATGGCCGGCCCATTGCCACATCAGCTTACTAATCCGCTGGGCTATGTCGGTTACTCCGGTTTTACTGCAGATATCCTCATTTCTGAGTCTATCACGCAGAGAAAATCCGAGCATAGCCCTCTCCTACGCTGAGCATACCTTGAGCGTCCTCATACGGCCAGCAGTGAAGGACCACGTCTCAGATCCGTAAGTCATCACTGGCAACACGCACTGGTTGTACACTTTAGTTTTCAGAGATTGAGTCCTGACGAGAAGATGTGTCGTAATTTCCCGAACGCTGCCCAGCCGAGTTGAATCCGTCGATTGACCTCTTGGTCGAAGTTGGACTTACCTAGTGGGACTATTTATCCCAGGTAAACTTACTCGACAACAACTTCGAGCATAGTGCTCCCAACAACTACCGGCATAGGTGTGACATGGACATTAAACATGATCTTTGTTTTGGCCATGTTCATCTTAAGACCTATCCGTTGGTAGACACCATTAAGGTCATTGAGCATAGCGCTAAGGTCCTCCAGCGATTCTGCCAAAAGGACTACATCGTCTGCAAATCGAAGGTGAGTGATGTACTCGCCATTGATGCTAACGATCCTTTCCAGTTCAGTAGCTTGAAAACGTCTTCCAACGCAGCGGTGAAGAGTTTCGGGGATATAACGTCACCCTGTCTTACACCATCTCTGCAGTTGGACACATTTCGAACTCTGGTTCTGTACTCGGATAGCCATCGTAGCCCTACTGTACAAACACTTCAGCACTTCGATATACCGACAATCAAGTTGGCACCGCTGAAGGGACTGTAGCACCGCCCAAATTTCGACGGAATCAAAAGCTTTCTCATAGTTCACATATGCCAGGCAAAGTGGCAGATTGTACTCTTCGGTCTTCTGTACAATCTGCCGCAGGGTACGTATGTGGTTTATGGTACTGAAGCCTTTTCGGAAACCGGCTTGTTCGGGAGGCTGGAAGTCGTCGAGTCTGCGTGCGAGACGCTTTGTAATGACTCTCGAAAACAGCTATAGTTCTTCAAGAGAGCGTTGTCGCCTTTCTTAAAGAACAAGACCACCGCACTTCTGCTTCACGCCTCCGGAGTAGCGTCACCATGGAGGACGGAATTGAAGTGCTTCTGAAGGACTTCAAGTACCGGTATTCCACCCGCTTTCAGAAGCTCCGCTGTAATTCCATCCTCGCCCGGGGCCTTGCCGTTTTTAAGGTGCTGGAGAGCCATTCTAATCTCGCTCAGACTGACGTCCGGGATGTCATCGGAATAATGTCGGATAAGACTTGCTCTTGGATTTACTCACACTTGCATGTTGCTCCAACGATGATGTGTACAGCTGCCCATAGAATCTCTCAATCTCACTCAAAATCCCAGGTGTCCCGGAAACGATGCCGCCACATTCAGTCTTCAGCTTTGACAGTTGGCTTCTGGCAGAGATCTCTGGCAAAGACTTTGGAGCCCTGGTTCCACTCGACCGCTTCCTTAATACGAGCAGTATTAAAGTTACGTAAGTCTCGCCGCATACATATGGAGATCTGTCTGTTAAGTTGCCTGTATGCTACCAAATCTGTTGACGATTGCAGCCTCATCTCCAGTCTAACAGCCATGAGATTAAGAGTCTGATTCCGGAGAGTTTTTGTGTTCTTCTGCGGCGGGTCTTGCAGAACTTAGCTCCGACCGCATGGACAGTTTCCACGAGCTTGTCATACATATCGTCCACTGCATTGCAATCTTCTAGGCACTGAAAGCGGTTACGTAACTCGAGCTGAAAGGTTTCGGGATTCTGGATTAGAGCACGAGGGGGACGGAGCGTTGACTTCATTAGAAGAGACCTCTCCAATTTAACGTTTAGGTTCAGTGTGCCTCTAACCATTCGGTGATCGCTGCCAGTTTTCACCCTTGCGATCACTGAGACATCACTGAACAGTTGGCGTCTGGTCGTCATAATGAAGTCAATCTCATTTTTTGTCGAACCGTCGGGGCTCGACCAGGTCCACTTCCTGTGGGGCCGCTTCTGGAAGAAAGAGTTCATCATAAAGAGTCCCCCTTTCTCCATAAATTCGGCCAGCTGCTGGCCCCTTCGGTTCCATTGCCCTACTCCAAATTTCCTAACTCAGCTTACTTTTCTCTGTCCTAGTTTTAAGTCTTCCATTAACACCGCTTAAATATCCTCATACATTTCCCCCACCTCCTCATCGCGATGTGCCGAGGTTGGTGCGTAAACCTGTATGACCTTCAGCGAATACCGTTTGGTGATTCTGAGTATCAGGTACGCGAACCTCGTCGACACACTCTCGATCTTTACAACGTTATTGACGAAAGACTTGTGGACGATAAATACGATATCTCCTTGGGACAGATTGCCGACCTCCCGGTGATATAACAAGTTGCCGGACTCGAAGATTACCGTGTCCTCCCCCTATTCTTCCAGCTCCAGTATCTTCTCGTCAGTCTTCGGGGTGCGTGCGTTATATGTTGCCAGGTCGAGTCGTCGTAGGTGGCAACCGAACCTCCACCAGAGATTCTTAGCACCCCCTGCCCCGCCGTTACCATGGTCGCCACCGTAGCCAGGAATACGGGGCCGCCGGGAACTGGGAGTCGTTCGTTTGCGTCGTTATTCATGGGGGATATTTGCCATAGTTGCCAAGCTTGGCGAGCGGGTTGGCAACCGCAGTTTTTTTTATTATAGCACTGTTGTTATCAGGAAGATGCTGCTGCACATCTCCCGCCTGTGTCCCTCTGTCGCCTCTTACGACATCCTCGGGAAGATATGGGGTAGTGGATATTCTCAACCGCCAGCCACTACACGGCCTATTATATGGCGTCAGTGAAATACCATACCGGTGACAATAAGCGGCGTCGTAGGTGTAAGACAAGTGGTACTGCAGTTGCAAGTTCACCTGTCCAGCACGCTTTTTACAGCATTTACAAGAAAGAGTCCTCATAGCCAGGAGAGAACCTTTGTAGGCTGATGAATAACTACACAAGATTTATTATATAGACGAACTATCTCGTCCAATCTTGTGTAGATTCAATCATATTCCTTCAATAATATTCAATATTACGTCTAGTATCCTACGTATTATCTATAGGAAGTCTGATTCAAAAACAGCACAAATTATGAGCACCATTTTAGCCTTCCGCATTAGTAAATATTTTCTGGCTAAAATGAATTCTCTCAAATTAGATACATCGTTTTGTTTTTGATATGTACTAGAATATCATACCCGTTATCATACCCGTAACATAAAGACATATTTGTATTATAATTTAAAAAAAAAACTATCTTTTGACAATTATTACTAAATGTTAAATCATACATAATCACAAAATCCTAGTTAAAAATCATAAACGTGACAATGAATTTGTTGTAGTTTCCAATTCGCGAGATTTTAGCCACGCATTAACATGTCAGGTCCCTACGGTCACCAACATAGATGACCGCATTTAAATGTGCATACAAAATATCGACGGGGCACCATGCGAACACTGGCCTGTAACAAAAATATGTCTTCACTAACTTAAACGAATATAAAGCAAATATCGACTTAACGGACCTTGAAATAAGGTTGAATAAAATTAAAAAATAATTTCTCACAATTGATCTTAACTATGTTTTGTACATACTGTGCGAGATAATAATGTTGACATGTATAGGTGAATGTAAAGCAGCTTACTTGACATGGTGAATTAACATGGAAACTTTATAGGAAGTGTTGCATGCTATTATACTATTTTTGTGTCTCTTTGTCACCATTGAGAATGCACACTGGAATAACTATCAGCATAATAAGTGAGTCTGAAACTAATATGCCATAAAACGTTATACGTGGTAGAGCCACGCTGCAGCTATATTATGGTTGTAGCATGAATGGGTCGGCTCGACCGGGAAAGGACCACCAGACCAGGAGTGAAGAGAACCGGAGACCCGTTTTACTGGAATCGAGGCATTCCATCTTAGGCCTCACGGGTGACAACGCGTATGCATGTTGATTCTTAATCGAGGTTAAATGTAGACAGCACACCACACACGCCACAGCATCCACTTACCATAAAATGGACTGTGTGCTCGTTTGTCATCCTAATCCTATAAAAAATATGCCTGTACTTGTTCTAGAGTCAAATGAAGTAGAGCAAGATAATAACATTATGCCTGATGAAATCGCGCTCATTTTGATGGAAAATCGGGCACTTCTTAGTTTAGATCGCGACTTGCGACTCTACCAACGTTTACATTTGGAACAAACCCTGCTGTTGTTGTGACGATATCTCATAAGGGGTGCAAATATGCAGGTCTCCGACAGGTTTATATTTTTACGCCCTTTTATGGATAGGGTCGTGGAAATAACGCACGTTGTACTACGTTTATATTATAGAGAATATCTCGTTCCGGATCATAAATGATTTATATCTGGTGAACAGAAGGATCAGCCTCGTAATAAAGAGAGGCATACTAGGCGCGATAACTTCAGGTGGCGGTGTTTTGTTCAAAATTTATCACCTTACATTTGGTTTTCGCCGCCTATAATACTTAATAATTTATTCCATCTTTATTGTAAGCCACCTTAGACTAAGGGTTACAATGAACAAAGTTAATGCCTTATGGCATTCTCTACCAGTCAATCCCGGAATTATTAGAAAAATAAATGTTGGCAAGTGTAAAATTCATTGCTAAAAATAAACTAAAACATATCATGTAAAGCGACGTTTAGCATTTCTGAAATACTCATTTAAGCTTGCTTATTCCTTATTATTTATTTATTATTATTATAACAACATCAATATATATATTTGTGTATTAATATGATATAACATACATAACATACTGATTAAAATAAAACAGAGATAACTACTACAATGATGACGGAGCTTAGCAGTTATGAACAATTTTAGGAAATGAGCCCGAACCTTTGACTTAAATGTTTGTTTCCTTAACATTTTAGGCAAGTCATGCCATAGCCACGCGGCTTGGACAGCAAACGATGAAGATATTAAACCCCAACGGTGAAGAGGTATGGAGAGAGCATGAGTATCGGGAGAGCATGATGAACGGAGCTGTCTTTCATGAGTGTCGCACAGGAACTGAAACTTATTTTTCGGATAATTCGGATAGTGTTTATCAAATAAAATAGACAAATTGTTTTAAGTAATGTGTCTTCGCTGACGAATAGGAAGCCATTAGGATGAGAGCGAAATGAGGATACATGATCAAACTTTTGAGGATAAATTTAGATTTAGACATTATCAAGAGCATCGTTCTGTAAATCTGTAAACAATTAATTTTATTAACAAGAATTTTAACAATATGGAATATTTTATAACCGATTTCCGAAATATCAGCTTAAGATGGCGCAAGAACTATTCAACTTACTAACTCTTTTAACAGTTTGCTGTTTGGAATTACCGCTTACTACACTAGGTACGCTACGCCACGCTAGGTACTGAGCGCCGCGTTTAGTGACACAAAACTGTAAGTGTCCTCTTGGCAGATTTCGACCATTACAATATTTTGAATAATCGAAAGCAGTCAAATACGCAATTTGAATTTGATTTGTTCGGACAACACCTATACGTATTAATAAAAGTAAAGTGCTCGAAATGTCGGGTTTTATAAAAAGTTAAATATACGCGATAAAATCCGTAAAAACTAGTATTATTTAAATGTGTAGTGTTCGCGTAAATATAAGAAATCATTATGTAATCCAGTAAGGACTGGTAATTGCAAATAAAATACGCCGATTAGAAGATATAAAGACCAAGCGCGCAAGATATCTAACATCCTTAAATTTCTTGAAGAGATGCCAAGACTCTCATTTATACGTGTGTCAAAATATCGCCATGAACATATAAACACGTTCAGGATCGCCCCCTCACTACATCAGATTTGATACACCACAAATCCTTGCTAAAGCACACCGATTCCTTCCTAATTTCAATAGAGAAGATGGCTGGGTGCTACCATCTGCTTGGGATCCTATAATTGATAAAATTAAAACCAAACCCAAGCATACAACTCCAAGACTTCAAGATACTATAAGTTCGTACTGCATAGATCGGAACAAAAATTAGTAATTTTAATCTATGGTAACCGGGGTTAACTACGACATCTAGACGTTGAACAGTCTCAGTCTCCCCTGTGACCATGGGTGCTGTAAAGTGCTCGAAACGTCGGGTTTTTTAGAAAGTTAAATATATACGCGATAAAATCCGTAAAATCTAGTGTCATTTAAATACCTATGTATTGCCAGAAACACGGGACAATCAAGAAGAGTCGAGAGTCAACAATTTCTGTTTGTACACGAATGTCAACTTCGACTGAAATTTGAACTCATGTCCCGTGTCGTTCCAGCAAGGTACCTACTTTTATCAATACTTTATCTGTTTGGTCGAAAAATAAAGAACATAAAATGTGTTACGTATTATTTCTCATCTGAGGATCTTAAACACTTATTATATTATGTAATTATTTAGTTTTTAAGTTTCTTTTGGAAATAAATGAAAATAAAGAAATATAACAAGCCTTCAACTTCAACTTTCTGCTGCTGTAGTCAGGAAATTTTTTTAATAATCAAATTAAATTGACATATTTTGTAGACAACTTTTGGTCCGAAACTGTGCACTTGTAATTAATGTGTAAAATTACTACATATCATAGTATACAAAGCGTGGTAACAAAGATATGTTACTTAATTATTTCATACAATATTCCATTAAACCATTGCATATCAATAAAAACATAGATTAAAATAAATTTCTTTACGCGTAAGTTTATTAAATAATTGTAGGTTTAGGTAGTTGTTAGGAATCTATTTAGTAGTCCAAATCATCAACTACTTCTCTAATAGAAGACTTTTATTGCTTGACTAAGTTGAACTCTGTATTTTTAGGACACGTTTATGTCAATTTTCTTACGTCACATAGCAATAATGATATTCACGATACCTAATCTAAGTTTAGCCGTTGTTCGAACAACACGCCAATCCTTTGTTTCTATAGTACGCTCAAGAAAAAGATATCGGGAGGGAAATTAGGGTGCTTTAAAGAGAAACGATCTTCAAACAGATAGTCCGTGCTTAATTTATGCGTTTTACCCGCCGCATTGTTATTCCGACGCGACCTCTCCGACTTCCATTAAAGTAGCTATTAGAGAAACAAACAAGGAACTCCCTCGCGATAAAATAATTATCGCTTTCATCCACGCCGAACCTTTGTGGGCATCCATTATGAAGAGCCCAAGGCAAACATGATATTAACAAAGAATTTCACGAGAGTCGGGTCAAACAAAAAACCAATCTAAAAATCGGACGATTTAATGACGTCAGCTAAAATTATTGTTAGCGAAACCGCTGCGGGGTTTAAGTTATTTGTGAACAATAACACCGTGACGGAAGTAAAACAAACTTCGACTTAGAAAATAACCGATGATGAGAGGGCGTTTATTAAAAAAAATGCATAAAAACACCTGTTGCTGGCGGCACCTGCTCTACTGACCGAATAAGGGTATTTTTAAGTAATACCAACGAACCATAACAACGATCATCCATTTTAGCTTTTCGTATGCTATGAATTTGTATTATTTTTTTTTAAATTGCTTGTAGTCGTTTTAATCTATCGAAATTTAAATACAAATGAAATAATCTACAAACGTAACATATGAGATCTCAGGAAAGTTTGTAAATAATCATTTAATTATTGGTAAAGTAATTAGATCCATTTAACATATATTAAATATTCTGATTGTTTCGACGCACTTATATATTCTGATTGTTTATTTGTATGCATTAATAATTCAGTATGGAGATCATTATTCGTACACAAGTAGCAGACGGTTAATTAAGGTACAATGAGGCCGGACGGACCCTGAGGTATCATTTGCTATTGTGATAGGCCCACGGATTCCTTCGGGGTTCGTTATAATATTGTTGTTCCATTTTAATAGCAAAAATGATAAATGTCCCTATTGGGAGAGGAATCCTATAGTAAATTTAACAGATACCATTCCGAACTTCTTTTTTTCGACTTCCATTAAAATTGTAGTAAACGATTATTTATTTGTATATTAGTACGTCAATGTGCCTTTGATTACTGTTTACATTAATAAAAAAAAAAACGAATGCACTGTTTAACACTGTCCAGCAAATAAGGAAGGGAGTTACTAATTAACGTAGCGGAGGACAGGATGAAACAAAGGCTAGCCTTCATAAACTATGGCAACCCCCCACGTTGTAAAGGCATATAAAATGAGTAAAAAAAACATAATATCGCATCGGAGTGCGATCGACTCGTAAGGCTTAAGTGTGATTTAACAAAAAGCGCAACCCTTTTAAAGGGAAGTCATGGTTTAGAGCGTCTTAAAGGCGACACACTTTCCATAAAGTTAAGTAAGCTCTTAGGATATGATACGGCTACCTCCTTGTTTAATCTTCTTTTATAACGCCGCAACACTCTTTTGTTATTCAGCGAGGTGAAGTAATCTCCCCAAGGACTTTTAGAAACAATCGGCCGTAAAGAAATTTGTTTCCATACGAGTATTGTTAGAAGCACGCCTAATTGCTTAACGTAGAAGAAAAGCGGCTTCTGTTTTTAATGTAAATCCTTGTTTCACCATTTCCATTTATAAAAGGCTCTGTATTATCAAAGGATTGTTTACTTCTGCAATGCAAAAACCCTAATCGCTATTAAAGTTGATTTTCGGTATTTTAAGCTTTTATTTTTTGCGTATCAGTTCGTCTTTTCTTTTCTTTTAGTCCATAACAGTGAACTACTTAATATAGGCTTCTTCTATTGAAGCGTTGACAATTGCAAACATCTCGCACCTTTACCTAACTTCGTTTCCAGGATATACCGCGTACAAATAAGTGATTGTAAAATTCAAGCTTTTTTAATACTCGGCACTATAAATATATATATATATATATATATATATAATAACTTTTTTCATTAAAATCGGTAGCTACAAACCAACGAAAAAAGTTCAAAAAAGGAAGTTCTTACATTCTAAATGTATATTTAGTAAAAACGTTAGCCTTCTACTAAACATTCCTTACATTTGTAAAAAAAATTTAATGTCTATTAAAATTTTGGAAATTTCGTTTTGAAACTAAATATTTAAAAGTTGAGTCTCATGAAATTCTAAAAGAATCACTGATAACAAAATAGTAAAAATAAAGTTTCATGTGCTTTGTTGCTTTCATTACTTCCAGATTTAAATATGCCCCTATGAAATTTTATAAGCGCTATTGCGAACAAATAAAGGCCCTTTTCTGACATTTAGTGACGCGAAATTTAATTACTTATTGTTAAAAATAATTAGAACGTTAAAATATAAGTAAAAACGCTTTTTTAACATATGACAGTCTTTAATAGAGCCTAACTGAATAAATGGATTAAAAGATATCAACACATATTTGTAATAATCTGCTATAACCATCTATTTCATTTTTTTAAATTAACCAATTTTTAGTTTTAACGATTGTAATTTGGAAACTAGAAAAGAAGAACATGCCCGTATAATATGCAGTAATGCTGAGATAGAAGTAGTTCAGAAAAAGTCAACGGTTGCAAGCAGTTACAAGGCACGCACAGTTGCCAACTGATATTTGAATATTGGAAGTATCAACATCATTCAAATAAAAAAGGCAGTTTCTCAATTATGGTTTGTAGACTAGTTGAAGTTAAATTAAGTTCTCTTTGTATTAAGGAGAAGGGTTAACTTGACTGGTTCGTAATCGTAGTTGTCAATCTTAATGAAATTTATTAAAATGCGTTATTGTTCGTTCGAGAACTTCCAACTTTACGTCCTACTTTAATTTCACACAATAGGTCCGGACCACATGCCTTTTTTTGTTCCCTGCCAAGTGTATGAAGGTTCAACTGTCGGACAGCGAAAGGGTTGGCTTGGTTTTTTAACCGGATCCCGACGAATACTATCTTTTTATCTGTTTATTTAAATTTGTTTTATCTAACGTTATCTTTATATGCGTTTACCGGCTTGATATTTTAAGAACGCTATAACTATAGTTTTATTTGGTAGCAGTTAAAAATCTTTAAAATGATTATGATTATGATCTAAGCATATTTAAGTGATTATAAAAAAAGTTCCACAATATGATATACTTATATTCTACCTAGGAGTTCGGCTAGTCTAGGAATTCGACTAGGTAGGACTAGTCGAACTCCTAGACTAGTCGAACTCCTAGACTAGTCGAACTCCTAGGCGACTAGTCTGTGACGGCCGCAAAGCAGCAGTCCGTGTGCTGCTGTGTTACGGTTGAAGGGTATAGAGAGCCAGGATTTTTTTAACAATCCCACCTGGTGGTAAGTGGTGATGGAGCCTCAGATGGTAAATCGCACTGTCTTGGCGTAACAAAAGCCTATTCAATCTTGCCTCGAAGACGCCCAGATTGTATTCGGACGGAAAGATAGACACCGGCAAATTATTTCACTCCTTTACTGTACGCATTAAAAAAGTCTAAGCAAACCTTTTTGGTTCTAATGCGTGGAATATCGACAACAAAGGGGTGAAGACCAGCCGACCACCTGGTTGTCCGCTGGTGGAAAGGAAAGGGAGAAATTAAAGCGTGAAATTCCTGCGCACACTCTGCGAAATGCATCCTATAGAATACCGAGAGGCTGGCTACTCTGCGCCTGTGCTCGAGGCTGACGAGGTTGGTTTCAAACAAATCAAGGTTGCCAATAGGCCTCTTAGCACGTCTCTCTACTAAGTCCTACGCTGCCAGGTGGCATTTTGCAGCAAGATAATTATATGTTGTGACACCTTAGTCCTCAGAGTTGATAACGCATCTATAGTCCTCTTAGTTTGGAGAAGGCGTCCTTGGAACGCAGTAGCTACTTACTATCAGGTGGATTATAAGTTCATTTGTCACCTCAATTTCACGCAAAAGAATATCTACAAAAGGGAATTGCAACGCAGTCATGTAACATACAATAAAAATGTATACTGTTTTAAATAGTAAATAAGCCTTATTCCAACGACAGGAACAAATGCATTATTTTTTGATGAGATACTTTCCGTTCACACTAACTAATAAAGGAATTTTTATTCACTATATTTATTTTATTAATGTTGTAAACTTGCATGAGAAGCTTATCATTTTGGATCACTAAGGAACGATGCCCAATATTACTTATTTCTATCTAGTTGTTCACTTTTATTTATTTTTTTCATTTAGAACAAACAACTATTTCTATTATAACACGATTTAAAAAATAAATGTTGTCACATTAATATGTTACCTCGGTGTGCACTGTGAATTGTGGACGAACAGTAATTAACAGACAAAAAATTTGCGAATTACTTTTCTCCATTACCTAAATATCATCTCGTGTGTGTCGTAAGAAGTTACATGGGAACAGGAGAAGAGCAGCATCATCTTCCTAATATCAACTCAATTACAATAAGGTTACCAACCTAACTGCCTACAGTGGCATTTACTCTGAAGCAGCCTACAAGAGAGATGATGCTGTTATAAATGAATGAAAGAATTCACGATATAGAATTACAAACTATATAATATGCATTACATAATTGGTCACATTTTTGGGAGAGTTATAATGCAATTAGTTAATCACGCTGCTCTAGTGGATCTTTGCGAACGCATCCCATAATTGGGCACATTTTTGTGAGAGTTAAATAGAGCAATTAGTTCACCACGCTGCTCTAGTGGGTTATCTTCATATCATTACATTAATATTAATACATACAACACTTTTTTATTCAATGGTGATATAATATATTTTATATTTTTGTGTGAAGTTCTTAAATAACAAAGGTAATTAATTAATTGTAATATCATAATATTATTAACTTACAGTTAATGAATCTTAGGCATATTATTTATTGTCTTGTATTCTCAGTCGAGATAAAAATATTACGTAAATTAAATCTAGCTTGCGAAACGCGTTCTCTCAAACACCGCCGCGCCAGTGATCTCTATACAATTTTTTTTTTGTGTAAGCTACCCTTGAATCCTTGTCCGCTGGAATTATAATATCAAAAAGCAATCGTTCATTCAAGAGCATATTGAATAGCCGTTAAACGCAATGGGCGCAGGCCATAATGTAGTAGCGTACTAACTGTCTGAAAAAGAAGACTGAATCGTATACATTATTCTTCCTTATTTTCTCGATATAACTTTATTAGTATAACAGAGCAATGTACTCGTTAAACTTTTATGAGAGTATTTGGTAGCTCATAATTGCATAATCAAAGTAAGGGTCCCTGTAGGAGACCTGGATTTAAGATTACTGGTAAACTCTTGTAATATAAATCTTTCCGGTGAAGCACAAACAACAACCACTCCCACACCCGGCATACGTAAGAATATTAAATTCTACTCATTTGTGGTCCTTATTACGACCACCGGATCTGGCAATTATAGCTTGTATTATTATACCATGTGAGCTTAATTCAGCTGCAAGCATCAGTGACGCGAAGTCGGCGTCGGTTTGTACTGTTTGAATGGGTATTAATAATTTTTATTGCAGGTTCATTGCATTGTGCCCTGCAGACGAATTCCTTTGTATTTCTTTTGCAATGTTCATCAATAATTTTTTGTGCAGTTGAATGCCAGACCACACTTTTAACAGTTACTTTGATTGCTCTCTGAAAATACCCACATCCGATTTATTACATTTTAATGCGTTTTTTTTTACTATTATAAGGCAGAGGTTCACTAACATCCCACCTGGTGATATATGATGATGGGTGCTATATGCAATCACAACATGAAGCTGAACCAAGTCCTTCAGACCAAATTTCGGCCACGGCGGCCTGCCTCAACGGAGACTAGCAATTGGCGCAGGACAGGATTATAGTAAATGTGTGCGCAAGCACAGGTGCACTCTCCATTCCCTCACTCTCATAATCCGATGGGACGGTAAACCGACACGAGCAACGGCTATACGTGCTTTCCGAGGCACGAGGGTGAGACACCGCCAACTTCCTGACTCCGGGCAGCTACTGAGAACTTCTTGATGGAAAAACTCAATAATTGATTTTGTTGGCCCGACCCGGGATTCGAACCCAGGCAGCAGTCGCACTATTACAACCACTAGACCAACGAGGCAGCTAAATTATATTATATACGAATGGAAAGACAGACGCTGTCTCTTTCCTGTACACATCACGAAAGATGAAGCAAAGCGATTAGAATGAATGCGTGGCATATTGACATTAAAGGGGTGAAGGCTCTCCGATCGCCTAGTTGTTTGATGGTAGAAAGGGGGAGGGAATAATGTAATCACACCATTAAGCCTATTAGCACTGAATCTCCAGGTCCATCTCTGCTTATAAAGTCAGACCGTCGAATGCCATGCAATAACGGCGCACGAGAGTCCACTGCTTTATGTTACCCCTTGGGTTTCGAAAGAGGCGACAGAAGAAGGTGAAACAGTTGTGCAGCAGCATTTTCCTGAAAACAATTTTAAAAAGCTGCGGTTGCTAACTCGATTACCAAAGTTGGCAAATATGGAAAATATGTTACAATCTTCCCTCCATGTTGCAATCTTTGGATGATGAAAGGTGGAGTGACGACCTGGTAAGAGATGCAGGAAGTCGATGGTTGCAGGTGGCTCAGGATCGTGCTTTGTGGCATTCCCTGGGTGAGGCCTATGTTCAGCAGTGGACTTGTAAAGGAATGTAATGATGATGATTGGATGGATAGAAAAACTAAGGCAAAAAGAAACTGCAGAAAAGCAGGCCTACTAAGTAAGAAGTATGCATGGCTGAAAAAAAACTGCCACATAATATTTCTGTTATGATGTTAGTGAAGCTCCACAAGCAGACCGATGTTACATAATTTAATAACAGTCAATACAAAGGAAGCGGCCCGTCATACATGACACGTCGTATCAAATCGCACTGACGCTGACGTTCAAGTTCAAACGATATCATAGCACCCGCGACCTTACTGGGGCTATTTAAACCGTACAGTTTTCACAGTTATGCCTCAGTTTGTCCCTTTCTGTTGTACTGTATGTGAAAAGGTCAAAAAGCCCGATTTTTCATTTCCGAAGGCGGAACAAATGATACCATACGTGCGTGACAGTTTAATCAGTAGAGGATTGTTTATTGTTTTTTCTATTATTTATTTGTGCGACTCTATGTTATCATTAATATTAAGCGTAAACTTTTCTTTTAATTTTTTTTTGTTTTTAGTAGCTGATCGATTACGACAGTGTTGAAATCCTTGCACTAAAATAATTTGAATTGCAAATGAAATAAAATAATTCCAAAGGTAAATGACGATTTTTCTTCTAGAAGTAGGTATGAAAAACAAGTACATAGTATGTATGCAGCTGATGGTAGGTAGCTGAATACTGTAACGCAGAGAAACCCACATATTATATTATTTTCTCAATATTACGTGATTCATCGTATTTAAAGGATTAAAAAAAATAATATTAAACTTTACTCGAAATCTACTTTCTTTTATTAGACAGAAAATAAAATTAGCATCCCAACACATTTTACCAAGTCCATATCGTCGATGTTACACTTCTCTAGCTTTCTTTGCCTGCTAATTGAGAAAAACACCAAGTAAGGTATCCTTCAAGAGGTTGATTCTTGAGTAATTTTAAGCTCATTGATTTTTATTTTATTTCATTTAGTTAACTGCTCGTGTTAATTTTTTTTTAATAGGATAATTTATGAATGAACTGATGTTAAGTGGATGCTGTGGCCTATGGGCATCTACATTTAAGAATCATAACGCAGATGCGTTGTCACCCCTGAGGGCTAAGATGGAATGCCTCGTTTCCAGCAAAAGAAGGTCTCCGGATCTATAAACTTACCATATGAAACACAGCAGTATTAAGCTGCTATTTTACGCTGGTATTCTGTGAGAGCGTGAGCGTGATCCTTCCCCGGTGGAGCCGACCCATTCTTATACAACCGTAATGTAGCTGCAACCTGGCTCTACCACGTACTCGTATAAGTACAAATTCATATATGTATGTATAGTTTTTTATAAAACATAATAATCGAATGTGATAATGTATACATATAATTATTTTATTAATATAAAAAAGTTATTGCGTATCAAAACAAGTATGTAGTTATTATAAATTTTTATTTGCCTAACCCATTAAATTGGAACTACCGAAAAATCTCACCACATTCAGGGTTAAATGGCAGTGAATTCCAATGCATTTAGTCTATCCTTTGTAATATTAACTTATTGAATTTTGCACTTAATTTAATGAGTTTTCGTAAGTAGTAGACCTAAGCAGTTATGTAATGCTTGCAGCACGAACGGGTTGGCTCGACCGGGGAAGGACTACGCTCTCTTTGGGTTATGGCATTCGCTTACCATCGGGTGGACTGCGTGTTTGCTTGTTTGCTACCTTTATTATATAAAAAAAGAATAAATAAGTAAATATATATATATATTAGGATCTTAGTAAAATCCGAAAACACCCAATGGGGTAACGCGTAGAGCTTTTCTCTGTTCCAAAAATAACCCTTTCAGAAAGAAACCCTCTTTTAATACCCAGCGAAACGTCTACTGGCGAAGTTTAAAAATAGAATGTTTGTATAAGATCTTACACTAATTATTATTTTCTATAGACATTCACATTTAAGACCAATTGAATGAAAGTTGCCAGACCGGATATAAATAGTTAACGAGTTTGTTACGAATGAAACACAACCTTATTTATAAAGGCTATTTCACAACTTCACAATTTTTCATAATGCTAGGGATACACGCTACCTATAAGGTGGGTGTAGAGAAAACTTAGTTTCAGTGTACGTTTATTAAGAAGCCCCATTAGTCACAATGAATCAGTAGTTGTAGTAGATACTTTGAGTAATATGTAATATATCAATTGGGTATACACATCTGGTTGGTATCATTCGCCAAAATGTAAATTTCATTTTAGATCATATTGAGACTGAACAGTGGATAAATACTCAAGATTAGATACAAATAGCCACTTGCTCAAGGAATTAGCTGATGAGGACTCAAGCAACTGTTTAATAAACGCATTGCCAGGGACTGAGCTCGGAGGCGTACGCAGACGCCTGGATACGCTACGGTGTGGTACTTTGGGGTAACAGCACAGACGCTAACAAAGTATTTCTAATTCAGAAAAAATGTATTCGCATACTTGCATTTATCGACTCCATAACAAGTTGTAGAAATTACTTTATCAATTATAATATCCTGACATTAACATCCCTATATATATCTGAAATATGCTCACTAGTTAGAAATAATATCGACTGGTTCCCTCAATATTTTCGCACTAAAAATTTAAGACCAAAAATAAAATTATCCACAGTTACATCAAAATTACAAATCGTAAACACCGGTCCCTATGCCATGTCAATAAAAATATATAACAAAATTCCAGAACAAATCAGAAGCATTAAAAGTATAAAAAAAATTTAAAAAGGAAGTTAATACATATTTAACTAAAAAATGTTATTACTCGTTGCAGGAGTTTTTTAGTGATTGAGTAAGAAATAGGAAATTGAAAGAAATAAATAATATAATATGATCCCATTTATATTTAAGTTAATTGTAAATATTCATTAAATGATGATTTTATAATAGGTACTATATTGTGAATGTAATAATAATATTAATAATTGCCTATATTTGTAGTGCCCTTGCAGGGTTCTTGTTTTGAACATTTATTTTAAATATAAGATCAAATGTACAATAAGAATAGCAAATAAATGGAATTGAATTGAAATGAATTAAATTGAGGCGTGGTCGAGGAATCTCGATTCCAGTACTGGGACTGAAACTTGTTTCACTCCAAACTTTATACTTCATTTTCTACGCGGCATTAGTCACAAAACTTTATTAAATTATGACTCGGTTTCTTCCAAATACTATGTCCTTATGTTCATATTTAACCGAGTTCAAAAACAAGAAGGTTCTATATTTGACGCGTATGGTTTTACGTATGTTTAACGGTTTGTCGAAAACGAATAACCGATCATTTTTTTTTAAATTAAATGAGGTACACTTAAGTTTTGGTCCCATATAAATTTTAAGTGAAAATTCAGTTCCTAATAGTGCAAAATAAGGTATAAAGATTTTAATGTAACTAATGCGGGGATTTCTAGTTGTCAGTTGTCGCCTTGACAACTATCAAGTAGTCTTAATAGATATCCATAAGCCATACGTAAATGAGTTCCAAAATATGAACACACAAGTTTAAATTATTTAAGTAACTTAGCTGTAGAAAAGATTAAACAACTCATACCTGCGATACGTTTCAAGCGCGGTCTTATTAATCCATTAGGTTCTGTTATCAAAGCGCTTACAGGAAACTTAGACCACAATGATGCAGTAGAATACGACAATCTCATATCTCAATTAAAGACCCAGCAAACGCACACTAAGTTTTAAATTTGGCTATTCTTTGAAAAACCACCACCACCAAATCACCAGTTGGTGATATGCCTTAGACCACTTAAAAGGGTAAAATAATAAAACATTTAATAAAACAGAACAAACCGCCTTCCGAACCAAATAAATAAAAAAAATAATAATACATTCTCTTCAGAAGAGGCGGAGATTTAATTTTTTTTAATATATTATTTTACCACTGACTTTAGAGGTTGTAATTTGGATTTTTTTTGTTACGTTTTTGTATTAAAAGTTTAATTGTTATAAGATTTTCTTCTTACAAAACTTTTTGTTCTTTGTATGTGCGTTTTGTTTGTGCCACAATTGCTTATCAACGCACTTAACACAGCCGCTCTACGCTTAAGGACGTTGAACTCCGAGAAAATCAAATTACCCGAACCCGTAAACTTCCAAACAACGACATCGATTCGTGACGCGACTCGCCGATGCTCTCTTTACTTACTATTTGTTGAAGACATCCCGGAGTTAGGTGCATTAGCTTGAGTGCCCGCGCTCTGTTCTCACGAACGCTCGATTGTTCCACAACCTTTTAACTATCTCGATATCAGGCCACGACCCTGCTTATGCCATAAAGTCGTTCGAGAGGGTTAAAGTTGGGCGTTCTTTACTTGGACTTCATGACATTTATGTTCCACCTATTAAATGTGTGTCTATGAATTTGATTTTAAACGGTGATCCATAATAGTTTATTTAGTATATTTTACTTTCACCTGAATAGTCATTTGAATACGTCGATAAAAATAATAGGTAATAGAAAAGCAGGTTAATAAAGCGTTTTCAATGTTTTACACTGTACTCAAAACACTATGCTTAACATTAATTTCAAAAGCTATCACTTGATTCTAAAATGAATGTTGACGCACATACTTACTTCGGTATAGCTAAATTAAACAATTATGGCAAAAAATGTCTGGAAAACATCTAAATAATACGAATCATTTAAAATTAAATATATATACAGGGCAATTTTTCAAAGAATAGCCAAATTTAAAACTTAAAATTTATAAATAATGATATACCGTTATTGCAATTTATGAAGATACGAGTAAATAAGGTTTCTAATTTTATATAAAACTATCCCAAATTGAATTCGATTTATGGGCAAAAACGTTTTTGTCAACCAATCGACCCTTACGAATATGTGCGTGCGGAGTAATTTTACTATTTCACTGACTGATTTCAGTTAAAATAATGCATTGCCTTGCATTTTAAATTTAAAAGATAAAAAGGACAGAATGTTTGATTGTTTTTTATTTAAATTTTCTTCACCATTGGTCTACACTATTATTTATTCTGAACCTTCTCTGCAAATCAACCTGTTATTGCAAAATAACGCTGAATAGAAATATATCTCCAGATAATCGAAGTAGTTTATATCCCAGACTTGCTATAAAAAGTAATGAACGGATAGGTTAATGAAAAACGTATATGGTTAATAATTACGTTGATAAAAATTGTCTCCGCCCAAAGTCTATCATGACTTCCTGTCATCATCGTGGAAAAAATAGATCCACTATTCAATTACATTTTAATAAAAACTGTAGGCTTTTAATATACATGTAATAAAAACACGCAAGTGAACCAAGTAATATACGCTTTGGTGATTGCAACGCGCGGGGCCTGTATGATTGACAAGTAGACTCCACCCACAGCGGTGTTGGTGGCCGTTTTAACAAAACATGTTTTTGACCAAGCGTTCTACCTTCCCAGTCCTTCATTTGTTGAAGGATAAAAACATCATTAATTGCCTTGTTCCCATCTCCTAATTTTGTTTTAAATACTAACCTTCGTGGAAATAAGTTACTATGAAATTTTTAAATCAAAAAATAAAAAATAAATAAAACCGCCGTCCATATTTTTTTACATTGTTTATATACAATGTAAAGTCGTCTCAACTGGGGAAGGACCACGCTCTCAAAGAATACCAGCGTAAAACAGCATCATAATACTGCTGTGATTCGTATGGTGAGTGTAAAGAGCCAGAGAACCTTTTTACTGGAAACGAGGCACTCCATCTTAGTCCTCACGGGTGACAATGCATCTGCATTTGGATTCGTAATCGAGGATAGATGTAGATGTCTATGGGCCACAGCAACCACTTACCATCAGGTGGACTGTGTACTCGTTTGTCACCCTATCCTATAAAAAAAATTGTGAGGTAGGTACATCTGGGTAATATTGTCACCTTTAGCTTTACTGCCCTATAAAACAAAAACTAGGAGGAGAACATAGAAAGAAAAAAACAAAAATTCGTATGTATCATCATCATATCATCCACTTAATGAAACTAACTACACTACACCACACTAAAATCGACTAAAATTACTATTATGTCAACTGTCAAAACAGTGTCGATAAAGTAGCGCCATTTTTACCCATAATTATTTGATTGACCGATGAAGAGCTATCGTATCACAAAACCATCTATGCAAACAAGCCTGTAGTTTTTGAGCTGTAAGAAAGTGACCGAATTAACCGGATGACCATATTACCCTCACGTATTATACAATAAATAGCAAAACGGAATTTTGAAATGTCGTATAATTATTATAAATTAAAACTCCATCTTCAGCAAGTCATAAGAAGTTTTCATTTTAAAAAGATTAACTTTCAAATATTTTCACTAGCCAGTATGTTTTTACACAAAGTGGTCGGCACTTTAAAACAGAAATTTCACGTTTAAAAATCTGTTATATTATAAAATGTGTTATAAAGGTGTTATATTATAAAAGTGTTAGATTCTATTCACAAACAAAACAGATTTTTACCGAAAAGTGATTTAAAACATAAACTGAAAAATATTATTTACCTTTAAATCTGGTACAAAAACAGATTTTACTATGACGTCGTTTAGAGCCGGGTATCATAGTCAGATGAACTAAGTGGCGCAAATATGATATGTGCCATTTGCTGTAGAGACTTCTAGATCCGTAGGGTAAATTCTCTAAAGAAACTCTATACCTCTATAGTGACTGGTAGTAACTGGAGATTATTAGAGATAGTTACTGTCTCGCTTAAAGGCTAAGTACAGCCATTCAGCGAGGGAACGCAGCCAGCGTCCCTGGTGCTACCACGGAGGGACCGTATGATAATTTAAATTTGTTGTTATTTTAATTACGGTAATAAACATTGTATTTGTTTAAATATTATGTAAATAAATAAACAAAAGACAAAAATTAAAATAAAAAAATAGTCGATTTTAATGACATGACGAATGCAACAACAAAACTTTACTTCGATATTTTGGCACCCTCAAATTTCACTTTACCTTTTAGCAGACTCAGGTTTATGCACTCTACGTAATATAATAGCGAAAAATAGCCGGCATCATTGAGGTATTACTACTACGTAAGTAATATAGTTCGATGGCCGGCATACATATTATATAGTTTCTAAGCTGAGCACAGTTTTTTGGTCTCTATGACTTTTTCGGAGTAGAGAAGAGAATTTATGTCCCTATGCGAATTGGTGAACTCGATGTCTTCAAAATACACATTATTAATTTTCAACTCAGTTGTTTTTACGACGTACTAACTTCAGGGATGGCTAGGGATCGATATCAAAGTGTTCGTGTATTTAAAAATTTCGTGTTAAATATAATATAATTTATTCATTCATTCATTCATCAAAGCCTGTCAAAAGTTCTCATCTGAACATAGGCCTCCCCCATAGTTTGCCGCATAGCAAATATCCTCATTTGCCATAGTTGCCACGCTTGGCGAACAGATTAGTAACTGGAGCAGCGCTGGCGCTACAAGTGAAACGGATAAAAGCCTAAATAACGCTATAAAATTTTGAAGTACTGCAGACCTGCAGTATACACATATGAAATAGCTCCGAATTACCACACGGAGCATGGGCGCTCCCCGGGTTGAACACCGTGCCCGGCGGGTGATCTCCCGTTTTTCTTCTCGGCCAAACAACCGAGTTTTTTTTACATCATTGAGCTCTTCTTAGGAAGCTATAAGCCATCTCCGGTTTGAGCTTCTCTCCGTCGCCTCTAACGTCACATACCTACTGGATAAAATAGTAGATTCCTAAACGCCACCACGCTATGCGGTGACATATAATGTATATTAAATGTAATATATACAGAATATAATACAATAATATTAGCTATATATTTTTATACGGGATAGTAAATTAAGTTAAAATGATTGTTTGTTATCATACAAATTAGTGCACTTATCAGAGAGTGCCCATAGACATTAAGCTCACCCTTTTTATAGTTTTATTGAGGTAAAATGCGATAAAAGTTACGTGAATAAAATATTCAGAATTTTAACAACTTGATCAGGACTGTTCTAAACTAACCATTACAAGATAACAACACTGTGAAGGATGTTCCGGTTCTCGTGACTGGTTCCAAATTATAGCATTACGTTACCAAATATTAGAGAGCTAACGTATGATTTTCTGTTGAGAAAGAACCAATTTTGTTAGCATAATTTTGCGTCTGCTCATTTCTCACGTATTTATTCAAACAAGTTTCAGTCTTACTTTTCTATTGTACTTTTCTATTGGAGGTTTTCAATTCGACTGTATTTTTATGTGTTTAGGTACCCTTTTTTCTAGGTAAACCGATTTTAATGTTTCTCTTTTTTATTTAAAAGATAGTGCTTCTAATGTGGTTCCATATAAATTTGATCAAGATCTCACCAGGAGTTTTAGAGTTATCCTTAACCCATTCCCTATCCCATGAACCACATATTATGGTTCATTTCTATTGTCTTACTATTGTGTCTCAAAATCGGACAATGAAACTGTTAATAATGCGTATTTATTTTATTTCGACTACATTGGTGATGTTCTTATTTTATTTATATTGAAGTCTGTTGTACGAAATTTTTAATTTTTCCACTTGTTTTGACTAATAAACATCTTGATCCAATTTCAACAGGATGAATCCTCATAAAAATGTCATCAGTGAAACTAACCGACCATTATACTAATCTAATACAGTTTTAATATGTTTTTAACGGATCAGTATATCTGGCCATTAGTTACGTATGCGACCTGTAATATTGTAATGTTTAAAAAACACCTCTGAACTTTGTATGTAATCATTTCTCATTCAACAAAGCGGTAAAGACTAAAGGGGTTGCAAGAAGTTATACCATATCACCGAGACTTCATATTTATTCTTATAATAATAGTATAATATATCCTGTGTTATGCAAATTTTAATCGCGAGTAGTTAAAAACAGCTTTACCAAAACAACAAAATTTCGTACAACACAAATATGTCTAGACAAAACTTTGCAGTAAAGGTGGCTTTGTTTATCCTTTATTAAAACGCATTCGCGCCATTGTGGAACAATGTTTGCCTTATAGCAAACGAAGTTGGCGTCTGAATGGATCATGCAATGAGTTCATTATGCCCGTGGACGCATTAAGCCGCGGGCTTTCGTTCAATGTTATCAGTTTATTACCTGCTAGTAATTTTTGTAACCGTTACCTACGAGATTGAAACGCGTTAAAATGGACTTTCTTCAACTACGTAGATTTCTAGGGCATTAAACAAATTTGAAGTAGGTATAATATAATATTTAAGTGATTTACTTTGACTTAGTGTAAAGTGAGACAAAACAGTATAATAACTGATGCTATTGTATCCACATAAGAAAGTACGTCACTTTTTTCCCCACATGTCTGATGCGGCTATGCAACATATCTAACGCAGTAGCGGTAAATTTACCGCTCCGGCATCACAGGGCATACGCATGAAACTTGCGTTACTAACTTTTTTTTAATTTCCTTATGTTTTATTACTTTACAGCTCTCAGCTCAAACCTCTTGATATATGTACCAGGATTTTTCGAAATATTTTTCTTTTAGCTAGACTAACAGCTGAGGGTCGATTGTGGCTCAGTAAATTTTACAGTTGGCGAGCAACCCGGGTTCGATCCCCGCCGGCACCAATAAAATTGTTAATTGCAATTTTAAGTGCTGAATCACCTTGTGCTCGGCGGCAAAGGAAAACATCGCGAGGAAACCTGCATGACTGAGAAACAAGAAAATAAAATTTCGAAGACATGTGAAGTCCGTCAACGCATTGGGAGAGCGCAGCGTACACTTCCTCGCCCTAAAACCCACCCAGAAACGAGGGGAGGCCTGTGCCCAGCTGTGGGACGTATATAGGCTGTAACTTAACATTTATTTTTTGTGCTAGCAGCTTATTTTGTTACTTTCACAAAAAAGTTTTGTTAGTATACATGTCTCACATCCGTGCAAATAAATTAATCTAAAGGCTTTTTTATATTAGTACTTTTTTCTCTTTTTATTTTAGTTCTTTTCTTAATAAATTACTTTCTTGTTTCTATAACGCGGTGAGTAAGATAATTTATTTATTATTTTTAAAAGTTACCTCCACACTAGGATTTTCCTCTGTATCGTAGAGACAGTTTACAAACATAAATTTCACAATATATGGAACAATCTATTGTAAGCCATACAAATACTTGTTCTGTGGGGGATTCGAACCTGCGGCCTTTAACGCTGTAACTCATTGCTAAGCCCCTGCGCCACGAAGCCGTCTGACAAAAAAACATGTTAACGTTCGACAAAGAAAATTTTAGTTTCATACGTTGAAAATTAAAGAATTTTCAATACCATTTAAATAATATTCTACTGGCTGATTTTAGCCCCGGATTACTTGTGTAGGTATCTTCTTTACCTAGGAGTTCGCAGTGAAGCAATAGTACTGTGATCCGATCCTAAGGAGAAAAAAACCCATTATAATTACAGATTGTGATGTATCCGAACTTAATACTAAGAGGTGCTAACGCATTTATTGTAGCCTACTTGTATTATGTATACTTAACATCAATTGGACTTCAACTTGACTTTGAAATACGTTTGTTACAATGATTTCTTATATTTACGTGAAAACTACACATTTACGCACAGTTTTTACGGATTTAATAGCGTATATTAACTTATTTTATATTGCCGACGTTTCAAGCACTTTACAGCGGTCATGGTCATGGGGGTACTGAGGTAATCCACGTCCCAGTGTCATAGTTCATAGGGTAAAAATTAATATTTTTTGTTCCGATGTATGCAGTGTGAAATTATAGTATCTTGAAGTCTTTTTTTATTCTATGTAAGAGAGAACACATTCATAAGCAAGCAACACTTCAACTAATCTTCTTCGGCGGCTTGAATATGTTTTAATGGAAACATGCTTCAAGATGTAGCCAATCTTGTCAGTGACACTTCTAACACATGGTAGTACAGCAGGCACACCCTCGATTGTGGCCGGCTTCACTCGTCCCTCCGTGACCATGGGTGCTGTAAAGTGCCTCGAAATGTGGGAAATATAAAATAAATTAATATACACGATAAAATCCGTAAAACTAGTTTTATTTAAAATTACGTTGTCGCTTAAATTTTAAAATCGAAAAAATAGCCAGAAGCTAACAACTGCATTAAAGTTAGTAAAGTTACAGCCTATATACGTCCCACTGCTGGGCTCAGGCCTCCCCTCATTTCTGAGAGGGTTTTAGGGCAAGGAAGTGTCCGCCGCGCCGCCCAAATGCGTGTTGACGAACTTCACATGTCTTCGAAATATTTTTTTTCTTATTCCTCAGACATGCAGGTTTCCTCACGATGTTTTCCTTCACCGCCGAGCACGTGGTAAATCAGCACTTAAAATTGCAATTAACAATTTCATTGGTGCCGGCGGGGATCGAACCCGGGTTACTTGCGTTCTGTTATATTTACAGCGAGCGTTAACCACTGAGCTACCACGGCTCACTGCTGCATATATTAATTAATAATAATAATTGAATTTTATTCAACGCGTAGTCATTAGCATTTATTTAGCATTAGCATCTACTTTCCATCATCTAATGACACACCTGGACTGTGTGCTCGTTTAACCGTCCTTACAAGCTCGTATCTGCGCTTATGATAATTTGGGAACGGGCTAGGCTACCGATACGCGACTAAGATAAAACACTATTGGGCTTAGTAGGTGCGAGTAGTTAACTAAAACTTTATACATTTACATTTTTAATACAGAATACAATGAAACTATGTCTGTAGTTCGGCAGCATATCCCTCACAAAACTCAAAGTAAAATATACTGCGTTTGTCAATTCGCCTGTTATGCGTGGGAACGAACCCTTTGGTAACAAACTCATAACCCCCGTTATGAGGTAACCTATTTTGAGGCCTATGTTCAGAAGTAGACTTATAATAAGCTGTATCATCATCATTATTAGAGGAAATACCACAAAGCACGGTCCTGAGCCACCTGCATCCATCGACTTCCTGCATGTCTTACCAGGTGGTCATAGATTGAATCGTAATTATTTCACATTTATTTTACTATTGAGTAATATATAAGAATAAATAAATACCGTTCTGAATGTTAATATCAATATTTCACTGTAAAATTGAAATTGGCTTCCTTATAAACCGGCTTTGCGGATCTTGGAAGTCGATTCCTACAGCTCGCATACAGATGTGAATCGTGTGTTGCTTACTAATGAAGTAACTGCTTTATGCACTTGTCTTTAGCACTGTACACATTATTGTTACACCAGCGGAGCAAAAAGCCAGATAACTTTTACAGAGTGGTTGCGTAATTGTTTATTAAATTTCATAACTAGTTAATTACTTAAGAGCTACTTTAATTTGTTCGAACGGTAAATTTACTTAAAATAATATACTCCGCGTTCATGTTTCATGGAACCTTTTTTAATTTAAGATAACAAAAGCTTCTTTTAATATTAAAATTTTAATCAACTTGCGCATACCTAATTTTAGCGTACTTCTTGCTTATTACTAATTATTTAGACACCAACGAAAAACGATAAGTGAAAATGATAAATAAACTCTCTTTTAAAATCTTAAAAACAAAAACGTTTAAAGCATAGTTTACTTAGTATAATTCGAACACAGTCTAGGGGACTGAATTGAGTTTTTTTTTTAATGCAACGGTTTCTCAAATCAATGCATATGCAACGGCAAATTTTTGCTTCGAAGCACATAACTTTCACTCACATTTTTTGTTTTTATTATATCACGACAGATATTATAAAAGTTCCTCTATAAAAGCTATTTTCTTGTCGATGGGTAAATTACCATTTCATCCTTTTATACACCAAATCCATTAATTCCTTATCATGTAATCTTATCATATTTATTTGCTCGACTACATGGCATATATGTATGCTCACCAAACTTTTCCTTCGCCATTTTCTACAATTTTTTATAATGTTTTTAATAAACCTGTAATGTCATAAAATGTGGTCAATAACTCCATTTACGTTCTAATGCAAAGTATTTCTTTTTACCCATTGCAATTATTTTTTCATTCATAATCATATCAACCTATACTCATCTACCAAAATGAACTCAAATACGAGAAATAATGCCTCACAGCCTGTTTTTTTATGGGATAGGGTGACAAACGAGCACACAGTCCACCTGATGGTAAGTGGTTGCTGTGGCCCATAGACATCTACATAGATAGACAGATGCGTTTTAACCCGTGAGGACTAAGATGGAATGCCTCGTTTCCAGTAAAAAGGGTCTCCGGTTCTCTACACTCACCATACGAAACACAGCAGCATTAAGCTACTACATTTGACGCCGGTATTCTGTGAGAGTGTGGTCCTTCCCCGGTCGAGCCGACCCATTCGTGCTGCAACTATACTACTAATATAACTGCAGCATGGCTCTACGACGTATAAAATATTATAGAGGCTCTGTATATCCTTCAGATCGGAACATAGCAATGCAAGCTCTGCTATTTGGCAGAGAATTTACACTTATGAGACATTAGTTCCTTAAAATGTTACTAAAAGTTATGTAACAGGTATTGAATACTGAACTATTGTTAATGCACTTCTGTGGATCGACTGTGATCATAGTAGTCAACTAACATTGATAAATTAACTCATAGTTTCCTTTCAAAACGCATAAATCTAATGGTAAGTGAATGCGAGTCTCGATTATGATGTTTTATAATGTCCTAGGCAAGCTTAAAAAAAGGCATTTTTGGTTTATGTATATCTGGTAGGTGTTAAACCGCCAAATTCCAGACTCCGGGCTGCTACTGAAATTTCTTGACAGTAAAACTTAATAACTGACTTATTTTAGCCCGACCCGGATTTCGAAACGGGGACGTCATGTTAAGCGTTCGCGTTTACGTCCACTAAACCAAATAGGCAGTCACATAACACTTCCACCGTCATCTTAGTTTTGCCCACTTGGCCCCTTCCATTTCTGACAGGATTATGTAACTATTCGTCCGCCGTGCAAACACGCACTGAAGGAGCTTGTGCGTGTTAGTGGACTTCACGTGTCCTCGAAATGTTTTAATTACTCAGACGTGCTGGTTTCCTCACGGTGTTATCCTTCACCACTGAACGCGTGTTAAATCAGAGCTTAAAATTTAAACTGTTTTATTGGTGCCAGCGAAGATCAAACCCGTGTACCTTGCGTACTGTTAAATTTATTAACCCCAAAGCTTACTCTTAAACTATTCGTTATATATTTATGTATGACATACATCTTGCAAATGATTTTTATATTTTACGCGAGAAATTCAAAGTATAGGACTTGTTACCAGTACTTCTATAGCTTTCAGCTATTTCGTGTCATAATATCCAAACTTCAATTAACACTTAGTTTACTTTATAGAGTATCGTTATCTATACTTACATAATATATAACCATAAAAGTAAAACTCACTATTAGAAGATCGTTCAGATAAAGTCGATGCTATGCCATTCAATGCCACCTGCACTTTTTTACTAAATAGTTTAACAGGTTTATTTTGAATCTTAAATTTTAGACTCGAGAGTTTATTTTTAAATATGTTTTGGGACCGTAAAGGGAATATTTGATGTGGTAATCTGGTATGCCAAAGCTATAGCCATTGACGCTACGCTACATAGATTCTGATGTGACTATTAAATATCAATATTATTAAAAAGAGGGGGCGAGTTATTCATGATCGTTATCGGTACTAACACCTTGTTTGTTTATTAAACAACTTTCGATCGATATTTATCAACAAAGTATCCTTTAGATGTCTACAGCATCTGTTCATGAAATGTTGATGGTATAATAAATTATGTATCAAATAGATGGCGTTTTTAAAACATGTGCATTTGTAATAAATTATAAATTTCTTTGCAAGTGTAACATATTGATATATTTTTCCTAGTAAACGAGTAAAAACTTCCGGTTTCGACTTTCACTAAGTTGTTACGTTATAAGAGTACATACGTATTATTATTATTGTGGTTCATTTGTTGTGGGCTGCCTTGTTGGCTTAGTAGTTTCAGACGTTACAGATTTGAAAACCGTGTTGGTCCAGAATCAGTAATTGCCTTTTTTTCTTACAGAAATTCTCAGTTGGCGGTGTTTCACCTCCGTACCTCAAATAGCTCGTAAGGCCAGTGGTCCTGTGCTTGATCTACCTCCCGTCGAATCATATTGCCATCGACTGATTGAGGAAATAGAAATTGCGCTTGTGCTTGCTCATATATTCGTGTTCTATAATTCTGTCCAACGCAGATGGATAGTCTACGCTGAAACTGGCCGCAGTGATCAAAATTCGGGGTGGAATTTTTTTATTTCTGCGTTGTGTTGCGTATAGGTTTTTATACGACAATTATATACTTAATTATAATGTGTCTGTCCTCAAATAAAGTAGTAAATAGTAATTTAGTTCTAGATTTGTCATCTTTAATGTGTAAGTTGACTGCTCTAAATTAACTTTTGTTATTATTTATAGAGCAATACAAAAAAAAACCAAAATTATGTACTCTAATATTAAAATAGAAATTAAATTTTCGAAGTAATTCCCATATAATAGCCAAAATTGAACAATCATTCGAATTGACGCCATGATCGGTACCTATAAAAGGTGTAAAGATTATAGACTATAAAATATAAACATGGATTTCATGCTCTACTATATTTATTCAAACATCAATAGATCGAACTTAGATCAGATAGCTTGCGCTCGAGTCGACCCCTACACAAACAAGAGGTCAAGCCGAGTCATGAAATGAGAACTAAGTGAATACTTCACCAGATAAAAGGTAGGTCGAATGTCTGAGAAAGTACAGTAACGTACAAAAAGGGCATACTTGTATTGCCCTAAATAAAAACGTATGTATTAATCTAACCTTTATTTGATAGCCCTTATAGATAGAGATAACTATCTAAAGTATACTGCCGAACATAGGCATAATTTAATAACGTTATTAAACCCCATTTTTCTTAATATTTCTAGCTCTTTCTTTATTTGCTACTCTATTAAGATAATAAAGTAAAGATTATAAGTTATTACGATTTTTTGTCTATTAAAAATTTATGAAAATAATACAACAGAAGTTACATCATTGATATAAATATTGAATTTCGTTTTTATTATAATAAAATAAAAACACTAGAACAACGGCATCTCGCATATTACAAATATGAAGATGAATAAACTCTTCACGCCCAACAGAATTAAATTGACGTATGAAGCGCTTCGATTTGACCTCAAGATTTTTTAATTCGTCATCTTCGCTCCAACATGACGCATCCCTTTGAATTCTTTGACCATCTTCATCTGTCATTTCAAAATTATTATAGAAAAAAATATATAACACAACAAAGAAAAAGTGCCGGGCTCCCGCTAGGTTGACGGCAGGTTTATCCTTTTTCTGGCACAAACTTTAGATCGGATCTCACCGATCAAAAGAGCAGCAACACTTTTTTAGAAAACGAAATACTCATGTCGTTAAAATTGAATAGCAAAGCGCTTTTTGTGTGAGCTACTTTAGGTAAAATATTTCTGTGATTAAGGTCAATTTATTGCCCTATGTCCATTAAAAGGATATTTTATAATGTTGGTTTTGTCAGGTTAAGCCGGTCTTATTTTGTAATGAACTGCCTATACGAACATATTATAATAAAATGATGTCTTACTGCTTCTATAATCGTAAGGGTGTTTTACCTGTTATGCATCTGTTTAGAAATAGGTCAAGATTATTCAGTGGTAGAGTGGTAAGTTAAGATACATAACCATGCTTACCGCTAATGAGTTCCAACAGACGGTGGGGCCTTCTTGTTTACGCCAAACAAATTAACACCCATACCAGCGTCAGGAAGCAGCGTCAAATACTTTAATACTTTTTTAAAATAAAATGAGGGTGACAAACCAGCAGTCAGCCTGATGGTAAATGGATGCTGTGGCCCATAGACATCTACATTTATCCTCAATTAAGAATCAAAATGCAAATGCGTTGTCACCCCTGAGGTCTGAGATTGAATTCCTCATTTCCAGTAGAGGCTGTTTATCTGAATTTTACGCGCTGATGAAGAAGGAATAAGAAGAAGAAGAAGTAATGAGAAAGAGAATAGACATATACAGATAGGACAACTATTAGTAATGCATAATAGGATTTGTAAGCCTCAATACTTAGAAATAACGGTAAAAATTTGAATTAAGAAACACTTGATTTTTTATACGTGGTAGAGCCACGCTGCAGCTGCAATGTTTGGCTGAGGCACGAACGAAGTCGGGAGTCGGGAGGACCATGCTATCGCAGAATACCAGCGTAGAACAGCAGATGTTGTGTTTTGTATGGTGAGTGTAGAGAACTGGAGACCCTTTAAACTGGTAACGAGGCATTTTTTAGTCCGAGGACTAAAAAGAAATGAGTGACAACGCATCTGTATTTTAATTCTGATTTGAGGATATATATATATATATATATATATATATATATATATATATATATATATATATATGTCTATGTCAATACATCCATTTACCATCAGATGGATTACGTACCCGTTTGTCACCCTTAATAAAAATATTCATTAGAATTGTTCTTATACCTGCCGGATATTATTAATTTAACCTTTTTTTACGTTTCAGTACGGCGTAGAATAAAATGGTCTCAATGTGACTAGAGTGAACGTCTAATACTAATACCATGTTTCCTTCATATTACTCATATCGTTTAGGTTTTGTTCAACTAGCACACGTATGTGACACGGCCATAGTGACGAGCGCGATGTAGGTACCTACTTGTCGTATGGATCATACAGCGATTGCGCTGGTATACTTGATTTAGAAATGCCGTCAAAACTAACTAACGTTTTGTTCAACTAGCACACGTATGTGACACGGCCATAGTGACGAGCGCGATGTAGGTACCTACTTGTCGTATGGATCATACAGCGATTGCGCTGGTATACTTGATTTTGAAAGGCCGTCAAAACTAACTAACGTTTTGTTCAACTAGCACTCGTATGTGACACGGCCATAGTGACGAGCGCGATGTAGGTACCTACTTGTCGTATGGATCATACAGCGATTGCGCTGGTATACTTGATTTTGAAATGCCGTCAAAACTAACTAACGTTTTGTTCAACTAGCACACGTATGTGACACGGCCATAGTGACGAGCGCGATGTAGGTACCTACTTGTCGTATGGATCATACAGCGATTGCGCTGGTATACTTGATTTTGAAATGCCGTCAAAACTAACTAACGTTTTGTTCAACTAGCACACGTATGTGACACGGCCATAGTGACGAGCGCGACATAGGTACCTACTTGTCGTATGGATCATACAGCGATTGCGCTGGTATACTTGATTTAGAAATGCCGTCAAAACTAACGTAACTATTCATCATTCATTCATTCATTAGAGCCTATCTTGTTTCTAAGTCCACTGTTGAAGATAGGTCTCCACCATAGATTGCCCCACAGTGGGACACTTTCCATTAATACCACGCATGGCGGGCGGATTAGCCACCGCAGTGAGTATTGAATTGTTATAAGAACAATACTGCATTCCATCCCTGTCTTAGTTTCACTCTGATGCCTCATTTGACACCCTCCCATGGAATGATATCTGTAGTAGATTCACTAACTAGATAAGTTCAAGCTGGCAATATTCACCTGGTGACGTGGTTCAACGAGAACATACACAATTGACTTCATCCGTTTGATATTGCCGTGTGGGCGACGCGCGAGCTTGTCAACTAGTTTTAACGCACGAGCGTTTTATACATGAAAATTTTAATATAATTTCTATTTTATATGTGAACAGGTCTTTAATTGCATTTAAAGTGCTGCATTCTTACTTAGTTAGTTCAGAAGTGTAAAATCAAATAAAATATAAATCGGACTGAAGTAATGACTCGGATTATTTTCTAAGAAATAAGAGGATGCCTGTGCAGTGTAGTTACATGCACAGTCAAAGTGGTATAATTGGATATTTAGAGCAATTTTAATTAACAAAACTTTTATTAAAATATTATATTTTAATAAAATTTGAAAGATGAGTATTTGAAAATTAAAAAGTGAATCGTTTTCTTATATCATGTAGGATCAGCTTTACCCGATTTAGAAAAAAAATTATACTTTGTAAACATGTGTTTCGTGCGTCCGAAACCGCGGCTCCGAAGCGCCGCAGGTCTCAGCTAAACGCTTAACCAATGCGCCCGCCATAAAGCCCCGAACACTTAGAAATAATACTCCTAAATTAAAACTGTATAACATAAAATAAACATTTATACTTACTAGTTCTTGATTCTTTGTGTGAATGACGAAAAAGAGTATAGGTACCCGCGGGTTTTCTTTAGCCGTTTCACAGACCGGACAGAGTAACCTTATTTTGAAGCGGTGGTAGGTTATAAATTACAGTACAAGTTGAAGTTTTCTAAACGAAATTTTAATTTTATATTAATTATTAAAATATATGTGGCAAACCAAGGAAACAAACCCCCCCGGCCACCCACCGAAGCACAACCCCCAAACACCCCCAGCTGGGTACAGTTTTAGAAAAATTCATTGAAACTTTATATTAACAATGGACAATAAACACGGTCGGTTCCTTTTAGCATCTCGCTTTACAGCTTACTATTGAAACATAACAAATGCCTGGAACACCTGTGTACTAACAGTTTCTTTCACATCGCTGCTATATTGTAAGTCCCGTAATTAGGTAGAGTCCTTACTCTTTTAAAACACTTTGTCCATCGTTTTATGGCATTATAAAAACATAAAATTAGCAATGTTGGATTACCATTACAGACCATTAAAATCCATCGAATATAGGCCTCCCATGTAGATTGACTTATAGTGGGTATATATGCCATAATTGTAGTTTTTTTTATAGAATAAGCGTGACAAACGAGCACACAGTCCACCTAGTGATAAGTGGATGCTGTGGCCCATAGACATCTACATTTATCTTCGATTAAGAATTAAAATGTAAATGCGTTGCCACTCCTGAGGACTAAGATGGAATGCCTAGTTTCGATTAAAAAGGGTCTCCGGTTCCCTACACTTACCATACGAAACAGCAGCGTAAGCTGCTATTTTATGTTATTTAAATATTATGTCACTTATACTTTTAATTGACTTTCGTTATTTCATGTTTAGTAAAATAGCGGTAGGCGGTAGAGTAATAAATAAGATTGATATGTTGCTTAGTGAGTACCATAAATACCACTTAACTATGTGATAGGTTGTATCCAAGAATAAATCTGGATATTATGTTTAATGTTCATATATATTTTGTACTACAAATTTAGTATTCCGTACTATGATTTTTAACGCATCTGCAGGCTTCTTTGACTTTTTGAATTAGCTACATATTTTTCATACTCCAAATCGGATTCGGACTCCAAGTTTATTTGGCGCTTTAATGAAAAAAAAAATTACTATAAATTGAGTAGAAAGAATATTTTTCTATTCTTCACGTAATTTTAGTCTAAATAATATACCAAGAACTCAGTCACTATTTGAATAATTCGATACGCCAACAGTTTTCACTTCACGCGGCCTCCGTCAGCCAAAAGTTCTACATATAACTGCAAGATGGCGTTGTTTCATTTATGTTAAGCAACCTAAAGTATTAGAAGCGAACATTGGATATGATATCCATAAAAATTGTTTTTAAATCGAATGTATAAACAATCAACAAATTATAAATTTTAAATCGACAACTGTACATATTTCACAGTAAGCTTCTAGTATTTTTAACGATGTATTTAAATAAATATAATTAGTTTCAAGTAATAAAAAATATGTTTTTCTATAGACCAATTTCAAATATAAAATATTTTCAGCAAAATAGATGGAAATTTAAAAACAATTTATTTTCGTAATGTTAACAAATGATGGTTACAATAAATTATATTGCTGAGTGAGAAAAGCAATATTTGAAAACTTTTTAATTTTCAAATGTGTTCTTCAATTATCTCAGCCATTCATCTAAGTCAATGCTCATAAGCGGCGACCGAAGTAACATTTTTGATACTTACACTAGATAATTAAAAGTAAATTTAGAATTATGTTATGCTTATTTTTAATAACCCTAAAATCCATTAATATTTTTTTATAAAATGCACTAACAAAGGAGTTGACAGTCCACATGATGGGAAGTAGCTTCTGGAGCAAAACGAGGCTACAGATGAGTTATCAACTCTGAGGAGTTCTTTTTTGTAGAAGAGAGAGCAAACGAGCAGCGGCTCACCTGATGGAATGCCTTGGACACATCAATGCGCGCATAACTGTTCGACGGTAGGTATAGTGGGAAAGAGGAGCGTACTTAGACGGACTTTTAAACACAAAAGGAATCCCAAGACTTAATTTTATTGGCTCCCTATGCCCTTCAAATCGGAAAATACAGTCTTCATTCGCGGAAATAGGTAACTTATTTTGTATATATAATCTGAATTTTAATTTTTTGTATGGTGTGCAATAAAGAATATTAAATAAAAATTAAATAAATAAGAGGGCGCTATATACCCAGATGGACTTCCACACAAAAAATAAGTTCCAGCGACTTCTCATACTGACTGTCTATACATTTCAGACCACAATACGCAAACTGTTGCTTGGCAATATAAAAAGATAAGAGTCTGTTAATATCTATCCATAATGACTTTTTTTTTACCTTTTACACTAAAATCTTAACCTTACGTGATAGAGCCATACTGCAGCCATATTATAGTTATAGCACGAATGGGTCGGCTCGATCGGGACAAGACAGCGCTCTCACAAATATGAGCGTAAAATAGCAGCGTAATGCTGCTGTGTTTTTATGGTGCGCTCTCACAAATATCAGCGTAAAATAGCAGCGTAATGCTGCTGTGTTTTTTATGGTGAGTGTAGAGAACCGGAGACACTTTTTACTGGAATCGAGGGATTCCATCTTTGTCCTCAAGGGCGAAAAAGCATTTGCATTTTGATTCCTAACTGAGGATAGGTCAGTTTATGGAACACAACATCCACTTACCATCAGGTAGACCGTGTACTCGTTTGTCACCCAATGCTATAAAAATAACTTATATAACAATAATAATATAATCAATCATTTATTGACAAAAATGTTATTGATAACATGCATCGATAAGATATTGATTGATAACAAAACACTACCCCCCAAGTACCCCATACAATTTCATCAAAATCTGAAAACAAAATTTTAAATAAAAATATTTTTGATTATTTATGTATCTTAAGTCAAAATATCAAAATCGATAAGCCCACCTATTTTTGTTTAAGACGTGAAAGCTACGGTTGGCAACGAACAATTCGAGGGTGCTGGTGACTCAGCGAAATAATATTATTGCTTTTTTCAAGTTCCATTGAATCATCGAAACTTGCTAATGGTAGGCCGTATGTATATTATACGGAATGATGACGAATGCTTAGTATGCGAAAGAAAGGTAACTGTCTGCAATGTTTTATTGGGGGGTGTAACTCTCAAGCTCCATGCTCCTGTCACTAACGTATAATTATGAATATAAGGAAAAAGGTTCAAAGTAAATTCCTCCGACTGTGAGGTTTTAAGGAAATTTAAATTTATACCATAAGATAGAAGACTGTATTAAGTACCGGAACCAAATCATGTGTCTTGTGTTAAACCCAGCCAAATCCATAGTTTGTGTAACAAACAGAAATTCTTATTTTTAGGCATGTTCACATTGTGATTTTTCTCAGATCTATAACACTGTGACGTCGTGTGTGAATTTATAGCGTAGGACACGAGATTGTCTACTTGATGTTCCGTGATACTATACCGCTTTTTACATGAACATTATTCAAACCTAACCTTACTTTTACAAAATGGTAAGTGAACACCAAAAATAAAAAAATAAACCATCAAATGCATATTTAGATAATAAATCACTATACTTTAGATGCTTACAAGTATAAGTAATAGGTCCTTACACATGATATTGGCGTTTTGTACGGGAGGATTATAAAGTCATTTTTTTTTTGTAATATATATTTAATTAATCAAAGTATGCACCGTTGCTATCTATCCACTTTTGCCATCTCGTAGGTAGTTCATTGATCCCTTTACTTAAAAAAAAAACATGGGGGCGAGAATCAATAAACTCTTTGAAGGCGGTTTGGACTGCTGCATCGGAGTAGAATTTTTTTCCTTGTAAGAAATTGTCCAAATTCCGGAAAAAATGGTAATCTATTGGAGCAAGGTCCGGGGAGGTGGATGTAGCAGACATTCCAATTGCAGCTTCATCTAACTTAGTGATTGTTTGTTGTGCAGTGTGTGGTCTTGCGTTGTCGTTAAGCAGTAGTTGCCTAAAGCGATTGATCAATCTCATATGTTTAGCAGCTAGTTCTTCCCTCATGGTTTGCAGTTGCTGACAATAGATATCTGCCGTAATCGTTTGGCCAGATTGAAAGCTGTAGTGAACGACACCTCAAACTAATTTTCTTTAATTTTCGTTTAGGGCAGGTTTTGCCTGGGTCTACAGATTTCAGCCGTTGCGACGAGCGCTTCCAATTATCTTACAGTATCATCCATTTTTCATCACAAGTCATGGTTCAATTAAAAATCCCTTCATTTTTGTGTCGGTTGAGCAAAGTAACACAGCAGTCGACAAGTATTTGCAAGTTCGATACACTCAATTCATGAGGTACCCATCGTTCAAGTTTTGTTACTATCCCGATTTGCTTCAAGTTGATTAATACAATTATATCACTTAGCCCGAAGCCTGAAGCTATCTCTGAAGTGCTTTGTGATGGATCCGCTTCCACAAAAGCCTTTAATTCTTCATTTTCCACTTTGGTCTCCGGCCGTCCACAGAGTTGGTTCTGAAGGTCGTAATTTCCAGAACGAAAACGTTGAAACCAGAAACGTACCATGATTTCTTTTGCGACATCAGCGCCGTACACATCATTAATCCTTCGAGCTCGTGCTGCAACACTGGTGCCACGGTAGAACTCGTACTCCTAAATATACCGATATTTCCATTGTGCGGTAATAAGCGACGCCAAAGAAAAAAATAATGAGGAAAAACAAATGAATGACTGTTTTCAAAACTCAAATGTACCCGCTAACTGAATGTATAAATTTGAATTCGGAATTCTTAACCAAAGAGGGGATATTTCAAATCAATGTGGTCAGTACGACAAAACGCTAATTTCATATATAGGGACCCAATATTTTGATGTGCATTTTATCAGTATCAATACTATAATTACTATACTTGTAACACAGAAGCATTTCACAATATTTGGAGCTGGTTCTCGTGATCACCAATATCAATCTTATGACAATCAAACCTTAAAAAATCAAAAGGTTGTGTGGTTTGACATTGACAGTGTTTGACATTTTATTTTGAATAATCAGCCCACCTAACTAAGTCGTTTTAATAGTATTATTATATATAAAGTCTAAAGAGCTGCAAGCTACTCGGATCACTTAAAAAATGTGGGTTTAAATAGAGAATTGTAAAAAAAGTTATAGCTCACTAACCCCTTCGCATGTTACGACCAAAAAAGTAAAAAAAGCAGACTCAAATTACTAATAAGAGTTAGCAAATTGCCCATTAACTACGAATTTTAAGGCTAGTCTGGACCTCCAAAAACTAAATCGGGATTGAAATTATATAATTGTCAAAGAGTTTAATCTACACTTCAACAACTTATTAAATAAACCTAAATATTGTGTGAATTACGATCCAATTTGGATCACTAGGCGACCATTGGTAACTATAATAATATCCCCTTGGGAATTATAGGTCACGACGCTTTGTATGTCAATATGAATGCAATTTTGCTTGCAAATATCGTAAGAAAATATGCATGTCTGAGAAGAATCCTATTTTTATTGATTCTTAAAACTTTTGCAGTATTTTCTATAAAAACTTCTAGTCCGATGGGTTCATCTTCATTTTCATATATTTATTACAACAATTATGAACATAACTTATATTTGAAGTCCTCGCTACGCTAAAAAAAATTTGCAGGTCGATATATGTAATCACTAAGATACTTTCTCACAGAACAAAGCCTTGTTTTAAAAGTATCTCACCGCCATCATGTACTATCACGTACCATCATGTACCAAACACCGAGGTTGTATGGGTTACCGAAGATACACAAACCAAACGCTCCATTACGTCCTATAGAGAATCGATTCACCAACTTATAGGCTGGCATAACACTTGGCAAAAATACATTCACCACTGAGAGGACATACCAGAGCACTCACAAAGCATTCATACCATTTTGTTAGTGAGATAAAAGACCTAAATCTCGCTGAAAATGAAACTATGGTCATTTTTGATGTTCAGTCACTATTCACTTGCCTACCTATTGAAGACTGCATCTCAATTGTAACTAGGAAGCTAGAAGATAATAACATGCCTGCTGAATATGCAGTATTGCATAAACACTGCCTCACATCTGGCTATCTATTGTGGAAGGAGGAGTTCTACAAGCAAGTAGATGGTGTGGCGATGGGCTCACCTGTATCGCCCATAGTCGCCGACATATTCGAGGAGAAAGCCCTTCTTACTGCTCCTATAAATTCAAGATTCTACAAGCGGTACGTAGACGATATTTTCACAATTTTACCATCTGATGAAAGTAACTGCATTTTTAGACCACCTTACCTCTACTCTACCTCTCCTCTACTCTACCTCTACCTCTATAAACTCTAAAATACAATTCACAATGGAGTTAGAGGCAAATAATTCTTTAGCTTTCCTAGATGTTTTAGTCATTCGAAATCCTGATAACACTATTGGTCACACCGTGTATAGCAAAAAGACCCATACCAACCGATATTTAAATGGTGAATCTCACCATCATCCTTCAGAGTTAGCTACCGTGGGTAAATCTTTGTTTCAGAGAGCCGCCGAGCTTCAGCACGTCAAGCAAGTATTGCAAGACAATAAGCTTCGGGTCCCGCGCCTACGTCACAGTGACCGAGTGAAGCTGGCCACAGTCGAGCGTGTGCCTGCTGTACTACCATATGTTAGAGGAGTCACAGACAAGGTTGGCTACATCTTGAAGCGAGCTTCCATTAAAACATACTACAGGCCGCCGAAGAAGATTAGTCAATTTTTACCATCCGTCAAGTGTAATATCCCTCTACAATATGCAGGAGTGTACAAGTTAGATTGTGAATGTGGTCTCTCTTACATAGGTCAAACAAAAAGATCCATAAAAACCCGCGTGAAAGAACATACAGCTGACGTGAAGCACCGACGCTCCGGGAAGTCTGCAGTCTGAAGTCCCCACTATTACTACGGATTTAATAAACCATTCCTACCAAGGACGATACGCGAGTCTATTGAAATTAAAAAACATCCTAATTTCAATAGAGAGTATGGATGAGATTTTTTTTTGCGCCCGAAGCAAATATGGGCAACCCTCCGGAAAACGGGGGGAGGGAGGTGGGGAATGCTCATAGCATACCACGCAGCCGGCTGCGTGGTTATGTGGAGACTTTTACCCACTAAACCCCACCTTTTAGGGACTGGCTTAACGGTCTAACTAGAGATCTCTAAGCCGTATACGAACGCGACCCTCCTTGGCAGAAAGGAGGGCGCAAGCGGCGAAAAGCCGCTTAGACGAGTGCCTAACTAAGGCAGGTTAAGGGATGTGTTATGTAGGCTCGGCCTGAGCCGCCAGGAGGCAGTTCAGGTCAGCCGAAAGCTTGTTGGGGGGCGCGAGAGAGTTTCTCGGTCTGCGCACACTATGGCGAGTGTGGATAGGGGCTGCATAGGCAGCTGTCTCACGAATGAGATGATTTGGGTGGGACTCTGAGGCTTTGAAAAATCTCTCAGAGAGTGATTTAAGGAACTGCTGGATTGTTGGGAGCTCTAAGTCTCGGTGTAGGTCGGCATTACGGACATAATAGGGCGAGTTTGTGGCCCTACGACAAAATAGATTTTGAACCATTTGAAGTTCATTTATAGTTTTGGGCTTAGCATGTGCGAAAATGGAAGCCGCGTAGGTCATGACAGGTCGTATGCAGACCTTATATAGGGTTCGCTTGTTGCAGAGGGACATTTTACTGTGTCTGCCCAACATGCTGTTGAGCCTACCCATGTAAAATCGTACGGTGCGAGTAACCTTCTTGATATGGGGTTCGAAAGTGAGCCTTGCATCAAGGGTGACGCCTAAATATTTGGCTGTAGTTTGCCATGGGACAGGGGTTCCTAACATCCTGATTGGCGGAGTGGGGGTGGGACGGCGTCGTTTATATTCAAAGCAAACGGCGGCAAAAAGCTCTTCTCCGGGTTTACGTCGATACGCCATTTTTGGAACCAAGCTCCTAAGTCGCTTACTGACTTTTGGATCTTGTTCCGAATCTGTGGCAGTGAGTTGCCTTTAGAGTAAAGGGCTGTGTCATCTGCGAAGAGGGCTAGTTTAACACCATTTGACGGGATAGGGATGACGTTGGTGAATAGTATATATAGGAGGGGGGGCAAGCACAGAGCCTTGAGGGACACCGGCTTTGATTTGACGAGTAGAGGATAGCGTGCCTTCGTGTCTAAAGCGAAAGGTACGATCCTTCAGATAGGAGGCTACAAGGCGAACGAGACGGTCTGGGAGGCCTAAGTCGTACAATTTGTAGATAAGGCCCTCGTGCCAGACTCTGTCGAATGCCTTGGCAATGTCGAAGAAGACCGCGATGGTTTTTTGACGACGAGGATAAAAACCGCTGAGGATATATTCCACTATGCGGTGAACTTGCTGGGGGCACGAGTGTTTGGCTCGAAACCCGAATTGTTGTGGGATGACAAGAGGGTCGCCGTCTGTGGGAAACAAATGGCGCCTCATGCGCACGAGAATGACTCGTTCGAAAAGTTTGCCCATGGCCTTGAGGAGGCTGATGTGACGGTAATTGGACGGGAGGTGGTAAGGTTTGCCTAGCTTGGGAATACCAATGACAGTTGCCTCTTTCCAAGAGGTGGGAAAATAGCTGAAGTCGAAGCAGGCGTTGAAGATTATAGCCAATACGATCACCTGCTCCGGAAAGTATTTGAGAGCTTGGTTGGAGATACCATCCGCACCCGGTGCTATTTTGGGCTTAAGTCCTTTGATGGTAGATGCAATCTCATCTTTGGACACAGTGATAGGGTCAGAGGCGGTAGGGGGCGAGTTCCGGCGACGGACCTCGTCCTCCACTAGTTGGATGTGTATGGGGTCAGTGGGTTGTGAGCTGGGAGAGCATTGAGCGGCGACGCTGTCGGCGAAGCACTCAGCCTTTTCTTCGTCCTCGAAGGCAATAGAGCCGTCGGGACGAGACAGAGGGGGAGTATGCGTTATAGCGTCTATGCGGAGGGCTCTCGCCATCTGGTAGTACGCTGGTGTGGGAGGGAGAGATTTTCTCCATGAGATTGCCCCTTTCGAGGTCTCTGTAATCTTGGAGGCGGTAACGGAGTTTGCGTTGAAGGCGGTGGGCCGCGAGTCTATATTCGGGAGTGGGATAGCGTGCAGCTCTACGGAGGGCAGCTTTTTTGGCTTTACGGTTGCTAATATCTACAGGAAGACTAGTTTTAGCAACCGGAACAACCTTTTCATTCTCTTTAAGAGAGGATGTTATAAGTGAGGCGAGATTTTCGACCGCGGTATCTATTTTCCCCGTACTGTCGAGGACGTCGGAAGAAAGGGTTATGGGAGGGTCCGGAGAATCTATAGCCGAGGCTAGGGACTTCTTGAAGCCCTTCCAGTTGGTGTAGGTTTTGGAAGTGGGAGTTGGAGATGGCTAATGGCCAAGGGAAGGAGGGATACAGGACGGTGGTCGGATCCTAGATCATCGAGAGACTCGATTGCTCTAAGGTTAAGGGAGACTCCTTTAACTAGAGCGAAGTCTAGCACGTCAGGAGCGTAGTTAACATTGTCGGGATAGTGGGTGACAGCGAGGGGGGCTGTAGACAGTCAGGTCGAGAGACTGAGTGATATTGAGCAGCACCCTGCCACTACTGGTAGTAGTGCGGCAGGTCCATTCAGTATGCTTGGAGTTAAAGTCTCCAAACATAATGACTGAACCGCCTAATGCAAGGAAGGCTTCGAAATCACTCTTAACGGAGAGGGTTCCGCTAGGGATATAGCAAGAGGCTATAATGATTGACTGGTGTCCAGTCATGGCTAATCTAGTGATAGTGGCTTCCATACTGGTAAGCGTCGGAGTGGGTATGTGGGAGCAATGAAGGGACTTTTTGTAATAAATGGCAGTACCGCCGCCTTTGCGGTCGGGTCTGTCATTACGCAGAAGTGAATAATTTTTAATAGAAAGGCCTTTAGAGACCTTGGGGCTGAGGTGGGTCTCCTGAAGGAGGAGGAGGTCGGCTTTGCGATCTCGAAGAAATAGCCTAAGCTCTGGGAGGTTATTTCGCAAACCGCGGATATTGAATGAAACAAGCGACAAACCCTTTGGTTTGATACGACCGTGCGATATTGCGAGAGCAGAGGGCTCCGGCATAGTGTTATTACAAAGACCTTAGTAGGTTGATGTGCTCAGTAAGAGCAAGGAGACGGTCCTGAGGGGACTGAGCGGTGCGCAGTTTACGCGCAAGGATAAAGATTTCCTCTATATTGATCTTATTCATAGTGTTATACACTAGGCTTTGATCTTCTACTACAGAGTCTGCCTGTTTTTGTGGGTCGGCGGAGGGCCGCGGGATATTTGACGCCTTTGGGAACCAATGGGTTTATTTGAAGCGGCGCAGGCTGGGAGAGCGGAAGGCTCATAAGGGGCCGAGGAGGGCCCTGAGGTGGCCGATAGGGGCCCTGAGGGGGCCGATAGATACCCTGTGTGGGCTGAGATGAGCCCTGAGGGGGGCTGAGGTAGGGGCTGGCCCTGGCGGGGCTTGCGGCTTACAAGAGCCGGGAAGGTTTCGGTCATTGACCTGGGGTGAAGCTTTGTGGCTCGGAGGTGGGCGAGGAGCGCGAGGGCAACCTCTAAAATTGGCCGGGTGGCCTGTTTGTCCGCAAAGGACACATGAGGGTTGGAGATTCGGCGTTTTTGGGCCGAGGGCACTCTTTCGAGTGATGGGGTTCTAGGCACTTAACGCACCTGGGTGGAGCTGAGCAGTTGGCTGCCGCGTACCCACAGAGTTGGCAGCGGTGGCACTGCGCTGGGTAACCGCGCCGGTGTGGGGCTTCGACCTTTACACGCGACAGGCCGCACACAGTGCGTACCTCGCGGAAGATGGCCTTCGTCTGCGGCACATTGGTGAGAACGAGGAGGGCGAGGTTAAATCTTTCGCCCCTGCTGCTGTGCATTTTGTGCAGCAGCCTCTATGGGGAAGCCTTGGGACTTAAGGTCTTCCAGAATGTCCTCGTTTGCGAGTTCATAAGGAGCTCCGCGGAGGACTGCCTTAACCTTCCTTTCTTCGGCGAGGGCGTATGTGTGATAGGACCGTGTGTCCTATCACACATACTCGGTCGTGAAGAGACGGGTTATATTCCGGAAGTCTTCTATAGACACCGGCATGATTTTGATGGCCTCGCCGACATTGGTGGCTTGGTCATATTTGAAACCCATATCGTAGAGGGTTTTGGATAACTGTGTGAATTTAGCCTTGTCTCTGAGAAAGACAGGGGGCGGGACTTGGTTTTTAGCCAATTTGGGAGCGCTGCGGGTTGCTGGCTTGGCGGTAGTGTCTTTCGACTAAGAGGTGGCAGCGTTTGGGGCTGCGGAAGTAGGAGCAACGGTGGGAGCTGCGGAGGCAGAGGCAGCGGCGGAGGGTGTGCGGGCGGCGGCGGCGGCCGACGGGGCGGGAGGAGTGCAGGAAGTCGCGGCGCGTTTCGGGCCGCGCTTAGATTTCACTAGCGTGAATTGGGCTGAGTCCGTTATCGTTCCTTCAGAGTCGGATGAATCCGAGGAGCCGGTGGAGCTGAGGGCGGTCCTCTTTCGGGAAGAGGAGGTAACGGACATGGTGTCCGAGTGCTCCATATCGGAGTCGGGGGGACGCGGGTGAGTCGGTCTGCGGGGCAGCCGCTTGGGTCGCGGGGAAAGCCGCGAAGACGGGCGGGGGGACACATGCCTTAGGGGCAATGGGAGAAAAAGCGTTGACGAGAGCGATCTTGATTTGGATGGGTAGGCCTGTGGCTTGGACGAATTGGGCGACCATGGCCATAAGTTGGCTCCTCGAAATTGCTCATGTATATGGCAGATATGATGCTAGACATGATTTGGACAGGGGGGGTGACGATTTTAGTCTAAGAATCTAGAGGTCCCTGCTCTGAGAAGAACAGGGCCTTGGGTGGCATGATGGGGAGGACTGACGCTCTATTCCCGGAAGCTGGGGTCCCTATGTTCTGACAAGAACAAGGGCTCGCTCTGAGAAGAGCAAGAACGATCTTCCAAGTACCAAACAACAAAGTAACAGTATAACAATAAACAATAACAGAACAATTAAAAGTAAAACAACAAACAAAACAATAAAAGCAAAACGCGCTCAAGCCTCCCCGCCGGAGCGTGGGGGCAAGAACGATGCGAAAACAAAGGACCTCACCAACGGCGTCTGCTCGGCCGGTGTTAGCCGGGGAGAGCGGGGCGCGCGGGCGAGAGGTTGCACTCCGCACGAGGTCGGAGCACGAACTGTATGCACGACCGCACGGGGGCGGTGCGCAGACGGAACTCGATGAGAGTATGGCTGCCATCTGCTTGGGATCCTATAATTAACAAAATTAAACCCAAACCCAAGCATACCACTGCAGAACTTCAGGATACTGTAAGCTCGTTTTGCGTAAATCGGATCGAAAAATTAATATTAAAAAACTGAATGTAGCCGGGCTAACTATGACATTGGGACGTCAAACATCTAAGCCCCCTCCATGACGATGGTGCTGTAAAGCACCCGAAACGTCGGGAATTAAAAATAAGTAAAATCTGTTAAATAAATGCGTTAAAATCCGTAAATTTAGTTTTATTCAAAGCAAGGCTTTACACTAAATTAGCATTATAAAAACGTTATAATTATCATGGCTCAAAATTCTCTAGGTATACCAATATTGCACTGTAAAAAATTTCTACACAGTATTTCAAATACTATTTCAAAAAATTATACCAAATTTCTTGCTTTTTAAAATAATACTTATTATACAAAAAAGGGTTACAAATACTACACGGTACAATTATGGTAATTGAGTTGTGGTCAAAAGACCTGAGGGCTAACAAGAAATGCGTCGTTATCTGTAAAAAAATCATAGCTTTTTACAGATAACGATAAATATTGTCAGTAACTACTACTCAGGCACTCACAAAAAAAAACTTATGCTTATATGTTGTGAGGGTCTGGTCCCTCCCCCGTCAAGCCGCTCCATTTGCACTGAAGCTTATGATAGCTGCATCGTGGTTCTATCTCGTATTTTTTAACTTTGTTACGAATTTGTTTCAAACAATTGTTTACAAATTCATAAAAATATTTTATTTCTCACACTCTGACCTTCAAAAGTAGAAAAAATAATTTCAAAATAAGAACACGCCAGTTTAAAGTTGCAATTAGCATTCGCGCAATTAAACTCTTCATGTGAAATTTCACTGAAAGTCATGCCCCAGTCTCTCACGGTCCTTTATATTATTTACTCATTACTAGTTTTTACACTCGACTTCATCTGCGTAGAAATTCAACTATCACTTATGTTTTTCGATACTTGAACTTTTGTTCATTACTTCAAACTCATGTTTTAGTAGTGGTTGTGGATATTCTTACAGCGCCACTGCAAACTACTCTTTCATCTCTAAATCTCATCTGCTACTAGGGCACTCAGCTGACTGAACGACGAGGCTCTGAAGTCTAAATAATATTAAAACCCATCCACAAATCTCTACCTTAATCCACAAACAAGATACTGTATGTCAGCGTTAGTTATGTGTCTCCGTTCACCAATTCGCTTGTCCAGCGAGATGATTGATGTCTTCTACACTACCTAGAAAAATCCGCCGCAAAATGGCTTTATTTATTTTCTAATATTGCCACATGCTGTTTTGTTAATATTATAGTGTGCTGCAATATTTAAATTTCAAAATAAGAATTAATGGCCCCAATATCTCTCAAGAAAAATCACAACGAAATTTATCATCGCCTTTATAGTTCGGAGCCTTTATTTGTACGTATTGTATCGATCATGAAAATTCGATCGAATTTTTTGATCTTTATAAAATGAAAAGCAAAGAATTATTTACATAATTGTTGAGATACGAACCAAACAACACTATTTTGTATCATGCGTCTGTTACTATACTTTGTCAATGTACATTTGTATTCTGTACCGTACAACTAAACATATAGCTGTAATAGTATTAAGCTATTTGTCGGATTAGAACAAAGAACATAGCTAATTATTTTACTTCTTCCCAATTCTATTCATTTGTTGATTGCGGTAAAATTGTTTTTATGTTTTTTGTTTTTCTATTTGGTATGTATTTAATGGGAAGCGTTTAGCAGCTGTAAACAGGTCTGTGACCTAGCACGGTTGCTAAAGATACCTTATAGTATTTTTAGAGTTAGATTACGCCTTATCAATGTAATTTTATAAGTTTTTGTTTTTATGTAAAGTATGTTTGGATTCAATAAATATTATTATATTTTGGGTTATTGATAGAGTAATCAAATCTGGTTGGGCTGGATAAATACATGAAAGGAAAAATAAATGTACTTAAATATATATTTAATATACTAACATAAATAAATGTTATACTGTACTATACTATACTGTGTTATACTATACTAACATAAAAATGTTATTATATTTTTATTATTATTCATTATTTCATTCATAACCAACTATAAAAACACTGTTAAAAATAAGCCACCTTAAAGTTTGGCTTTTGACAACAAAGATTTTGTATTTGTACATGTTATATTAAATCTTATGTTACTCAAAAACCTTATTACTATTATTACTATATACCAAAAACAAATTAGTGGTTATGAGAGAATTTTTGGCCCATTACATTTCCAAGATACAAATGTGCATATCTCTACATTTAGTTACATAACATAATATACAATATTTATTACAATGAAAATACTAAAAACTTAAATTATGATACAATTCTACTCCACGCGGTATGGCGCCAATAACGTTAACTGCGTTTCCTCGCTGAATGGTTATACTAAGCCTTTGAACGAAAAAAGAATCAGCCCTCTTGTATCCCGCGGCGACGACCAGCCACGGTTTGAGTTCCTTAAAATTTTACTACAGCTAGCCCAATGCGCCTATCGATAGATTCCCAATTTCTCAGATACTAATTGCGCTATTTAGATACATGTTTTAGCTTGCCTTCTATACCCGACTTTATAATCGAGGTATCCCCGTGATGATAGGTCCCGAAAGTGTCTACGCAAGTATCTCTTTATCACTTGTGCTTCTCCGAGGGAAGAGCCATACCACAGTATAATAAAGACATGGATTTATAGACCGTGGTCATACCGTTGGATCTCCTGTCATCACCTATAAAAATTCGACAAAGCTTGAAACAAAAGGTATATTTTAGAGACGAGATCTTTTTGAAGAGTGTTTATATTGTTTCTATTACAATTTAATAACTTCATTTGTTTAATAATCATACACTTTTTCCATTTAAATTAGAATTTCACTCTACAATTATTGGTAAATTGATAAACATTCTCTTTCAAGCTACACCTGTCCATATATTCAATAGGGAAACCAGTTTTCAAAATTGTTCCATATGTATATATTACTAGCGATCCACCCCGGCGTCGCACGGATGATTTCTGGATCTCGACAACAGCGCCACCTACCGTGTCTGATTGAGTTTTTAAACCATCCAGGGATACAAAAAAGTCATAAAATCGGTCGAGCAATTTTAAAGTTTAGCGAGATATTTGCTCGCGATGATCGATTATTGTCTATCAAACTTCTTATTTTCCCTTTAAAGCCTTCATAAAAGCAGTGAAAAAGAAATCACATTATTATCCCCTTTTATCCTTTCAAAAATAGGGCATTAGTAATATAAACATCTCATAGTGTTTTTTGTCTCCATATTATTGTTTACAATGAAAGCTCAATGTTAACACATTTCTAAAGCGTATAAAGGAACCGCACTTTTTTTAGAAATTGACCAATGAGTATTATTAAATGTATTTTAATAATACTCATTGGTCAATTTCTAAAAAAAGGCAAGTTGACAAGTGTATCAAAAGGTAAAGTGTAAAATTATACTTAATTACTTACCCTACCTTTAAGTAAAAAGTATATAAGTAAGCTAAAAGCTGACAAAAATATTCAAATTCGTTCTGGATGCATATCCCAACAACAGACGGGGAACAGTGTCTAATGTATGAAAATGCGAATGAAGGCAAATCCTCTTTACAACAGGAGAGACCCGTGCCAGCAATATACTTACGGACTGATATAGAAAAAAAAGAAAAATGATTCACCTATATTGGACATAATAATTTAAAAAAAGTGTTTGAATGAAACTAGTTTTTACAGATTTTTTTAAACACGATAAAACCCATAAATCCGGTTTTATTACAATGTGTAGTGTTCGTGTAAACATGAGCAATAATTTAAAAAAATTACCATCAGAACGAGGTTCGATCACGGCGTCTAGTCTCACTAGAGACTAGTCATCTGCATCTGCTTCTGACAGGATTATATCGCACGAGCGTGTGCGAAAGGGCCCAATGCTCCCTCTAATCCCTTACTTTCATAGTCAGATGGGCATTTCAACATGACCGGACAGAGATCAGACACAGAACCAAGGCCTGTACGTGCTTTACGTGACACGGGGATGAAACACCGCCAAGTTCCTGACTCCGGGCTATTAGTGAGAATATCTTCACAAAAAATCCTAATAAAATTTGTATCCGGGATCCGTCATCATAAGTCACATTTACCACTACTAGATCCACGTGGCAGTCACACAAAATTGTACTCTAGTAACAAATTTAAACTATGGTAAGGATTATATTAATACATATTTTAATAGAAAATATTACAATATAATAAAAATAGTAAACGAAGCGAAAGTGAAAAGTTGCAAGTGGAACAAACTTCAAAGAATGTATGACTGCCGGAATACTTGCACCGACGTTGAAACTCAATACTCGTTAAAAATTTATATTCATAGCTATAGTTGGTTAGGCCTTATCACTTTGCATGTCATCAAGAAGTTTTTATAGTATACGTATTTGTCTTTCTGACTGCCACGTTTCCTTAAATTTTATACGATAATAAAACCTTTAACAGATTTATCAAGGGTGATTACGGTGACAGGAAGTAGAATAATTTGAGCTTTTTTAAGCATTTTGTTTGAAGCTTGATAAATTACAAGGGTGTATTAGTTATAGATAACATTTCGTAACTTTTTCGCCATGTAGTTGTGACAGGATACTGCCATCTAATCTTTAATGTGAAAAAAATTCTCGTGATAGTTCTCATTAAGAATAACGATTTATTGATATAAAAACAATGTTTATAGTATAAAAAATCGCCTATGTGGGGCAGAGGCAAAGTTGCGAATCGTTACTGTAACTGCTACTTTTCTACTAAGTTGAGTTGTACTTGAGTTGAGTTTTATACGTGGTAGAGCCATGCAGCAATTATATTAGTAGTATAGTCGTAGCACGAATGGTTCGGCTCGACCCGGGAAGGACCACGCTCTCACAGAATACCAGCGTAAAATAGTAGCTTAATGCTGCTGTGTTTCGTATGGTGAGTGTAGAGAACCGGAGACCCTTTTTACTGGAAACGAGACATTCCGTGTTAGTCCTCACGGGTGACAACACATCTGCATTTTGATTCGTAAACGAGGATAGATGTAGATGTCTATGGACCACAGCAACCACTTACTATCAGGTGGACTGTGTGCTCGTTTGTCAACCTTTCCCATAAAAAAGTATAACTATTACGAAAACTTGTCTCTACTATTGAATTGGCTCTTGTCTAGAAATCGGTCGCTTGGAATGATACAAGAAAACGTATTTTGATAAATTATACAATAAATAAACGTTTAACTTTGAAATTAAATGACCAGAAGGAAAATCATAATTGAAGAGAAATCTACGAGTCTTCAATTTATTTTGCCTTTAATCAACAAGAATCAATAAAATGTTTACGCAAATCTTAGATCTGGAATGCCTCTAAATTTATATTTCTCAATAACTCAAACGGATATAATGATGAAAGCGGGATTTCGCAGATTTATAATCTTACGTCAAACGTATTTGGCCTACTTGAAGGAACAGTGAAAGATTTGTAAACTCTGGCAAACGAGCAATGGTTGCCAGAATGCACAAATAGTTTTATTTGCTATGAAAAACTTTTATCCATAAACTATAAAAGTCATGCTCAGTGACTGGGATATTGGTATAACGAAATCGCTGCGTAGTTTCTCACACTCACATTTTTTCCAAGCGATCATGACAGTATTTTTATTGTGATTTATCCGGGCTCCGATTCCCATAACCCAATTTATTTTACTTTATTGAGACATTTTGTTGAACGAGCTGAAGTATAGCATTTCTTTTGTAGTTCGTATTTATTAATAAAATTCTTAATTAGAGAAATAAGTCACGTATACCTAATGTTGGGTGTAGCCCGGGGTAGCTCAGGGGTTAAGCGCACGTTTTTATATACTCATAACATACAGACGAATTTACTGGTAAGTGGTTACTAAAGTCGATGGACATCTGCAGCCAAAAGTTCAAACAAAGAAGATATCAGATGCATTGTCATTTCTAAGGACTAAGATGGAATTCCTCACAGCCTCTAACTATATTTGCTCAATTTCACTTTGAGCCGGAACAAATCAGTGCAAATACTTCTATCTGGTGGCTCGCTATATTTTTCATAATACGCGGATAGCCTAGATTCTCATCCCCGCTTTTACCAATGAAAATGTTTATTGCAATTTTCGGACATTTCCTTGCCCTACAACCCTCTAAAAAATGAGCCGGCCAACGATGGGACGTATATAAGCTATAACTTAACTTTTTAAATTTTAAAATGAATATAAAATCATAACATTTTAAAAGTTATTTTAATTTAAAATTATATATAAATTACAACAAAAATTATATCATATATCATTACTGGTCACAGGTCTTATTTTCGAGTGGGATATGGAGCAAACATTCAGCTGCGTTGCCCTAATGCGTGAAGTCGGACAAATATCATGTTAATTAAGACTAAGTTACTAATGTATTCTATGTTGAATGCTCATTATATTTTAGAAATTGACAAATCAGTATGATCTCATTAACATTATTTTCGAGTAACCACAATCAGTATTACCCATTATCCAAAACTACATTAAATGGCTTTAAAGTTTTAAACGACCTATTAACACTTTAGATAACATAATTATCTTATTAAGATATTAAATTTAATTGTACCCATATTAATCAAAGAACGGCCATTACCGCATTTTTGTTTAAAAGGAAAAAGAGTCATAGAATTAAATCACTGGCATTTTAATTGACAGATATTTTTGACAGGCGTCAGTGTTATATACCTTATCCAGAATAATTTGTTGTGTCTAGATTTCTTAACAAATTAAAAAAAAAAATTCGCAAAATTAATCATAAACATAAATAAAGATAACCTTAATCCTTAGGTAGTCGTATAACACTAATTTGTAACAATAACATTTCTGTCAACAATCAGCAGTGACCAATGTTCAATAATAATAAAACATTGAACAGAAACTATTAAATGTTATATGTAGGTTAGATATTAAATGTGAATTTAGTAGGGATTCCATTTAGATTTAACGTCAATCATGCGATAAAATTATAATAGACAAACAAAGCCCCGGGACGTAACCTCAATCATCGCTCGACAAACAGTTCTCCATATTTGACTTACAATAATTCACTTAGTTCCAAGTTTGGCCGCGTTCCCATGCTTCAATTACTCGTCCTTACAACAGAGCAATGCATTGGAATTGGCCAGAAAATCACGATAAGTATCTTTCGGTTGTCACGAACCAATTCCGGCCGAAACGCTCCCGGTCGAATTCTGAGTGAGAGGACGTGACCTCTAAGCCGGCTTGAACTGTGAAATGCCATGTTCGAACAGCGGGTGGTGTGAGTTGACCAAGCTCAAATATTTTCGATTTGCTTTACAAACGAAAAATTTTGTGACCTTGAATATCAGATGTCGATCAAATGCCACGGTGAAAACACTATCGTATACAACACGGATATAATATAAAAGATTAGTCATTACTCATTACTTTGTTACTTGTAATTGTTAAATAAATAAAATAAAATGTGGTGCAATTGTTTCAAGGTGATGTGGTAAATTAGGAGGAACGACTGCATCGTCCAAGACTGTCGCGTGCCACGTCAGCCATCTTTTTTTTGGGTATCAGGAAACCGCACATACAGTCCACCTAGTAACATCTCGCATAATAGGGTCAAGGCCCGACCTGGAAATCGGACTCAAGGCCCGTCACCCAACCAACTTTTTTATACGTGGTAGAGCCATGCTTCAACTATATTATGGTTGTAGCACGAATGGGTCGGCTCGACCAAGGAATGACCACGCTCTCACAGAATACCAGCGTAAAATAGTAGCTTAATGCTGCTGTGTTTCGTATGGTGAGTGTAGAGAAACGAGGCATTCCATCCTAGTGCCCAGTGGTGGCAAAGTATCTGCGTTTTGATTCTTAATCGAGGATAAATGTAGATGTCTATATATAGATATCTATGAGCCACAGCATCCACTTAACATCAGGTGGACTGTGTGCTCATTTTTCACCCTTTTGCTATAAAAAGAAGAAAATAATAACCATTAAATAAAAAAAAAATAATTAAATAATAATTTTGCTAACAAATGACTTCACCATTTAAATGACGTACTTATGTACTATGAATAGAATAGATTAACTTTATGATAATTACTAAACAGCGATTGCGTTTCCAAACGTTAGTTATGGCAAATCCTTTAGCTTGACATAAACCTATGCATTTTACATGCAAAATTATGATGAATTTGTTTTTTTTTTTTTTTAAATTATGTCTTTCAAGCATGACATATTTCACGAATTATTATTTTTTATAGGAAAAATGCGACTAACGCGCACACAGTCCACCTGATGGTAAATGGATACTGTGACACATCTAACATCGATTAAAATTCAAAATGCCAATGCGTTGATACCCCTGAGTTGGAATGCCACATATCAAACACTACCATACGAACCGCATAGCTACTTTACGGGATGAAGGTGATCCTTCCCTAGTACATATCTCTACCGCGTATTATAAGATGAAGGCCTTAAAAGTGATTAAAATGTGTATTCTCATTAAATGACTTACCACACCACACTGTCGTAGTTCGTTAGTTAGCATTATAATACCCACCGTTATTCACCTTACCGGGCAGGCATTGATTGCCGAAACTTTTGAAATAGTTTCCCTGACCCTTACTGGTCTGTAAGCTTTTGATGGATTTCTAATATCAGATTAGTCACAGAGACACATTCTTTTGTTAGTAAGGTACATTTCAAACAGATGAGGATTATTAGAGGAATATTGAAGATGAAGGAGATTATGAGAGGCATATTTGAAGGAAAAGTCCGCATATTCTCTCTTAACACTGACAGCCTTAATGATGAACGTCATATCTCTATTTTATATTAAAGTATAAACAACATTTTTGGCTGGTCTCCGTTGTTCTCCACATATGAAATTTAAATTATTAATTGTATTATTATTGTAATATTATTCATCGATCGATTACATAGCATACATAATATAAACACACACGCCTGTCACCCAGAGGGGTAGGCAGAGACTACAAACTTCCGTTTGGCACAATCCTGACAAACCTCGCCGCCTCTTCTACATCCTTATACCTACGCATAAATGCTCGTTAGTTAAGGCACGGTAATATAGATAAAATTACCGTGGTTAAGGGTACTCTTAATGTGGCCCATTTTCAATATATCACCAATTTGGTCGATAAACTTTCGCCTAGGACGTGCCTTTCCGACTCGCCGTTCATTTCTGCAATATAAATTAGCTTTGTCACTCTTTCCACATTCATCCTTTCTACAAGACCAAACCACCGAAGCATTACTTTCTTAATCTTGGTCACAATATTGTGTCACTCAGATTCAGCCCTAACATACTTCTTAATGACCGCATTTTTATTGCGTTTATTCTACTCTCGTGCTTCTTCTGCCACACCCAGATTTCACTACTGTACGTTAAAATAGAGACTAACACAGCATGTGTATACGTGTCTTTTTGATATATTGTGCCTTTCCATAATGGAGTGTAGAGCCCCATTTACTCTATTTCCTGCGTTCACTCGTCGTTCTACATCCTTAACAATCTCCCATCTCTGCTAAATACACATCCCAAATCATCTACTTGCTCGACCAACATACATATTAATACGTTTTTATTTTACACTTTCATTGCCACTTTAGGAATTAGGTTAATTTATTTACAGTTTTAGCACAACATGAGAGTAAGTATTCGGTATCGTAAAAGAAAACATAAATTAATAAGCTATTAGACAACAACAGTAGCAGAAAGGATTTCAAATCTACGGTCAATTCCTTATCTAATTTTGAGGACACATTGGAAATGATCGAAGCAGGCAGTGCAGTGGTGCGTTTAACCGTGAAATCCTGAGATAGCTCCGATATCTTCAGATATTGATAACTATAACAAGAAATAGATTAGGGCTGTATTGAACGAAGATAAACTTTGAGTTAGGTAGATGTTTTATTCCTATTAAATTCCCTTCTATTCAGGTATATATCAGATAATTGAAATGCAAAAAAAAACAATTTTTTGGGTATATTATAGGTTACGCTCTGATACTACAAGTGTCTCAAAGGCGCATGTGTCTTAAAAATTGGGACATCTTATTATGTCTACTCGTTGTACCAAACAAACATCTAACGGATTAAAATGTTATAATAGTACATGTCGGCATAGTTATAGGTGATAGTAATCTATAATATTTTTTTATAAATATGCTCAAAATTACAACCGTTTAACAAATTTAATCGATGTAATTAATTATGTCTAATTAATTTCGCTATTTATATTTAAAATCCACAGTTAAAGTCAAAATTACATTTTATTGTTTTATTTTATTTAAAAACCATTATGTAGTCCCAAAAAGAAGGCTATATTTTTCGCTTGTAAGTATTATTATGTATGTGAGTATGCTCTTTTGTGATTTCCTGCAGGTTGAACAGCTTAACGAATAATGATGTGCAAGTTGTCGTTACAATCGTCTCGCCTTCATTCTTGGTGTTTAATAAATGACATAATATTACGGTAATAATGCAAATATGATACTGGTGAAACGTAATAAAAGTATAAGCTACATATTTCTTGTTGTGGCCGAGAATAATATTGTAGCTTACTCGATAGTTCTAAAGATATATCAAAATGAGCGGTGATATAAAAATAAATTTCTGCGAGATTATGTCCATAATTGACAAATTTGTATAAACGTTCCCGTTTATTCTTACAATTCCCATCATCGGTGAGTGAATATTTACTAGAGGACATGTTCTTTTCCATAAGATGTATATTATTAAGCTATGTTACATATGAAGTATAATCATCATCATCATTACAGCCCTTCACAAGTCCACTGCTAAACATAGGCCTCCCCCAAGGAATGCCACAAAGCAGGGTCCTGAGCCACCTGCATCCATCGACTTCCTGCATGTCTTACTAGGTCGCCACCGTATCCAATGGGGGTCACCCTACACTTCGCCTACCGGTACGAAGCTGCCTCTCGAGAATCTTTTTTCCCCGTCGGTTGTCGGTTCTTCGAACTATATGGCCGGCTTATTGCCACTTCAGATTACTTATCCGTTGGGCTATGATATTATATTATGATGTATATAAAGTATGATATTAACTAATTGATTGATAATAATTAATTTGTTAACTGCATTTAAGTTATTGGGTATGAAATATTTCCCTATTGCAATAACATATTTATACGTGGTAGACCCACGCAGCAGCTATATTATGGTTGTAGCACGAATGGGTCGTCTCGACCGGGGAAGGACCACATGCCGTTACACTAATTAATGTGGGGCCTTCCTACTCTTCACTTACCAGTATGAGGCTGACACTCGAAAACCATCTTCCCCATCAGTCGTCGGTTTTTCGAGCTCACAGATCTGTGATGTTGTGTTATGTCGGTTACTCTGTGTCTATTGCAAATGTCATTACGAAGTCTATCGCACAGAGACTCGTCTCCATAGCTCACAAAGAAATATTAAAAAATAAGCATTAATAATAGCGCTCTTTTATAGCATAATGGAATGTCCACTTTGAATCTCTGCTATTAGTGCAGGGCGGGGATTTTAGAAATTTGGTTTGGTACTTATTGAAATTTGTTTCGAGTGTAATTGCTCAGGGGCTTCACTGTACTTAAGCGACCCAAGCTCATTCCCAATTGACACCAACTAAATTGTTTATTTCAATTAAGCACTGATTTACCACGTGTGCATTAGTGAATAAAAAAACATTTGATAGTCTTATGGATTCCAAAAATTCACGCAACAGAGCAGCGCGATATATATATATATATATATATATATATATATATATATATATATATATATATATATATATATATTGCTCCATATTCTTTTAAGAAAAGAGAAAAAGGCTATCGGTGAACACAAACACATGCTAGTGAACCTAAAAGTGCTGTAGCTGAGATTGTATTGACTAAGGAAAAGATGATAGAAAAATAAAATATAATTGGGGTAGAGCCACTTCGCAGCTATATTATTATGGTTGTAGCTTCAGTGGGTCGGCTCGACTGGGGAAACACTCTTACAGAATACCAGCGTAAAATAGTAGCTTAATACCGTTGTGTTTCGTATGGTGAGTGTAGAGAACCGGATACCCTTTTGGCTGGAAACGAGGCATTTCATCTTAGTTCTTGGATTTGACAACGCATCTGAATTTTGATTATTAATCGAGGATATATGTAGATGTCTATAGGCCATAACATCCACTTGCTATCAAGTGGACTGCGTAGTCACCTGTCACCCTTACACTATTAAAAAAAATATCACTAAAAATTCTGTTTGAAGCCACTACAACCTCTTTCATATGTGCTCTTATTTATTTCATACTTATAAATTATAAATGATACGTTTATAAAATTTAATTCATATAAAGGAAATCTAACAGAACCTAATTTTAATAAAGAGTAAACACTGTCAGTTTTATAAGCACTGCTATCCATTGCGGGCTTATTGGAAAAAAAAACCGGTCAGTCGGCGGTCATCCAAAGTATGTCACACCATATGGTACGACCATCCTGACACTTCTACAAAAAATCAATAAACACTCTTCGAGCCATGTCCAATGGATGGTCACATTAATACCAACCGTAACTAGCTTCGAATATAGTGTATTGTAAATCACTTTTATATCTACCATAGAATACCCGTGACTGTTGAAATATGACTTGGGTGCGTTTTCTACCTGAAAAGGGACCATCATTATGGCTTTCGATGATTGTCGGCAAGCCGGAATCACTTCTTTTTTGTAGCGTTCATCCGTTCTCTTATTTTTCAATTCTTTAAATGAACATAACTGTTGTACTTTACCGCCTTTTATTCTATGTTTTTTCCTTTGTTGCTTTTGTCGGTAAAACATTAAATTGAAAGAGATAAAATGTAATCAAAATATTAGTAAAATATTTCTTTGTTAGCAGCAATTAAAATGTAATAATTTTTTTTCTTGAATTTATCTTGATAAAGATTTAAATTTTAATGGAATTTATAGTTATCTATAGTAATTTTATCTTTATTTAGTGCATTAAAGATTTAATTTATATTATAGTTAGCAAAACATATAATGATGAAAAATTGCCGACTCCATGGCGCAGTGGTTTAGCACTGAGTTGCACAGCAAAGAGCCACTGGTTCGAATCCCGCACGGAAACAAGTATTTGAATGGCCTGCGAATAATGGTTCCGGGTCTGAGGGTTTGTCTTTGTGTAATTTAAATTTGTAAACTACCTCCACGATACAGGAGAAAATCTTAGTGTAGGGGTAAAGTTTTGAAAAGAAAAAAAAACATATAGGTAAACATACGTTTTGCATAATAAAAAAAGTTATTGATATAAATTATTTTATTTTTAATTTGATAGTATGATTTACAGTTATAAAATGACAATAAATGATACCTTTTCACAAGCTTGACAATATGAAGTGTGAATTGAAAATTTATAATTACATATATCCTATAAGGCAGAATCAATATTTGCGAATAGGTAATTAGGTTTATGAAGAAGATATTTATGTACAAATTTCAACATATTTATGAAGTCCTAACTAATGACTAGTATAACAATATAATACATTTTTACATTAATTTATACAATAATATTTGGTAACAATGACATAACGTTCTCTAACAAAATACACTATTCAATTCACTTTTGATACTGGCAATAATATTTTTTAAACTATACATTATTTTTGTATCAGTCTTACGTATAACAATCATGTTTATAGTAGGTTATAAGGAGGTTATTACAATATGGTAGTAACATTGATATCAAGTTACTCTAATATACACTTAGGGTTTTATTACACATATTTAAGTTATTAACAACAGTCTTAATACATATAACTTTAATTTAATAAGGTATGGACCACGGATTTCAGATGATTATCATTTGATCGAAATATATATAACACATGGCATATTTTATCACGTTATTTAAGGCATGGCCAACACAAAAGCATACTGGTTTACACATGTGTTTGGAATGTGATGTTCCATAAAGGAATATCTTTTAAGATAAGGTATATTTAGGGGCGTGTTATCATCATCTGTGTGCGGCTGAATGGGTTTGCGGTAAGCACTCGTGTACAGAAGAGCGGGGCTGTAAGTAGCCGTGTTCATCGAGCATCGACGGTGAATTGTGGCCAGGATGTTTACGAAGAGAATTTGGGGGCCTAGGTCGACTAACATACGGTTGTTCGTAGTTTTGAGTGTCTATAGAAATATAGCTATGGTGCAGATTGTCGCCATCTTGGATTTGACTTGTCAACGTTGTATTGGTCAACATTGAAGTGTCATCTTCAATGTTGATACCAATGTTGACATTAGGCTGGGTTTGTGCAGGGATGGCGTCGTATTTATACCATAGCTCCGGGGCTGTAGGCGATGCTGTGTATCTAGAAGGATGCCGCCTAGCATTTGGGCAAACGCCATGATTGTAATTCAAATTATCTTTATTCCATTGTGAGTTAGAAATATCCGGCATGACAAACCTAATTTTTTCCCAGAACTTTTTTTCACCCCAAAGTAAAACGTTGCAAGTTTTAAGGTAATTTTGAAAATCGACATCTAAATTTAGTGCACTAACATCTGTTGTCAAAATGAATACTACTCTGTGACGCCTAATGGAAGGGTGAATAGAAGTGATGACATGTTTTATGGCTGCTTTGAAAGACACCTTAGACCATTCATTTTGTAAAAAGTTAAATGATACAAAAACTAAGATCCTTTTGGATGATTCTGCTGCGTTTGTTATCTGTTCCGCAAGATAATTTTCAGGGGCGTGTTGTAAGTCCCTATAGTGAAAACACATGGTATAACCAGAATGCTCCATTTCAGGTGCGACTACTTTAGATACAAAGTCATCGTCTAACAAACTATATACAGCATATCCATCGTATAATCTATCGCGATCTAATTCACTTTCCTGAATTGAAGCACTTTTGAACAATCTTACTCCGTATTTAGAATGAGCCCATAGGCGGACATTTTGTCTAAAGGAAAAGGCTAAAGCACCAAACAATAAAATAAGAATAACGCTAATTAGAACAACTGCTAATAGTGGCACAAAGTTTAGCTTTATTGTACTGACTTCGTCAAACTGGTATGGTTGGTTTTCTGTAGGAATTGTATTGTCCGCTATACTAGAATCACGACACTTATCAATCACATCAAACACTGTTAAATTCGTTATTAAGCCATTTTCATCGGCACAAAACATATCAACGGGATCTTCGTAGTATTTCTTAAACCAATTTTTTAAGTACATCACATTTTTACACGTACATGTAAATAGATTTCCTTGCACAACCACACTTTCTAAATTGTTATTATATATAATTTTTTTGTCCAGGTCGAGAACTTTATTTCCTTGCAAATGCATTACCCTAAGAGATGGTAAGTATTTAAAAGTTGTATTGGCTACACTTGTCAAGAGGTTATCGTTTAAATATAACTCTCGTAAGTGCTTCATCTGCGAGAACTCTCCACCTGATAATTCAGTTAAACGATTGTTTTCAAGATGAAGTACATTTAATGAATGAAGACCATTTAAGGTGTCGTTGTCTATATAGACGATGTTACTGTTGTTTAGATATAGTTTATGTAACTTTTTCTTTCCAATAAATAAGTGACTGCCCAGAGATCTGAAGTCATTACCATCCAGGTAGAGTTCAGTCGCATCCATAGGTATTTTTTCAGGTATTTCTGTATAACCAACATTAGAGCAATCAATTACATTGGAGTTCCAATTGCTGTCATGGAAACAAGAGCAGCCTTCGGGACACGTCATTTTACAATCGCAAGCTTCAAACTCGCAACAAAAGCAACTAGACGAACAATGAGTATCATATGAGCAAAGGAACTGTGTTTCAGGAACTTCCATTAAATTAGCCTTGCCGCCATATTTGTTGTTGACAACGTCGCATGTTACAATATCCAAATCCACAAACCTTGGATATTGTCGCATATGGTTCCAAAGATTAATCTTTTGTAGCCAAATCATATGACAGTTACAAACAAATGGATTGTTTCCAATAAAGAACTTTGGCAATAACCTATGCTTCGGTATATGGGGCAGTGTGAACGCTGATAGTTCGACGATTCTCAATTTATTATCCGTCACGACTACCTTTTCTAAGTTTCTTTTTTGTAAGAACGTACCTGGCTGAATCGTGTGAATTTTGTTGTTATTTATGAAAAGAATCTCAATAGAATCCGGTACAGACCTTTCATCAATATTTTCCAAAGCATTGTAACTTACATCAAGCATTCGAATGTTTTGTTGCACGTTTTTCTCGTTATCTAGTCTTGTTATGTTGTTACTATGTATATCAAGCCATTCAAGACTTGTAGGCATATAACTATAGTCAAAGTATATAAGTCTGTTGTCAGATATATTAAGCCAGCCGAGAGTAATCAATTTATTAAAAACGCCACGTATATCGATTAACTTATTTCCATCTAAGCGGATTGCTTTTAAAGTAGGGTTTGTTATAAATGCATCTTGTTCGATAATTTCTATTTGATTCGAAGCTAAATTCAATACTTGCAATGAGGGCAAAGTACTGAATGTATCTTTTGATATGCTTGTGATATGATTATCAACAAGCCGCAAACCGTAAAGCTCTTCTAGACCTTCAAATGATGTGTTAGATACTTTTGTTATGTTATTTTTTCCAATATCAAGTGATTTCAAAAATCTAAGCCTTTTTATACTATCCGGTATTTTGTTTAAGCTGTTTCCGTTCAAACCCAGGTCTTGCAAGTATGTTATATTTTCAAAACAACGTTCGTGAATGACAGAAATTTGATTGTTATCTAAGTATAACTGACTAAGGACAAACAAGTTTGAAAAAATGTGCTCGTTTAACATTTTTATTTTATTGTCTGAAATTGATAATTGGTGAAGATTTTTTAATTCAGCAAAAGCACCGTTACTTACGGTTTCAATGATATTGTTGTCTAAATTTAAAACTTGTAAATTGTTTAAATCCTGAAAAGATTTTGGGTCTAGACGAGCAAGAGAATTGTAAGATAAATTCAATATCACAAGTCTTATCAAGCCAGCAAATGTATCTCTATTTACCCAATCATTAGTCAGTCGGTTTCTCGACAAATCTAGTTTCTCAAGTTGATCTAACCCCTCCAAAAGTCCAGGAGCCAATACAGAAAGAGAATTATTTGATAATGAGATTTCTCTGATAACGCGTGAGGACTGAAAAAGTTCAGGAGGGACGGCGACTAATTTATTTCCCGATAAATTTAAAATCTTCAATGAATTCAATCCTACAAAAGCTCTATCTCCAATTTCGTTTATTAAATTATTTTGAATATTCAAGACTTCTAAAGATCTCAAGCTAGAAAGTCCATTATCGGGAAGCCTTAATACGTTATTTTGCGACAAATCAAGCATTTTTAATCCAGTATTACATGATTTACCAGGAGCTATAGGCCCTTTTCCCCAGTCGGAGAAACCAATTTCGGAAATGTCTTGAATTCTATTATTCGTAAGATTAAGTGATTCTAAACTAAAAAGTGGACAAAACACTTCAGAGGGTAACATGTAAATATTGTTATCACCTAAATCTAAAGAACGAAGTTCCATCAAACCTCGAAAACTTTCTGCGTGAAACTCCAATGTCATTGCAGGCCAATCGGTATTAAATGATCGAAGAGTCAGGCTAATTAAATCACGTAACGGAGATAAAACAGTTGCTGGTACATAGCGTATTTTGCAGTATTCTATGCGCAGGTCTTCAAGTTTTCGCAGCTGTCCCAAAAAGCTGCCGGTGTTCATGTGCAGCGAGCTCTCGAAGAAAAGCAAATCGGTACATGTCAACTTTAACTTGTTGATATTGTACGCCTGCGCCGTAGTAATGTTTTTGAACAAGAAGTCTGCAGAGCCAATGGTTTTGATGTTACACGTGAGAAAGTTAGATTCACTCAACTTTGTGTCCGAATAATCCCATTGACAGCCGGCGGGGGCAGGCGGCGCGGAGCGTGCGCGCGCACTAGCCACCACGACCAAACACAGCCAAACTTTTAACGAAATCATTCCATAAAAGTTTTTGGTCATATTACTACTATTACACAGTTCATTCAAATCACTTAATATGCTACTAAAAACTTTTTATCACTTTTCAGACAGTTTACGATTGTTTATATCGATGTTAATACACCACGTTTTTTATCGAATGTAAACAGAATGCGCGACCGTGGAAAAACTTTTGACGCATCCATACTCCCCTGCGGTCGGGCGGTAACTGACCTACGTAAGTTTGGACGAACGAAAGCCGCATGGGTGTCGAAGTGGGAGAGAGCGCGGGGCATGGAGGGTCGTAGAGATGACGGGTGGGACCCGCACTGCATCGGCTTACGACAGATGGCACGCGTGTTTTCACTCAAAAATATTGGATAAGCAGCGATGCAGCGTAGAAGAGTTAGGCCTGCGTGATTCAATGAATGCAGCTCCTCAAGTTACCGCTCAAAGGAGGTCGCTCGTGTATCTTACGCATTTTGAAGGCGTGATTGTTGAGGGGTTAATTTGCTAACTACTAATTTTATAAATATCAACGACCTTCAAATGCATCATAAAATAGACAGTTCTATAACTGCAATGGCTCTAAATGTTTAGCCAGCAACTTATTATTTACATATCTGATTGTGTAAATCTTTTCTAATGTTTTATAATTATAGTATCATAACTTCTAGAATTTTTTATCAATTAAATAAAAAAGTAAGGACTAAATTTTTATGTTTTAAATTCATAGTAAAATATATCGAAAATATTGAAAAGTAAAATTAGGATCATATTGTTCAAACAAAAATCAATTATTTATTTTTTGGAATAATGACATTTAAAGTCCCAATAATGTGGTGTAGTTATTTTTACAAACCTTAACTTTTTAAATAATATAAAATGAAAAATTGAATTGACTCGATTATATATATATCACGATATTATATGTATCAGTAAAACTGTAGAAATTAAACTTTGCAAAATATTAAATATGTTGTGTACAGCGGAATTGTACGTCACGTGTGTCGCATCTAACACGCATTTTGCCAATTTTTTTTATAATTAATGATCATCTAGGTACTTACATATTATATGTAATTTAACAAAACTCACTAAAATGGAAACATTTCTTACATAATGAGAAACGAAATAACACTTAAAATTAGAATTAACTCCACATCTTTATGTACGTACATAATTCTTTTGTACGTGTGTTTGTCACTGCTCTCGTCCTAAATTGGACCCGGTAGGTGATGCTGTAGTCGAGATCCGGCAATCACCCGTGCGAAGCCGGACCGGATCGCTAGTAGCATTATAAATCTCTTTCCGTGTGATGGCAGCGTAAGGAAAGTGAAGATACAGGCTGCATATGTCTCAAATCTCACCATAGGCCCCCTTTTCATTTCTGTGAGGGTTTATATTATTTCATTATGGTGAAGGAAACATCCACGACGCTGCCTTAGATGCGTGTTGGATTTTATATGTCTTGGTTTTTTTAATTTCTCAGACATTGAAGTTTCCTCACGATGTTTTCCTTCACCGCCGAACACGTGATAAATCAGCACTTAAAATTGCTGTTATAATATATTTTTATTTTATTTGGAATACCAACAGCTATCATAATTAGGATAGATAGTATTAATAACAACAGTAAGCCAATTAAAGATCTTCACTAATAGATACAAAAGTGAATTTACAACAGTGATAAATACGATTTAACACTCGAAAGTATCCAATACAACATATTTATGCCAAATGAGAGCTAAACTTGTATTATACATATAAAAGACAATCAACTCATACTTAGGACAGTCAATAACACTACAAGCTATTTTTAACAGAAAAATAAACACAAATACAAAAGTAAATCATAGTTGTGTAGCAAAGCATCAATATCTCACTTAGAGCTACCAAAAAATGCATTGTTAAGTATGCGCCTAGCTGACGCAGCACTAGTGTTAAACAAATCGAATTCAAACTCATTGGCTAGCTTATTGAAATATATTCTATAAACTACTACTACTACTAGATATGAATCGAAATATATTCTATAAACTTTTACTACGTGAAATATGTATGATGATTACAACAATAAGATTGTAAAAAGTAAAGCATATACACACATGTCACTGCTGCTTAAGCCAGGACTCCTGTAATTTCTAATAGGGTTTCTCGCACTATCACTATGTATGTCGGCGGATTTTCCGATGCCCTTAAAATATTTAAATTACTTAACATGGAGTTTCCCACACCATGTTTTACCGTGTCGCCAAACAGTTTAAACTCAATTTTCAGTTTCAAAAAGGCAATACAAACCGAATCACAGAAAAAAATTTTAAGAGATATTTTTCTTTTAAATATTAACTATTTCTTTGTGTTGATACCATTGTCTATAATTGTCTTTACTAAGTCATACGACTCCTTTTTAGCCTATGATATCGTCTAGGTAGGTATGACTTTATTTAGCAGTGCCTACACTTTTGTTTCCTTTGAAGGGTATAAAAAGCCTGTGTAGTTACAGGCTGTGAGGAATTCCATATCAGACCTCAGAAATAACAAGGCAGCTGTAGCCTTTTGGTTTCAGATTAGCTGCAGGTTTCCATAGGATCAGGTGGAGTAAGCTCGCTTGTTACATTAGTTTTGTTGAATTAAATAAAAAATCTTCGCGACGCTCAAGAAAGTTTAAAACTCTTTAAGATTTTCGCTAAGCTGTCTTTACTCGCTTCAAGGCAGATGATCTGCAGATGAAGACAAGTCCATACTTGCTTGCCTTACTAAGATGTCCCCGTGGACATCTTAAAACTAAACACACTTAAAACTAAAAAAATCTTTCTTTTACCTTTAATTTTTGTTAGGATAGCGTGACAAACGAGCACGCAATCCACCTGATGGTAAGTGGTTGCTGCGGCCCATAGACATCTACATCTATCCTCGATTACAAATCAAAACGCAAATGCATTGTCACCCGTGAACACGAAGATGGAATGCCTCGTTTCCAGTAAAAGGGTCTCTGGCTCTCTACACTCACCGTACAAAACACAGCAGCATTATGCTACTATTTTACGCTGGTATTCTGTGAGAGCGTGGTCCCTCCCCGGTCGTTAGCCGACCCATTTGTGCTTCAACTATACTACTAATAAAACTGCAGCATGGCTCTACCACGTATAAATGCAAGGATATAATTTACCTTTGTTCGATACGAAATCTTTCTTTTACCTTTAACGCAAGGATATAATTTCAATAATACATACTGACTATTAAATTAAAATTAACTGCAAAATACTTTTAAACAAACAAATATACATATTTCTAATTAAATACATTTATTGCAAATTTATATCAAGAAATATCTTAAATAAATTTACCGCTAATATTTTACGTTTAATTATGCTACATTAAACAACATTTAAATTCTGCATGTATGAATATATTGACGGACTGTTTGTAGAATTTATCGAGAACAAGACATACAATTGAAGCTAGTTAACTGAAAAACACGTCCATTTAGACTTGGCTATCGCATGTCTCCAAAGCCTAATCACGGACCATCTGATGCCATAACACGTGTAAGTCGAATTACGTCTACCGTGGGAGACGCTCTAATCTTTTTTGTTTATTTTTCTTACTGTGACTATTTGTAACTAAGCAGTTTCTTTGAAAGATAAACATACAAAAATTCTCCCAATTTGTAAGGTTCTTACTTTATGAACTGTAAATGATTTTTACATATAATCTTACATAAATTTATTCTAAATATGATTGTTACGTTTAGATAAGTAATACGAAATTTTATATTTCTAATAGTATTTATAGTATTAGAAATATAAAATTTCGTATTACTTATACAATTCCACACCATCTGGATGCTTGGCGGTCCACCATTGTACGTTTCACTAGGAGTTTTATTCCGCATACGACCTCTCTGTGGAATAGTTTACCACCGGCGATTTTTCCGGACCAGACTTATGGACCTTCAAGAAAAGAGTTTACTGATTTCTTGAATTTAGAACATATAGCTGACGTGAAGCACCGACGCTCCGGGAAGTCTGCAGTCTGCGAACATGTTCAAGATCGTCCCCACCATTACATTCGTTTTGATAAACCACAAATCCTCGCAAAAGAACACCGATTCCTACCAAGGATGATACGCGAGGCTATTGAAATTAAAAAACATCCAAATTTCAATAGAGAAGATGGATGGGTGCTGCCACCTGCTTGGGATCCTATAATTAACAAAATTAAACCCACACCTAAGCATACCACTGCAAGACTTCATGATACTATAAACTCGTTTTGCGTAAATCGGACCAAAAATTAATATTCAAAAACTGAAGGTAGCCGGACTAACTATGACATTGAGACGTCAAACATCTCAGTCCCCCCCCCCCGTGACCATGGCTGCTGTAAAGCACCCGAAACGTCGGGAATTAAAAATAAGTAAAAGTAGTGAAATAAACGCGATAAAATCCGTAAATTTAGTTTTATTCAAAGAGTTTACTACTTTCTAAAAGGCAGTCAACAAAGCCAACAATTCCCCTGGTGTTGCAGTTCACGGGCGGCGGTGGTCACTTCACATCAGGTGAGCCGTATGCTCATTTACCCCCTCTCCTATAAAAAAAAACAATTCACTAACCGTGTAGTGGCGGTGTAAGAATATCCACTACCCTGTATCCTCCCTAAGGGGAGTCGAAAGAGGCGACGGAGGGAAATAGAAACAGGAGATGGGCAACAAATGGGATGGGAGGGAAATAAAAACCACGTTGCCAACCCGCTTGCCAAGCGTAGCAACTATGGCAAAGGCCTCCATGAGACAATATATGAGGGAAGCCTATGGTCAGCTATGGTCTTTAATAGGCTGTAGTGGATGGAGGATACATTTCATATTGTAGTTCAATATAAAACTAGGTAGTAATAATTACAGAAGAGAAGAAGAGAATTTAAGAATTGCTTATACCATAGTAACACACTTAGAATAATTTAGTAGGGAAATACTAATAAAATATTTGAATATTTAACTTTCTGTCATATGTAAGCATTTTAAGAATTTCTACGAAACGAGATCTATCTTTCCAAGGTCGTCGTATAGAGTGGTCCATCCTATTGATATTCTCAGTCAATATTGAGAGTCAATATATCACGTGCCTATGTGACGACTCAATATTTACAAGCCAACATCAAACACAATATTATCACTTATCTAGTAACAACTAACTCCAACAGCATCTTATAACGATATTCCCTTACGAACGTTACATAATAATATTGACGTTGGTCATATAACTAAATTCAACAATAATATTGTATATGAGACAAGGTACATATGCCTAGCCTTTATGATTCCTTTTTACGATATTCATTTTGTTTATCAATAATAGAGATGATGTGGGTTTAATGAAAAAAAAGCTAGATAAAATTAATCCGCTGTGCAAGGTGAACGTTATCACTTTTTCATAAATATTGCCTTTATTCAGTTTTACGAAGAAAGACTTGCAGTAATCGATATACCTACAAAAGGACAACGGCCTGAATTTTCATTCTTGCGTTTATAAGTATCAATCAGGCAATTTATACGCACAGGAAATAAAGTTACTTTATGTACAGTTGCCTTACCAGAAAAACAAATGAGTAGTTTCCTCAAGAACTTATTTTAACATTCGGGAGCAATATAACTGCTATAACAGCTTCCTGTGAACCTTTGTGGTAAATTAACACAAACGCATAGTTAATTTTTAACCAAAATCTTCCATGGATACCCAGTTCTTTAAAAATTTAAAGAAATTTATGGTCTATTCAAACTGCACTCAGTTGGTTTATCTTTTGTATACTAGTGTATAAAAACCCCTTTTTGAAACTAAAATAGATCCCAAAGAGAAATTTTTACAATGTAGGGTTTACAACTTCCAATAATAAAATGTTTTCAAAGTTACGTCCGTAATAGTAGCGATTCCGTCGCCATCAAAACAATAGAATTCTACCGCAATTATGTTATTGCGGCCATAAATCTCCAGAGACAAAAATATCCATTGTAAAATGTTATTAGTCAGTTCATTGCTGTCAACACCGCAAATTATGTTTTGGATCCCATATCTACATTTGTAGCCATAATATTTCAAGTATACAATTCTCAGAAGTTTGTTTTCTTTAATAATATTTAGTATATATTTTTTACTAAAGGATTTCCTATGATTTCCTAAGTAATGTCAACAAACACAACCACCGCACACACAACGAATACCGCACTTAAAATTAACGCAATAAAAAAGTAAAACACATACATTTCTTATTCAAAAAAATTCCTTACATAGAAGCCTTAATTATTAATTATTCATTAATAAATAATATTTCAATGTGTCAGTTTTTTTTTCAAGGAGTTAGTAGAGTAGTTGAGCAATATCGATATTTAAAGATGCTTTCTTAAATATTATGTAAGATAATGAAATAAAATTTCAAATAAGTATTAAAGCATAAAAGAGTGGTAGTCATTTGTTCGAGTGAGAAATGGCATCTGTTACAGAACTTACATTAGGAGTGTTTCGAAGATAATCAGCAGGTACAAAATATTGCTCGCGACTTGATAAAGGTGGTCTTTATAAGCTACTACTAAAGTACGTTTGGAGTCGAGTAATCTGCAAGCTTGGGCCCGAAACAGAAAATAATTTGCGCTAAAAACGTCGACCCCTTATCTTAGTTAGATGGGTTTCTACCATAGACTAAATATGGCACAAAGGGGTCTTAAAGTTTATTTTATTAAAACAATATTTCACAATTTGAACATTATGGAACCGAGTTTACTAAAATATTTCAAATACGTAGTTTAACATACTTATTAAAAAACACTAACATTATTATTGTCCTTATAATATGTATTAAAAGTTGTAAATTTTATTGATAAAAAAGATAGAAGAAAACTAAATCACCCATTATGATAATAAAAAAATGCTTCAAATGTATTTATTATTCATTGTTCAGCTTATTATCGCGTTATAAAACCGGTATAATAAGTACCGGTTATATAACTTTATGCAGATAGTTCGATTCAAGATATCAATTAACTTAATCGATTTATTTACTGACTTTATGTACTAGATAGGCAATGAGATAAGCTTAATTAACCTCTGTGATTTCAAAACTTTTAACTTTCATCGGGCTGATAAAATCTAGATAGTTATTTTAATTTGGTAGTTGTATTAAAATTCAAGTACTCGAACACTTATTGCTTAATGTGGTATTAAGCGAATTTCCATATTCGTGCCCTCTCTTGCGTGTTTATGTCTATCAGTGAATCCTGCTTCTAGAGGCTCAGCACGAAGTCATCATTCATACGAGAAGATATCATCGTCGCTCGTCGTGGCCACGGCTCTCTACTTGTTAACAATAAAAACGTTATCCGGTGTGAGCACAAAATGTATCTCGGGAAAATGTCCAACCTTAGCCCTACTGCTTATTTTATTGTCTTGCCTTCCAAGTACTCTTTAGATAAATACCTTTGTGTATTGTGTTTGCACTTAGGTTTTGTTTAAGGGAATATTATGATTTAATGTTGTGATTAATCAAATGTTTATTTTGTTATATTTCTTCTACTGTTCAAGCGATTCATAGGAAGTAAGAAAGTTCCTGATTAAATTTGCACCGGCATAAGCGGATATTGTATTCATGTATAAAATTAATTATGAATGTGAACATAAACCTTTATTTACAGCATTAATTAATAATTATTAAAAGACAGATACATATATTTTGTCTACTCTTTTTGAACTTTTGTTTTGAGTTAAAGGAAAAACTCGATTAAGCAGTCCAATAGAGACGAAATAATGTCACAAATTGTCTGTCAATAATGACCCTAAGGACATGTAATTAACAGGTGCATTAGAAGGTTGCATTATGCATGACACTGAATCTGTGCCGGGTCTGTTATCTGCGATGTGAATCCAGCTTACAAACATTTACATAATTAGAGACGTTAAGCTAATACCGATTCCATTCACAATGTCGCTGTGTAATCTTTTGACGTTATCCTTTGTGCTTTCCAAGATACATATAAACACACTTATCAAATTACTTGTACATATAACGAATCAAATTACTTGCACATATACGCAAGTGATACGATAAGCTTCTTGCTACATAACAAGTTTTATATATAGAAATAAATTTTATTAAATTACCGCGTTGATCGGTCGATCTGATCCGAACTCAGGTTACTCTAATATACATAATGCCCACATGGTATAAAATAATTCGAATAACAACATAGTTTAAGAACGTTGTAAAGTAAAAAAAGAACATAAGTAATTCAGAAATCTAGTTAAAGTATATTTAACTGCAGTATACCACAATTTTTTCTCATTATCTCTAAAGAATAAATCTAAATTATATTTTGACTAAATGATAAAAAAATTGTACAGATAACAAATTAAAACATATGGTAATAATACGATGTACATCACCACCATCATCATCATTACAGCCCTTCACAAGTCCAGTACTGAACATAGGCCTCCCCCAAGGTATTTGAAATTTTTATTATGATGTACAAATAATACCTAATTTATATACGAATAAAAAAACCAGAATGACTCCAGAATAAACACGCAATTATTTCATTCTATCGATTCTTTTCGTATCCTGATGGTTGACTATCACTTCCAAGAAAGTGGAGCAATTGCTATGGATCTTACCGTCTGTTCAGAACTTGCCCCATTTTCACATTTATGTTTCTGGTGGTATATAACTTTCTTTACAAGATTACGTATTATGGCTATAGCACGAATGGGTCAGCTCGACCGGGGAAGAATCACGCTCACATAGTATACCGACGTAAAACAGCAGTATACTTCTTTTGTGTTTCGTATGCTGAGTAAAGACAACCAAAATTTTTAGTGGTAGCCATGCTTTTCATCTCAGCCTTCAGGAGTAACAGCGCATCTGCATTTTGATTTCTAATCGAAGACAGATAGGCCACCGCATCCAAGTATCGTCAGGAACTGCGTGTTGATTTAAAAAAAAAATATAATTTTAATTTCGACATTTATAAACCAATAAAGATGGATAGATAAATAAGGTAATCAATGGTTGTAAATTTATATCCGTTTCTCTGCTCGCTTATATTTGTTATTAGATTCTAAAGAAGTAAGAAAAAATACTTCTATTAGTACTATTTTATTATTAAAAAAATAATTATTATTGGCTTAATGATGTAGGTCTCATATTAGTATTATTTTGATTGACGTCAACATGGTCAAAGCTTGTAACAGTCTTTATCATGACTTTTACAAGGAATTTAAAATAAGTATTTTCATTATCACCTTTAATAGGAGTCTAATAAGATCAGTATGTATGACACAAAACATAAAAAGAAAAAGTGATTTAAAACTAACATCATGGTTAAGATAATTCTAAGATAATTAAATTAAAACAATATTTCCACAAAGTTATATAGTGCAGGAAATAAAGTAAATGAGGCTCTACATTCTATTGTGAAAAGTCAGAATGTGTCAAAAAAGGCACGTATGGTAATTCAATGCTGTATTAGTCCCTACTTTAACATATGGTAGTGAAAGTTGGGTGTGGCAGAAGAAGCACGAGAGTAGAATAAATGCAGTAGAAATGCGGTCGCTAAGGAGTATCTGAGTGACAGGGTGAGAAACTGTGTGATAAAAGAAGAGTGTGGTTTGCAATATGATGCATTGACCAGGATTAAGAAAGGAATGCTTCGGTGGTTTGGTCATGTAGAAAGCATGAATGCGGAAAGACTGACAAAGCAAATATATGTTGCAGAAGTGAATGGAAGAGTCGGAAAGGGACGTCTTAGGCGGAAGTTTGTCGACCAAATTGGCGATTAGTATATCGAAAAAATGGGCCAAATTAAAAGTACCCTTAACCGACGAGCATGTATGCGTAGGTATATGGATGTGGAAGAGGCGAGAGAGGTATGTCAGGATCGTGCTAAATGGAAGTCTGTAGTCTCTGCCTACCCCTCTGGGTGACAGGCGTGAGTGTTTATATTTCCACAACGTGTAAATTTTTTATATTTTATTGAATTGTTTGAATTGAACATTTGCCGTTTACTGGCTGCTAAAGAAAATACACTAATCAATCTCAAGCTGTAAGAGCCAAAGAGCTAACAGCATAAACATCATTAAAAACCAGTCATGGGTGACGTAAGAAGGGTGGCAGAGGGAAATGAAACTGGAGATGGGTAGCAGCATTTTTCTGATGATAATTTAAAACAAGAAACACTGCGTTAGCCAACCCGCTTGCCTAGCGTGGCAACTACGGCAAATTTCATTCGTTGTAGAGCCATGCTGCAGTTATATTAGTAGTATAGTTGTAGCACGAATGGGTCGGCTCGACCGGGGAAGGACCACGCTCTCACAGAATACCAGCGTCAAATAGTAGCTTATTGATGCTGTGTTTCGTATGGTGAGTGTAGAGAACCGGTGACCCTTTTTACTGGAAACTATTCATCCCGTCTTAGTCCTCACGGTTAACAACGCATCTGCATTTTGATTCGTAATCGAGGATAGATGTAGATGTCTATGGGCCACAGCAACCACTTACCATCAGGTGGACTGTGTACTCGTTTGTATTCCTATCCTATAAAAAAATATCGCCCTTGAGGCAATCTATGTGGGAGGTCTAGATTTAGCGCTTATTTTGATAGGCTGTAATGATAAATTAATGAAAAATCAGAAAAATTTCTTATGTTTCATTTACCTTTATTTATTAAAATAATTAAAAAAAATTAATTTAGTGGACAAATTCCAAACATTCAAATGTCTTTGCTTTAAGATTTTTTAAAATTTCTGGCAATCGAGTACCTAACAATTTACAAAAAAATTATCGGTTCACCAACGTTTGTATAAGGCGTAGGTATCGCTGACGCATCATTTATGTTTAGATATGAAGGATAATATTAAGAAGTGAGCTAATAGTTTTTGCTCTTGGCACCTGACCGAGTCTCGTCAATCTCCTGGGACGTATACAATTATTTTAATCTTATTAAAATCATGTTTCTATTATGGCTAGTTTATTGTGGAGCTTCCTTCTCTACTCTTATAATAATGCAACCTATGTGAATAATATACTATATAGTAGAAAGTACAATTTCTCAGTTTCATTAATAACTATAAATAAACAACATCGATGTTCCAGCACTGAAGATTAAAGAAATGTATGTATGTATGTAGCCAAAACCAAACATTAAATTCATCACCAGTTACCAACAGGTAATAATATGTTGAAAAAAACTTAATATAGCATTGTTATTTTTCTAAAGGTGGTAAAACTTGTAGTTATTTATAAGCTATTAGAATATTTTATGATATAGAGAAGTTGTATTTTAGCATCTTAAAACTTTCTTACTTATATTATGACAAAAGGAATATCCACATTGTTATATCATACAACGGGGCCACAGATAAAACAGTACACTATATTCGGACACGTCGCTTGTTAGACAAACATGAAGAGATCCCGGATGATATCTCGGAACTACACGAGCGTGTGGGTGCGACTGGATGGCCTGGAAAAATCTTATGCATGCCTCCGAGTCAGCATCACAAAGGATGTGACTAATGCAAAGATCCTCTTACACGGAGTAATAAATTAGTAAAATGATGAGATTATAGATTTAAACAAAAAAGTGACATTTGACAAACGAGTCATAAAAATTAATAACTTATGATGAAGGACAAACGTATTTTTTTTATTTTGTACGTCATACTTAGTTATTAAATGGATTTAAAAAAATTGAACATCTATTAGTCACAGAAAATAACAGTTTTTATTTAATATGTTTGACTGTCTTTATATTATACTTTATATTATGTTTTATTTCTGAGGGAAATAGAGTAAATGGGGTCTTGCACTCTATTGTGAAGAGTCAAAATGTGTCGAAAAAGGCACGTATGGCAATTCACAATGCTGTGTTGGTCCCTACATTAACGTATGGTAGTGAAAGTTGGGTGTGGCAGAAGAAGCACGAGAGTAGAATAAACTCACTAGAAATGCGGTCGTTAAGGAGTATGTTAGGGCTGAATCTGAATGACAGGGTAAGAAATTGTGTAATAAGAGAAGAGTGTGGTTTGCAAGATGATGTTGTGAGCAGGATTAAGAAAGGAATGCTTCGGTGGTTTGGTCATGTGGAAAGAATGAGTGAGGAAAGAGTGACAAAGAAAATTTATGGTGCAGGAGTGAATGGCAGAGTCGGAAAGGGACGTCCTAGGTGAAAATTTATCGACCAAATTGGCGATTTATTGAAAACGGGCAAAATTAGGAGTACCCTTAACCGACGAGCATGTTTGCGTAGGTATATGGATGTGAAGGAGGCAAGAAAGGTGTGTCAGGATCGTGCCAAATGGAAGTCTGTAGTCTCTGCCTACCCCTCTGGGTGACAGGCGTAAGTGTTTATGTATTATGTATGTATGTATTTCTGAGAAAGTTCTAGGAGAGACATGTCATAACATAATTTTATATTTTATGAAAAACAACTGTTAGCAATCAAAAATACACACGGTCATCCAAAGTTACCCATCAATCTAACGCTTATATCAAAAATGGCGAATTTATGACACGCGAATGCCTGTACGACTTTAATAGATAGTTTTTTTTTTTTTAAATTTGTAAGTATGTTTACAAAGTAACTTACGTTAAGCTTCTTATATTTTTGGTCAATTAATTGTTTGTTACCACTTCATGACTATATTGAAAATATACATAATGAAAATACACTAACTTTTGCCCATATTTTTCTACGCGGTAGAGCCATGCTACTTTATTATTTATATTAGTAGTATAGTTTTAGCACGAATGGGTCGGCTCACCCGAGGAAGGACCACGCTTTCACAGAAAACTTAGTAGCTTAATGCTGCTGTGTTTCGTATGGTGAGTGTAGAGAACTGGATAGCATTTTTATTGGAAACTAGACATTCCATCTCTCTTCACCGGTGACAGCATATCTGCATTTTAATTACGAGGATATACGTAGATGTCTATGGGCCACAACAACCACTTACCACCAGGTGGACTGTGTGCTCGTTTGTCTCCCGTATCCTATAAAAAAACATTGTGTAGCAGTGTTTCGAATTGAAGTACAAATTCGGTTGAGAAAATATCACGACTGTTAGGGAAAGGGTACTTCTTATAAGTTCATTGGCCTCACTTAGTGATTATTTCTAATGAAGTTACGGAACTTTTGAAGTTATACCGATATCAACGAGGGTTAGCTAAAGTTTATGTGGTTTTTCTAAAAGTGGATGTAAGATCTTTTTGTAATGTGTAATCTAAATTGTTACTTAGGTCATCGCGAAGGACAATATCGTATTTGTATTAAAATTACAGTCAAATTCTTTATTGAATCATAACACGCGATCTGAATTTTGTTCCTACTTATCCCTAAATTTAATTTTTAATATGTTTTTAAAATATATTTGATATAGTTGTGTGATGGATATTTGGACTTTCACTTTCACAAATTTAAATCTTTAAGTCTAGCACAATTTTTTTCTATAAGAGTATTATGCAACTTATGAGAGAAAATAAAAATATTATCTTATAAATTATATAATATTTTCTTTAAAGTTGGATTGAAACGTTTTTTCAAATTTAAGAAATTCTGCTAGCTTCTTTTGAATATAAATTTTAGTTTTAAATTATTGAGTAAACTACATTGAGTTATACAACACTATATAAATGAATGGTAAACTGTAATAAATAAGTCGCCCTCTGTTCTTTTCATTGATTTGTGACCGTGTCTGAAGTTCCTCTTAGATTTCATAGTACGCGAACATCTTGAGTTCGAACTTCAATATTGAGATCTAAATTGATTTATTGTAATTCCATATGACTTAACATATGAATTATAAAAAAGTGATTTTTTTTTCAGTCTATAAACTTCCTACTGCTTGACACAGGCCTCTCTTCATTTCTGAGAAGGTCGGCTTAGCAAGGAAGTGTCCGTTCCGTCCGTGTATTGGTTGCCCCAATACGTGTTGTTAGACTTCACATGGCTACAAATTTTTATCGTAGTTTCTCAAATATGTAGTTTTCGGTGTTATTCTTCACCGTCCACACGTAGTAAATCAGCACTTAAAATTGCAATTAACAATGTCATTGGTGTCGGCGGGGATCGAACCCGGTATTAATGTAAAATTTAGTTTAACTAAATATAACTTAGTTTCACCTTTTACATTTCCCAATTCTTTTAATAGTAAATGAAAAGTTGTCTAAGCTTTGCCCTCTGTATTTTGTAACTAGTCACTACTTACTGTTACATTCTCTTCTTATAAACTCGTAGCGTAGTGAACTATTGTGGCATCTATCTTAATAATATTATATTTACTTTATTGCAAGGTGTATTAAATGCACCACGAGAATATAAGTATTACTGTAATGTCTGCTATCGTATGTTCAGAAAATATAGTCCTCCTCCATATTGGAAGGTGAATGCCATAACCGTTACATATGGTAGGCGGATGTTTGCAGCATCCATCCATGTATTACAGCCTATTAAAGTCCACTGCTGACCATAGGCCTCTCCCATAGATTGCCTCATCAGGAGAGTTTTATCATAGTTGCCACGCATAGCAAGCGGATTGGCAACTTCAGTTTTTTTATTTTTTTATTTACTTATTTCCGATAACAACTCAAGATATTAAAGAAAAGGTTTTTGTTGGACATAATAAATATTAAAAACTAATATCATAAAATGCTGTTCATTTCGTTCCATAACATTAGAGGTAATTTGTTGAAGTATGCTTACAACATCCAATCAAGAAATATAATCGATAATATCAATAACATATCGACATTAGAAGGGGCGTTACCGAAGTTACATGAACACAGTCATATGAAAGGATTACACGAGAGGAATAATTAATATACAAGGCAATGATATAATTGAATTTACTGTGTGGTGGCGGTGTAAAAATATCCACTACCCTATTTCTACCCGGGGGTGTCGTAAGAGACGACTGTGATAAATGCCCGAAGATAGATAACATATAGATAGCGGTATAACCGCCTTGTTTACACCAGATACAAATACCGAGACCGGTGATCAGAAGAAGCGTCAAATTTTTTAGAAATCTGGTTTCGCGATAGCCTGTTCACTGGCCAAACATGGCGATTAAAGCGAATCTTCCCTGACGGGAGAGGTCTGTACCCAGTAGGTACAGGAATTTTACGAACTGGTGATGATCAAAATATATATAAATAGATGATAATAATGATAATATCTTATAGAAACACTAAACTAATAAAATAAAGATCGCTTTGGTGATTGTTTTTTTTTCTATTGTACCTTATTATTTACGTCTAGTCATCGTCAATTAATATTCAAAATACCCGGAGGATATACTGTCTACTATCAATCAAAAGTTGTGTTTTTTGACTTACCAAATATTCTTGTTTGACGGCGATCTTTTCAATAAAAAATCGTAGATTATTAAATTGTTTTTGTAGGCAAGGTATCAAATATAATATTAAGATTCAGTGCGAAGGCAGCATAAGAGAGTCCAATTTAACTAATCTATGGTGGTCGTTACAATTGTCTATGGAAAATACTAGAAGGTATTATAACCTTCACTAAGTGGTACAATAAACATCTCGTATGCCTTAGGTATGTATTTTCATGTGCTTCCAACAGATGGCGGCCATAGAGAGCAGCATCAAAGAAGCGAGACGTCTGGTACTGCCATCGTCAATCAACCTGACAAACGCAACGGTAAGGCAAATAACGGAGAGGCCTATATCTAACAATTGACTTTTACAGGCTGGTGAGAAATAAGAAGACGATGTGCAGAACGATGAAATTAATTTAGGAATAATGTAATTGGGCTATTGAGCTATGTACTGTACGTAAGTACATATTACTTCAATGAATTGGGCATACTTTTTTGCAATACTTTATATATTGAAATAAATATATTTTTGCTAAAATAACAATTACCTTAAATAGGAATTATAGTCATCAGTATTCAACACATGAATAGAAACGAGGAAATAAGATGCAAGTAAAATTTAACAAAATTTTGTTAGACGTAGTTATTTTGAAAGGAAATAATACCGTACATTGTTAGTACGAAATCGTTCAAAGTAAATACAAATTGTTTGATGGAGAATATTTGTTCCTTCCAACTCAAGAAGGTTTTGTTTAACTCTGTTAAACCTCTAACACCAAGGAAGTAACCAATTAAGGGCATAAGTGCAAAAATATTAAATGAAGTAATATTATAGGACCTATAAATTAGCAATTAAGTTATCCAAATGATAAAGGACAGTCCTTATGTAAAGGTAAAGGTGAGAGTAGTAAGCAAGAGAAAATATTTAAGCTGTAAATTATCAAGGGTTTAAAAAGGCTGATGAAGAAGAAAAAGATAACTCCACTGCTAAACATAGGCCTCCTATATCCACATCCTCCATAGATCGCTACTAAGGTCACCAGCATCCATATAATTCAATTCCTATGTATTTCATCAGGTCAAAATTTTTGATACTCCTGTTATTTATCATGGCTACAACTAAGACCTTGATGTGTACTGCTTTTTTAAATATTAATGCGAATGTACATTTTTAGTCTCGTTTTTTTTTGCTTATTCAACTTCCATTACACATTTTATTAGTAACGTCAATTCAATTATACAATTATAATATCGCAAACATCATAGTAGTCAGAGTCATAGAGACGTCTATCAAGTAGACAGGTGTATATTTCGCGATGAGTTTTATCATATGCCCAGATTATTGAAAATACGGAAAATAGAGAAAGGCAGTATATCATTTCAAGCTCACAAAAAGAGATTTTTCAATTTGTAAGTTGCTGTTTTTATTTTTATAGAATAAAGAAATAGAATGACACGAATTTTATTTCTACCTATGCATTTATTTAATTAGAAAGTAAGCCCGCTGTATGTCCGAGGACATGCATTTAAAGAATATACTCGTAACAACGTTTTACGGTAAACATGCAAAACAGTTATTACTTTACAAATACGTCTTTATTGTAGTTTGATAGTGATCGTGGGTACATTTATCTAGAAAGTTCTATGAAATCAACTCGTCTTGTTAACTTTCATTCCTTTGTGAATGTGTCACGCATGTCAAGTCAATTAGCCACAATACTCAAATTTTCGCATATTTTGCGACTGATAAAGTAGTCTAGAACTTAATGTTGTTGTTTTTACATGATTTCCATATCATAGATAATTTTCTTATTATGCTACTCTTGAATGAGGCTGGAAATTTTGTGATATGAATTAATACAGTTTTATTTAAAAAAAAACGCATGTTAAAATTTATATGATTCTTAAGTAGGTCACTTAATAAGTTTTGATATGCTCGAAATTTAAAAATGGAACGCACCCTCGTTATACCTTTCTAAAAAGCAAATTTATTTGAAAAGAGAACTCCATAAGCCAATTTCTCAATATAAAAAAAAAACAAAGTTCTATTAATTTTCCTGCAACGCTTCTTGCGCTTTTCATATAAAACGATAGATCTTAACCGTGAACATTTGCGCGCTATGGTCTATTATGATTTTAAATTTGATTTAACCGAATAATTAAGTATACAACGATAAAAGCTATTGCTTAGCTATTGTTTTCAGAGTTAGTTTAGGCGAATGGAACTTTGTGTAAAGCATGATGAAGAATATTTTGAAAATATGTAAAATAAATATTAATAGTATCTAGAATACTTTTTTATATCTCAACACTTATTGGGTGTCCTACATATAATAATGTTAGCATTTAATATTTAATATAGATAATTTAAAATTATTTTTAACCGAAAGAAAACTACAATATTTATTTAATGTTGAAGATGATAAGTGTGATATATTAAATAATGAAGTCGAATTACTAGTAACATTGAACCATTTACGGGCTGATAGGTTCTCTTGTTTTTGGAATAAATATAAAGAGAAAGTTCCACAGTCTGTCAGTGATGGCGGTCTCCATTTATGCTAATCACGTCGACAATAAGATTATGATAGATAGATAGAAGATTAACAATTTCAGCTACGTTGGGGATTGAGCTCAGGATGTTGTATTTGAATTGTGGTATGAAATTTTCAAGAATGCACCGATTAGTACGCCTAGCTTTAAAAAAATTGCCCATACTTATTAGCCTTGGCACCAGCTCGCCGGTTAGCTATAGCAACCTGACCATTCGGAGTTTTTTATTATAAAATCCAATAAATACTACAATCTGCACCTTAGTGGCCTCAATGTCTAACATTTATGAATATAGATATATATGTCCACTGAATTAATCTATGTCACTTCATAATTAATGATCGCTTCTCAGGCTTAAACCCAAGCAACAGATTGATGACCACCAGAGAACTAGGTCGGAACTCCAGATAATGTATCTGGTCACTATACCATTAATTCACTGCGGCTTACTTAACTTGATCAATTCCGATTTATGCTACAGAAGAACGTTTACGTTAACCTTTCGTAACCAATTGAAGTCTGACATATTCACTTATAATTAAAACTTTTCAACGGAACCCGACGAAACCGAACTTAACACGTGAACGTTCGCTGTTAAGTGAATTTAAACGGAGGGTTAAAAGTACAATATTTAGGTATTTCACAGTCGCAAAATACATAAAGGTCATGGTTGAAAACTTTAATTAAAATGAAATTATTTCTCTGTCCTAACCTATTTAGCCACCCGGAAATGTAGTTTATAAACGAATTGTGATTTTGCACAATAAATGCCGGAATCTCACTAAGCCGGTGTGCGACAAAACTAATTTTGCTTTTAGCTTCATATTTAAACAGAGAAGTTGCATGAAATACTTAAAGGGAGCTTACATTGCTATTCATCTTACATAGCTATTCGTCATTTCATTACAACATAATTTTTATTGATCAAATTGTTACTACTTTTAAAACTACTTCTCAGAATTTCGCAATTTATTAATAACAGCCTATCAAAGTCCTCTACCGAACAAAAGCCTCCACATAAAGGGGATATTTGCCATAGTTGCCACGGGATAGCAACCGCAGTTTTGTTTCTGAATATTATTAGTAAGACCCTGCTGCCTTTATTTCTGATGCGTTTCCTCTGTCACCTCTGACGACACCCGACCTAAGATATTAGATGGATATTCTTATAACTAAATTTGTACACCGGCACTCCGCGTTTTTACATAATTTGTTGCAGCATATCCATCATAGCCGGTGTGCGACAAAACTAATTTTGCTTTTAGCTTCATATTTAAACAGAGAAGTTGCATTAAATACTTAAAGGGAGCTTACATTGCTATTCATCTTACATAGCTATTCGTCATTTCATTACAACATAATTTTTATTTATCAAATTATTACTACTTTTAAAACTACTTCTCAGAATTTCGCAATTTATTAATAACAGCCTATCAAAGTCCTCTACCGAACAAAAGCCTCCACATAAAGGGGATATTTGCCATAGTTGCCACGGGATAGCAACCGCAGTTTTTTTGTTTTCTAGATATTATTAGTAAGACCCTGCTGCCCATTTTCTGATGCGTTTCCTCTGTCACCTCTGACGACACCCGACCTAAGATATTAGATGGATATTCTTATAACTAAATTTGTACACCGGCACTCCGCGTTTTTACATAATTTACGCTAAATTGGTGTAGCATATCATCCGCTTTCTTTTCTAATGAGTATCTGAGCGTTTTAGAGGCATAAGATAATCCATGACGCTACTTTATTAAGGGTTTAAAATGATGCGACTATGGATTATACCAGATAATGACCTTGACGTCCGATAGTTCACATATTAAAATTCTTGCCTAGTGATAATGGCCTAAGAGAATCTATCACTCCATTTCATCCTGTGAGTGTCATAAGAGACTTTGGAAAATGCCAAAAAGATCTAATGGTTAACGGTACATGGCAAGTTAATCATATCGTTGATTAACCTAATATGTAAAATAAACCCCGTCATCGGTCCCTACCTCATAGCAGTTTTAGTAGGGTCATTTGTCCGAAAAAATTAAAAGAAAATTCAACGTGGTAGAGCCATGCTACTAGCAGTATAGTTGTAGCACGAATGGGTTGACTCGACCGGGTAAGGACCACGCTCTCACAGAATACCAGCGTCAAACAGTAGCTTAATGCTGCTGTGTTTCGTATGGTGAGTTTCGAGAACCGGAGACCTTTTTTACTGGAAACGAGGCGATCCATCTTAGTCCTCACGGGTGACATCGTGCATTTTGATTCGTAATCGAGGATAGATGTAGATGTCTATGGGCCATAGCAACCACTTACCATCAGGTGAACTGTGTGCTCGTTTGTCACCATATCCCGTAAAAAAAATCTGGTACTGCATTCGCAAATCTGATTGCCAAGTGGCGATTGTTATAAATACAACGTATATTGGGAGATACCTATGTACTCGAATATACTGTTATATGATGTTTGGGAAAACAGAGGAAAAAAATGAATAAAAATGAAAATGAAAAATCTTTATTTAGTATCTTTTACGTATATACAATCCCAAGATTACAAAAAGATACATTGTGTTATAGTAAGGAGGAAGTATTGTACAAGAATATAGATAAGCCGTTGTAGCTCAGATGGTTAACGCTCGCTGTAAATATAACAGAACGCGAGTAACCCGGGTTCGATCCCCGCCGGTACCAATGAAATTGTTAATTGCAATTTAAGTCTGATTTACCACGTGCTCAGCGGTGAAGGAAAACATCGTGAGGAAATCTGCATGTCTGAGGAATAAGAAAAAAATATATTTCGAAGACATGTGAAGTTCACCAACATACACTGGGGCAGTGCGGCGGACACTTCTTTGCCCTAAAACCCTCTCAGAAATGAGGGAAGGCCTGTGCCCATGAGTGGAACGTATATAGGCTGTAACTTTACTTTTTTTACTTTTCTACTGACCACATAATTTTGTTGTTAATTATAATTTTTAGTTAATTTTCCATAAACTCTTATTTCAATTTTTTTTAAATAAAAACTTGTTACGAAAATCCAGTGACGCAATAGTAGTAACGTAACGTTGACAATGTGCTTCTATGGTCCAGTGCATAGTTGCATGTCCCTGTTAAAGTAGATACGAGTATTTACGAGCGGACCGACCACTCGTTGTATTATATAGGCAGATGCCACACATGTTATGCCTTAATTCAAATAGATGATGTGTAGGGTTGTCACTTTACAATAAAATTGTTTAGTGATGAGTGAAAACAATATTGTTTTACAACATTGACTCAGCAACACAGTTGAAATTAATTTCACGGATTTTATCGCATTTAATTTTAACCTTGTACCTGCAGACCTTTCGAGAGGACTGAGGTGTTTGGCATCCCGATGTCGTGGTGTCAGCCTGGTGTCGCAGTTTATTTAAAAAAAGACATATATTTTATAAAGATAACGACACAAGTTTTGTAAATATAGTGTACAATCTCGTTTTAAATGTACTGACAAAAGGTCTTGAAAGGTACTGTTATATTTCATAATTTAAAAAAAGCAATACAATTTTTCAATTAGAAAACACATAAAACTATTATTTAATCGTGTATAGACGATTTTATTTAGCTGGATGTAGTAGATAGAATTTCGACAATCAAAATTTACAAAATACCACCCGTAGTTGGAAACTTTCGATAAAAACGAATTAAAAACAAATTTTGATCGTGTGTGTTTTAATTGAGTAAAAAGTTAATTTAATTGAGTAATAAGTATTTGAGTTCTTTTAAACTTTTTTCCTCTCAGAAATTGCTTGTATACCATTAACTTACTTGTTCTATCTCTTATATCTACAACTAAATATCAGGTGCACTTATTGTTGGGTTCCGCTTTGAAACTAAAGACCTGTAAAATAACTCTACAAGGCCGTCTTTGCCATCAGAGGATAATAGAACACTTGCAGCATCTTTCTATTAAAGTTGGCTGCATTTGTCAATGGACTGCAGTAATCTGTGCCTTCCAGTGAACTATAAAACGATTATAAAAAATATGAATAAATTAATCAACATTTAATACTTCAAATAATTGGTATCTGCATTGATAAAGAATCCAAAGGTCACCATTTGCTATTCGCCACGACATTGACTTTCTAATTGATTATATAGATTGATATCGAACAATAACGAAGCAAGGGCGAGTACTAATTACATCGGTAACAAAATGTTCAAAAATACTACAAGGATAAAATTCCTTTCCATCGTTTCAAAATCAAGTCAGTTTATTGTAACATTTGTATAAACATAGGTTTGATAAGGATATTGTTTGAAAACTATTTTGTTAGACCTTAAATCTGTCAAAACTAATACTATGATCATTAAATTCTTTCCAAGCCAGATAAGGCAAATATAATCTTTCCCCGACACTATAATATTAAGTAGTTTATAGCAGTTAAATAAGTTGACTTGTACGCCATAAGGAGAGTTTATTGATCACACAAGAATTTCACTTAGTTATTCATTGGTCATAAGACATTATGGCAAGAAGTCAAACCACGTATGGACCACACGTGATTTGACAACCCTATCGCTAAATTTCATATTAATGCCCACTAACAAGTACCCACAGAGCGGCCCATTGGCGATATTGATATAAATTGATTACAACTTGTCGCGACATTCATTAATATGCTTCGACGCAAATATCTTATCTATTCGGTTCATTACTTGTAATAATATGGAACAAGGAGCTTGTTAATCTTTAATGTTTCCTCTTCGAAGATTTATGGATAGTTTAGATAAAGTTATCATATAAGAAAACTTTGAATAGAAATTGTAATGGCTATTTAACGGGAACATTTTTGGTTTATTTAAACATATTTGTAATTTTTTTATGTTGTTTTTAATTTAGTGAATAACAATATTTTTGTTACAGTTCTTTTTATATCATAATAAACTAATTTTAAAGCAATAAGCATATTGCTTTGTAACAAAATATTATTAATAAATATTAAATTACTTATATAAATATAATTAAGTCATTTAAACACCTTTTTTACGACATATACGGAATAAAAAATTTAAAGGACAAATGAAATCTGCTAACATATCAGTGCGGAGAATTCTATTTTTCCCTATCATCTGAATGAGATAAGAGGAGAACTGTGCCCAGCAATTGGTGTTGTCACGGGACGTACGCTACGTGCAATAATAGAAAGATAATAATAAAGCCCCAAGTCCACTGCTGAATATTGGCCCCCAAGGAATGGCACAAACCACGGACGTGAGCATCCATCGATTTCCTGCATGTCTTACCAGGATATTTATATCATTACATAATAATATATTATTATATAATTCGTCGAAATTTAATATAACATAAATTTATTCAAAGAAGATAATAAAATGACAGAATCAACTTAGCGTTCGTAGTTAGCCGTGTTCAGTATTATATTTAATATATATATATATATATATATATATATATATATATATATATATAAATATGTGAATATTAATTGCTGTACGTACTTCTTATTACACCTACCTCTTTTATCTCTGCACTACTCTAAGGTAGACTGGTAGATAATGCCTCGGGCATTAAGTCCGCCTATATACATCTAATGTGTATATGAAGTTAAATAAATAAGTAATATAAAAAGCTACAATCATTTTATATACATAATAGCAATGAATGTGACGAACGAGCACACAATCCACAATGATGGTATGTGGATGCTGTAGCCCACGGACATTTACATTTATCCTCTTGACTACCTCGTTGGTGTAATGGTTGTAGTAGTGCGACTGATGATCATGAGGTCCTTGGTTCGAAACCCGGGTTGAGCCAAAAAATCGATCATTGAGTTTTTAAGTCAAGAAATTCTCAGTAGCTTCCCGGAGTCAAAAAGTTGGCGGTGTCTCGCAAAGTACATAAAAACCGTTGTTCCTGCGCCTGATCTCTTCTCATGTCGTGTCGATTACCGCTCCATTGGATATTGAGAGTGAAGGAATGGAGAATGCACCTGTGCTTGCGCATACACTCGGGCACTATAATCCTACGTTGAGGCTGGCCGCCGAAACCGAAGTTCAGTGTGGAGGATATTATTATTTACATTTCTCCTCAATTAAGAATCAAAATGCACATGCATTGTGAAATGCCTCATTTCCAGTAAAAAGGGTCTGTAGAGTCTGTGAAGTAGTAGATAATGTGAATAGAGCACAGAAAAGGGTACGTAGAGGCTTGTGCCGGCTCACCCATTTAGCGGACAGTGACAATCAGGAGCACTCAGTAGCATGAAAAGAGTCAGGAATACGCATCACCTGTAGCTGTAACCAAAGCTGCAGATCGCAGCTCTTAGGATTGACTCAAGCTGTTCAAAAGTCGACACAGGGTCCTACTGACCCTCTTTTGCGCTCTAATGACATTGTCTAATGTTATGCTAAAATGCTATGCTATGCTAAAATATAAAGTTTTATGTCAACATCGTCTACCTTTTCAAATAAATTTACACAATTAGTACCAAATTCTTTAAATTCGCATCTTTTATCTTTAATTACTCCGCGTTAGGCTTAAGCTACGCGGAGTAATTAAATATAAAAGACGCTACGTGACAACTTAACGGTTGAAATTGTTTTTTTTAAATTGATCTTTCAACTTAACTAACTGTCTACGTTACGGCAGGTGGCGTTTCTGCAGCCTATGAATATCAGCAATCAATTTTAAACAAAGAAGGCAACAGACGCGTTGTCCTAACTTAGGACTAAGAAGTAATGCCTCAGAGCCTGTAATTACACTGGTACTATATCCTACCAGTACAGTACATGCACTGTTGTTGGGCTTCTACATAACCCTAATTATATGACCCATACTCTATTTAAATAATACTGCCACTTTTAGATGCGATCAAGATAATATTCATAATAAGATATCCCGAATTTCGCCTTAACGTACATAATACGACAGGACACGCTGAAAGGTTTGGGAAAATAGTTTTTTTTATGACGAGACGAAACGATAGAAAATTCAATTATTTATAAGTAAGTGACGTCTCAATTTTAATTTCCCTCTGAATTATTTAAGACCCAATTGAAAAACAAATATCGTGTTTCCTTAATAAATTAATCAGCATAAGGAAAACTTTCGTGCGATTATGATTTACGATTTCAAATTGTTTGATAGATTTCAAACGGTATTTATAGATATGTTAATATAATTAAAAAAATATATTATAATATACTTATAATGTAACCGTGTACCGTGTGTAACTTTGTGACATTATGCAGAAAGAAGTGGTCGATTGCTGTTACGGAGTGAAAGGTGACAGTAGTGAAAATTTTCATTATTATCATCATCATTACAGCCCTTCACAAGTCACCAGCTGAACATAGGCCCCTAAAGGAATTCCAAAAAGTGCGGTCCTGAGCAACCTGTATCCATCGACTCCCTACATGCCATACCAGATCTTCACTCTATCCAGTGGAGGGTCGCCTTATACTTTGTCTACCGGTACGAGGCTACTACACGAAAACCTTTTTTCCCCGGTTCGGTTGTCGGTTTTTCGAGCTATATGGCCGGCCTTTTGCCACTTTAGTTTACTAATCCGTTGGGCTATGATCACTATAGTATTACTGCGGATATCTTCATTTCTAAGTTTATCACGCAGATAAACCCCGAGCATAGCCCGCTGAGTGACCTTGAGCGTCCTCATACGGCCAGCAGTGAAAGATATATACCGTGTAGGGTCGGTTGTCACCTAAGACGACTCGACCTGGCGTTATACAAGTACGCACCCTGAGAACTGCCGAGAAGATCCTAGAGGTTAAAGATAGACTAGTTGCGCTGTGATATTGTAGGATTATCTCAGGTCGGAAGGGAAGGAGTGGTCACGGTAGTCCTTGGATCGGGCAACTTGTTCTATCACCGAGAGGGCGACCATCTGTCTCAAGGACTTCAATGTAAAACTAGGCACAAGAGAAAACGGTAAGCTGAAGGTAGGGAAATTCGGAATAGGGTATCCAAGGGGCCAGCATCTGATCGACTTCATGAATAAAGAGGCTCTATTTATGACGAACTGTTTCTTCCAGAAGCGGCCCCACAAGGAATGCACCTAGTCAAGCCCCGACGGTTTGACGAAAATGAGATTGGCTTCATTAAGATGACTAGACGGCACTGTTCAGAGACGTCTCGGTAATCACGAGGGTGAAAACTGGCAGAGATCAGCGCGTAGTTGCCTCTAACTAAACTAAACCAAAACGTTAAATTGGAGAGGTGTCGTCTAATGAAGTCAACGCTCCGTCCCCCTCGTGCTCTAATCCAAAGTCCCGAAAACTTTCAGCTTGAGTTACAAAATCGTTTTCAGTGCCAAGAAGATTGCAATATAGTGGACGATATTGATTACAAGCTCTTGGAAACTGTCCATGCGGTCGGAGCTGTTCGGAGTTCTGTACCCTGTTCAGAGACCCGTCGCAGAAAAACACAATTACTCTTTGATCGCACCCTTAATCCCATGGCTGTTAGACGAAAAATGAAGCTGTAATTTCCAGAAGATTTGACAGCATACAGGTAACTGAACAGACAGATCCTCAAATGCATGCGGTGGGACTTACGTAACTTCAATACAGCTCGTGTTAGGGAAGCGATCGAGCTGAACTAGGGCTCTAAAGTTTTTGCCAGAGATCTGTCTGCTAGAAAGGGCCAATTGTCGAAGCTGAAGACTGAGTTCGGGTTTCGGGACAACTGAGATTTTGAGTGAGATTCAGAGATTATATGGGTAGCTGTACACGTCGTCGTTGGAGCCACATGCAAGTGTAGTAGCAATCCATGGCATCCCGGACGTCAGTCTAAGCGAAATTAGAATGGCTCCCCAGTACCTTGAAACGCAAGGCCCCAGGAGTCACAGCGGAGCTTCTGAAAGCGGGTGGAAAACCGGTATTTGCAGCATATATTGCATACATGTTGGAGAAGAATTCATTGAAAAAATATTTGTAATGAATTCTGTAACCATAGAACTTTTCATTTTGATTACAAAATTATTTAAGTAACCCTTGTAGAGTCTTTTAATCAGAAGGTTGTTGTTCTCGATAAAGACAAGAGGGAAACTCTTTTATCGGATTTAAATTCATAAGATATTGTCTCTTTTTTCCTACTTTTTGCTCTAAGCTTAATCAGTGTTCGTCTAGCATAAATATTTTTGGTAGTTTTTTAGAGATGGACAGAACAGATGACCAAGTAGTAGTAAGAATATTTTTTTATTAATCAACGTATAAAATAACACGTGGTAGAGCCATGCTGCAGCTATATTACTGTTATATTTGTAGCACGAATGGGTTGGCTCGACCGGGGAAGGACCACGCTCTCACAGAATATCAGCGTAAAATAACAGCTCAACGCTGCTGTGTTTCGTATGGTGAGTGTATAGAACCGGAGACCCTTTTAACTGAAAACGAGGCATATCTAGTCTCACGGGTGAAAATGATCATTTAATCGTAATGGAGGATATATGTAGATTGCTATGGCCATAGTAGCCACTTACCTTCAGGTGGAATTTGTGCTCGTTTGGCACTCTTATCATATTAAAAAATTGTTAATATTTTGTTTGTAACGTACTAATCATGCATATTTCTTAATTTAATAAACAAAATTTAAAAATCCGTTGGCTTTTGTTTAAACCCCTACAATATAATTAAGCTCATATCTTCAAACTACACCTCTGTCACGTTCTCTCTCATGGACATCATAAAGCCACAAAAGTCGCTATACCACCTGCCAAAAGTATAAAAAGTGCAATCTTCACAAAATCATTAAACATAAATGGTTAGAGAAAGCAATAGGAACGATTCAAGATAGGCAATTTTTCGCCTATTAGTCAGATAAAGGCGCTCGCTTTCACAAGACGTCGGGGGCAAGGTCAAGCAGTGTTAGCCTCTCGGATGCTCATCAATTTTATGTAAATATTCCCCTGGTATCCGCGGAGCACAATAAAACATGGCAACATGATGGATTGTTATATTTTCTCAGCCGTCCTTCAACGTCCATCCGAACAAAGAGCTTGTGAACCCAGCATTCGCGAATATATTTTTTGCTTCTCCTATAACAACAGTATCTTAATTATCTAAGTTCATAAGCTTTAATATTTTTTAAGATTAAAATTAAAAGAATAACAGATATTGGCCGAATATTAGTAAAATTATACTTTAAGATTAAAACAACCTAATTTTGTATTCTGGCTAACATTTCTTTTTTTATGGTTAACATATTTTATTTAAGTGTTTAAAATAGTGATTAACCTCTTGTTGTAATATTTCAGTGACGATTTTAAGTGCCATATCGTTGCATTTTTTATTACATATGTACATCTCTCAGTATTCGTGGTGAATTTCTCAGTACGCGAACAACCCGGGTTTCATAATTACTAATTAGAACAACCCGGCATCAATAATTGCAATGTTAAATGCTGAATTACCACGTCTTCGGCGTTGAAGGATATATTGTGAGGAAACCCGGATGTCTGAGAATTAAAAAAAAAACTTAAAAATATTTCGAAGACATGTGAAGTCCGCCGACACGCATTGGTACAGTGCGGCAGACACTTCCTCACCCTAAAACTAACAAATTTTCAAAACTTAGGGGAGGCTGTGCCCAGCAGTGGGACGTATATAGGCAGTAACTTTACTTTTTACTTTATGTACATCTCTCCCTATATCGATACAGTAGTAAATTGAAATATTTGTAGACAGGAAAACGCATAGCCCTGGGCGACATTTGGCCTAGTTTATACTATATATTACTATTCATATTTTCTCGTTACAATCATGGGCACGCGTTTAAAATTCATTCAGCCAATTAGGCACAAGCACTGTTGTAACCATTCAACATTTTAACACAAGTCAATTGTAGTTTGATCTATTCGGTTCTATTGGAATAAATCGAGGTCATTGATTCATTTATTATTTAATGATACCCTAAACTAGATCAGTGATTTGTTGTTGTTCGTCATTGTGTATTTTTCATTTTGGTTATGCGCTCTTTATAAATTTAGAATTGTCACCACTGAAGACTAAGATGGAATGCCTTTATTTCAGTAAAAAGTGCCTCGCGATCATCAAACAACGAATTGAAATGTAATTAAATGAAAAATCTTTATTCTTCGACGTAAGAAATTATGCATCGTGAGTTAAACGTCTTTTATAATCAACTTTAAAATCATTGCCGTAAGCCTTGTTTAAATTTGGTGTTGGTTATTAACGGAAATATATCTATACAATCATGATAACCATGACAACGTGTTTCTTTTAACATCAGGATGCTGTTATCTACGTAGAATCACAACTATCAAACACTGCCTTAGAAAAGCTGACTCACTGGTCTTTTTATGTAGCGACAGTAGAAAAATTTGAACCACATTTACCTATTTTTCTTAACGAATTCAATTTCTGGTGTCTAAATTAAAAATAAAATTGGGGTTGTTATGTCACTAGAAGTAAGAGCTCTTTACGCGTGGGCGTCAGTTTCCAAAGTATTTAGAACTGCCGTACACTGGGCCACTACAAGTGGCCGCCACAAGTTCGGACAACATCTTTCATAAATATAGAATATAGCATCGACCAACCGACCAACCGAGCGCACAAGTAGATCAGCCCCTTGGCCAGATGGCATCAGCAACAAGGTGATCAAATTTCTCTCGGCACCACTTATTTACTTCTTCGCAGGAATTTTCAACGCGCTTCTCACGAGCTGTTTCTTCCCGGATATTTGGAAAAAAGCAAACGTAATGGGTATCCCAAAACCGGGAAAACCGCGAAATCGACCCACTAGCTACAGACCCATCAGTCTGCTCAGCACGTTGGGTAAATTATATGAGCGCATTATTCTGAAGCGTCTCTGTCACTACACTGTTATTAACAGAGTCATCCTCGACGAGCAGTTTGGCTTTAGAGCCAAACACTCGTGTACCCATCAAATTCATCGCCTAACAGAATATATTCTTTTATGGCTTCAATCAACACCCGACAAAGAAAAAGTGTTGAAACACGGGAGCCCTCTTCTTCGATGTCGCAAGGGCATTTGATAAGGTCTGGCATGACGGCTTGCTATACAAGCTGTACAAACTAAACGTGCCCGATAGGCTCGTGTACATCATACGAGCCTTCCTCCTAAACTGCACTTTCAGCTATCAAGTGGAGGGAACTCGTTCCACGAAACGTTCCCTAAAGGCCCACAAGGCTCCGCCTTATCTCCACTCCTCTTCACACTCTTCACGGTTGATATTCCAAGAGACCCAGTGGTGAACCCCGCACTCTTCACTGACGATATGGCACTCTGCGTATCTGATTACAATAAAAATAGTCTCACCTTGAAACTCCAAAAAGCTACCAATCGCCTAGGCGAATGGTTCTGCCTATGGAGAATAGAAGTGAATCCCGAAAAAAGTGTAGCAGCATACTTTCAACGGAATCCAACACCACACAAAAAGACCCGCGTCTCAAAATCAAAAGTAAAAGTTATTTCTCTATATAGCCGCCCCATCCCTTGGGAAGAATGGGCCAAATAACTGTGCGTCACGTTCGACGCCCATGAGTTTCGCGAAACACATAAGTGTAGCACACAGGAGAGCCAAGACAGTCATTGGCCATCTCCACCTTCTCGCAATATAAAGGCATAGTATATAATCATATCTAAGTTCTCATAAACCAGTTTTTTTATCCATAACGACGTTTTGTTAAAATAAATAAAAATGTTTTTTGGCGCTTACTTAGTTTTTTCCCCTGGTGTGGCTATCTCATAATTTGCGTACTATGAAGTCATTGCATCACTTTTATTTTGAAACTCCCTCAGTCGTCAAACTTTGAACAAAACTTTGATTAATTTTCAAGGTATCCTCTTAACAGCAAGAGTAAGCTGCTGCTAAGATAAAAACTCCGCTTGTACAAATATTGCGTTAGACCAATAATATCTTACGCAAGTGTAGCTTTTGCCCACACGTATAAGACCCATCTTCTTGAACTTCAAAGAGTCCAAAACCATTTTATCCGAAAAGCCATCGGAGCACGGTGATATCATCGAAACTCAGATTTGCACAACGATTGCGAAATATGCTCTACTCGGAATACATCAAGTAGATGTCTCAGCGCGTCAGCGTCACCCAAGCCCGCTAATGACAAACGCATCCAACTACGTTCCAACAGCAAACGACGCACGCCCTTTCTTAGACCGCGAAACGTACTGATAGAACCATCACGACCGCTCGATCCAGTCGACCCAAACGTCGCAGGTATATCACAAAATGACACTACGCCCACACCAATTGAGACAAGCCCAAATAGGATAACGAGTGGGACACATCGCACCCGTAGGCAGGCACGACGCGTTCCAGCACACGTCGAGTACACACCGTACCTGGGTGTTTCTCACTGCCCAGAAAATCGACCGACACGAGTTGAGCAGTCAGAGGCGGGGTCCGCACTCCCCCACTCGGACAGCAGTTAAAAAGCTCAAAAAACGCTCAACGTGGCGACATGATGATTGGTAACAATACCAAATCATAAACCATCATCAAATCATCATCATCACCCTCACCTTCATTGCCTTTCCCTCCTGAATTAGGCTGCGAGCCCTGAGTCAGATTGAGCTGTAAGAGCTGCATAGGCTAACAGTACAAACATCTTGAAAATAGAGCGCATTAGCGGCCGCGTCCGAGCCACAAGTTGCGGGAGTCATCCACGCTCGCTACGGCTCTGATTGTTGGCCGCTTCTAGTGACTTGACCGAGCCTCAAGTGGTCACGTCCAGTAGCCGCCATTATAGTGGTTCAGTGTGCGGCCGGCCTTAGTTACCTTGGACAGGTTTCACACATACTTCTTAATCAAGATAATAAAACCAATTGCGTTATAATATTTATAGTAATATAGTGACGATCGAAGTAATTACAAAAAATATGCTGGAGGGTTAAAATATAACAAAACTAAGGGCTGATCAACGTAATTCTTGAAGAACCAAACAATTATTTAAAGGAAATATAATTAATGAATATATCGATAACATGAAAATCACGTCGCATCACTGAATACACCATTTGATTGCAAGTAACACTTTGGCCTTTGTTTCGAACACACGTCGCTGGCCCATCTATCACTGCTCAGTGCCCGCGTGCCAATTTGTTAGTCCACAATTTATTCTTGTACGTCCATGTCGAGCTAGGAATGTTGATGGTAGAGATTTGCCATACAATGCTCACGTAAGTTACACGATATAGTCAAAAGTTTCAAATCGGTTGACTTATACCTTGTTGATATCGTTAATAGTTTGTAAATTTGTAATAATTAGTTGTGAGGAGGGAGATGTTTTTCATAGAATATGGATGACAAGCGTGCACACAGTATACTTGAACCATCCATCCACTACAGCCCATAAAAGTCCACTGTTGAACATAGGCCTCCCCCACGAATTGCTTCATAGAGGTGATTTTGATAGTTGTCACGCTTGACAGGCGAGTTGACTACCGGAGTTTTTTATTATTTTGCTTTGTTATCAGTAAGTTACTGCTGCCCATCTCCTGTTTTATTTTATATCTGTCGCCTTTTGCGACACCCACGGGATGATATGGTGTGTGGCCCATAGACATGTACATCAACCCCCCTCCCCCCGCCCCCGATTAAGAATAAAAATGCAGATGCGTTGTCACCCTTGTGGACTAGATTAAGAATGCCTTGTTTCTAATAAAAAAGGTCTTCGGTTCTCGACACTCACCATACGAACAACAGCAGCAATAAGCTGGTCCCTCCTTGCTTAAGGCTTCCCCGGCCGAGTCGACTCATTTGTGCTACGGCCATATAGCTGCAGCATAGCTATATATAAGGATGAACAGGATATTTTTTTATAGGATAGGGTGATAAACGAGCACACAGTCCACCTGATGGTAAATGGTTGCTGCGGCCCATAGACATCTACATCTAACCTCGATTACAAATCAAAATACAGAAGCGTTATCATACGTGAGGGCTAAGATAGAGCCTTGTTTCCAGTAAAAAGGGTTTCCAGTTCTCTACACTCACCATACTTGGTATAATGAGTGTAGAGAACTGGAGACCCAGGAGACCCTGGAGACTGGAGCTGCTGTGAGAGCGTGGTCCTACCCCGGTCGAGGCGACCCATTCTTGCTATACCTAACTATACTACTAATATAACTGCAGCGTGGCTCTACCACGTAATACCACGTAAATACACACAATACATCGCCGTCCCCGGAGAATAAAATGATAATCACAAAATTTCAACTTTTCAGGAAAAATAAAAAACATGTTTTCGTTGTTTACTCCTTAAATACTGAACGTAGACTGATGATTGTTAGCTTTGACAAAAAGTTATTTTTTGTGTGTTCGAAATATTTAAGTGGAACACGCCTAATTAGTAAAATAGAGATATTATTTAAAAAATAAGAAGTTAGTCAAAATCAATCATCGTGTAAGTTGTACAATGTCGATTATCATTTTATTCTCCGTACAGCCTGACCATAGTCAAATGTTGCACTCTTTACTTATCATTTTATTCTACGGGTTTTTAAGCTGCAAGTGATCATGATAATACTTTAATATCGTCTTATACTAGGAAATATTGTAATACTTTTTTTCTGATAAGGACTTTTAGTTTGGTGTCCCAATAAAACTATGATATAGTATTCAACATTAGTTTTATTCAATATACTCGTAAGTTTCCGAAAATTAGCTTTGTAACGAATGTCTTCTAAATCGTTGAATAGCAAACAAAACTAGGTTCTCACTCCTCAAAAATCAAAACAAAATTGAAAAAAAAAACAGTATTTTTCTTAATCGTTGTACCTATTTGATATTAGTTAAAGTCAGCTTTATGATCACTTGATATCTAAATTATTATTACGAGAAAGAAATTATTAATATTATCTATTACATAATTTATTATTAATAAAACAGATGGAGTGACGACCTGGTAAGACATGCAGGAAGTCGATGCAGGTGCAGGTGGCTCAGGACCGTGCTTTGTGGCATTACTTGGGGAGGCTTATATTCAGCAGTGGACTTGTGAAGGGCTGTAATGATGATAATGACGATGATGATGATTATTAATCATAACGATCTTCCTTACTGTCGTTATTGCTACCAGAACAGTTACTGTCATAAGTAAAGAACTCGTAAAAACCACGATAGAAACTTGGAATAGCTCCCGTCTTACGGAAGCTCATAAGATCATCATATAAAGCATAGCTTATTGAAATAGGCTTAGTGTATAATGTTTGGAGTTCAGGCTCATAGTCAGGACTTAGGCTTGATAACTGGCCTTACCAATGCGATTTGAATATGAGGCATTTACTTCCATAATTTGAATCTATGATATTTTTGGCTCTCTTCATTTTATAACCAGTTTATTATTTTCTAACTCCTTTATACTTTCGAGTTCATAATGATTGTGTTCAGGCATGTATACAACTCTGTGTTTTGATTCACGTTCAATGGTGACATGAATCGAAAACTCTGGTCGTGGCCGGATTCAAAGAATCCATGTGTGATATTCAATTGAAGCTTCCATGCAGCATAAAGATATAAAGCGTATATGAATCTATTTTTGTTTTGTCCGCAACAACCGTTGGAGTAAAATCATATGTTATGGATGCCTCTTGATTTCTCATTAAGTAGAAATTGTCGTAAGCAAATACCAATTTCATTTGCCCCCCTTATAGCAATCAGACCATGCCTAATATAACAACTTTACTTTGAGTAGCATCATATACCTTAAAATTATAAATGTGATACCTCCTTTTGTAGTGGAAAAATCGAACCTCAGATTGTGGGATACTCAAAACCTTTTCCAAATCGAAGATTGCTACAGTTGTTTTTGAAGGATCAACAGATTCTTCTTCTTCTTTTTTAATTTGCCGTACGTTGTTTTTTTTATGATCATCATATTTTTCTTGCAATATTTCTTGAGTTACTGAATCGGCCTATCAATATTGAGCACACTGAGAGCACTCGTTATCGGTCTTTTATCGTTAAAAAATTTGGTACTGAATATTGTCTCGTATTGACATTTAGCGGCTAAATGGCAGTCAGATCTTTGCTGTCCAAACCAGGCTCTGTAGAGGCGGTACATTTTGGATATATTAAGTAGTTCTGAGAGATATTTCCTTGTAGAATCTTTTCTTACGTAACGGGACTCAACTATAGGGAACAATTCAATGTGCTTTATGATGCTCTCTTCTGTCGCAATGTGCATTTTACGTGGAATATTTTCATGTCGCCCTCGTTTGTCTATAAAATTTTCGTCAGGTTTAGAATTTTTTTAGTGCTGTATAAACAGTTTGATGTGAAATTCTTAAAGTATTTATGAAGAATGTTTTGCACACTTGTTCTTTTTTTTGAGTCTATTATAAAGAAGTAATTGATCGATTGAGTTTGGTTGCGTTTTTGCTCTACGGTGATTTACTTAACATCTTTGACGATTGTATGATTTACGATAGTTGTCAGTGTCTCTCGTGATCTCTTATTTTATAATATTGCTGCATTATGTACTCTCTCTGCTCATAAGTTATCTTTTCGCCACATTTCTTCGGGCACTTACAACTAACTTTTAAAACTTTTTTGTCGTACATTTTCTTCGATTTTAATTATTATTCTTAACATCTTGTTTTTCGTTTAAATTTTGTTTAAGTTTTCTTGTATTTTTCCCTTTGTTGGTTCTTGAACTATACTAAATGATAACTATCCGTTTTGATTTGATCTTCTCTATCATAGTTTTCAATATAATCTGGGCTCTGATGGTCGGCTACGTTACTGTTTTCTCCGGTTTGTGTCAGATTTTGATGACTAGTATTATTTTTTTATTGGTAATAATCGTTTTGTCCGACAATATAAAACCAAAAACACATTCAAGTTATAATGTTGCATCCAAATCAAAAAGAGACGGTGATGGTTCTGCTTCTTTTTCAGTTTCATTATTCATGATGAATAGTATTACGAGTATAAGAGGTTGACGTTTATTTTTAAAATATTTTATTTAGGCATCTTTTTGATGACAGTTTTGTTTTCTACCCCTACGGTCCATAACTTTCATGTGGTGAAGTTTGTATCAAATCAAAAATACATTCTGTGTGTGCTTTAGGAGTGTCTTGCAACCTATTAGCTTCATATATGACTAAAAGGTGTGGTACAAGATAAATTGTGTTCAAAACTAGAGATATGTTAGAAATAGTTGATGGTATTCTTATTATATTCTAACTGGCTGTGTCTATGTAATATAAGTTTCCTCCAATGCTTGATGGACTTTCGCATTGTTATAATATTTTCATTCTTTCTGGGCTCGGCAAATACTCAGATTCATCTGGCGAGAAATCTTCATTTCTTTCATTTTCGTTTTCTATTTTCGATTAATTTGTCACTATGTAAGTGAACATTACCAATACGTTGGAATCATCGGCGAGTTTGTATCTACCATGGCAATTGCGTTTTCGTATAATCTAAGTGAGTGAAGAGAATGGCAATAAGTCTTACTGTTCAAATCATAAAAGTAGTTTTACTAACACATCTTTATACCAAGCGAGTGATTGGTTTTTAACGAGAATAAAATGATAACTGATTTTATCATTATCGACTCAAATATTTTTCACGAGAACATAATTCTATGGCTGTTTGTAATACTATCAAGTAGGAATGCATTTCGATAATATTATATTAAAACTTTATTCTCGTATTTTAAGGCCTGTGTTAAATCTTTGAATACTATTGTAAAATTTTGTAACTTCGTAAAATAACTGTATAAAAATTACGAAAAAATTGAGCAGATGTATTTCTACCCACAGATCCCAAAAAATGACATAACACCAACACTAAGATAATGGCAATTATCATTTTATTCTCCGGGGACGGCGACATATATAAACAACATAAACATATATATGTATACATACTATATATATATATATATATTATAATATATATCTATATATATTATATATATATATATATATATATATGGTACGTAAACAACGTTGGTTGTGATGGTAAGAAAAGATTTTTTATTTCTAAAAATGAAATTAGTTGTGGAATGGAATGAGCTTATCCTGATGACACTAACAACATAGACAATCTATTATTGCCGGAATAGATTTTAGGAGATTAGTGTGACAAACGAGATAACGTTACTCCTGATTGGTTACAGCATTTCACCGACACTTGAAACCCATTTCAAAAGACGAGCATCTGTCGAAAAAGGCCACAGATACGTATTCATATCATCATTTTGCGATATTCTAATTACACACGGACACCAAATCTGCTTTTATCAGCTCGCAATTAACTTTAAAATAGAAGGCTAACGGAAGCCAACTGTGAAGATTAAGATAAAATAATATATCAGCCCGTTAGCGAATCCTGGATATCATGCTCCTGTCTCTATAATATATTTCAATCTTCTATTACTGTTTTGACTGCACCGTGGCGCAGATACTTAGCATTAAGTTACGGTGCTAATGGCCACAAGTTGGAATCCCGCACGGAAGAAGTATTTGCATGACCTAACATAATTGTGACATGTCTGGATGTATGTACTTGTGCAATTTATTTATTGTAAGTGATTTCATTATTCAGGAGAAACTCCTAGAGTGAGAACGTTTTCGTTTAAAAACAATTGTAAACTCTTTAATTTGCACTGCTGAACATAGGTCTTTCCAAGAATGAGGCAGCCAACGCCAGGCAAGTAGACTGGCAAGTGCTGGGCTGACACCCTTGCAATGATAATGTCACTCATCATGAGCTTTTAAAGTTGGGTTTAGTGGTTTTAGATAGATGTTTTGTCTAAAGTCAATCGCAAGCCTCTTCTGTTAACCAGCAGGGTGCACCGTTTGCAAGTGACGTCGGTATTTCGAGAAAAACTTGGTATGTTCAAGTACAATTTCTTTACGTAGAATATCTCCACGATACAGGCAGAGTTCCTAATGTAACGTCATTATAATCAAAAATAAATCCAGGAATTAATAATTCTATAATGACTTAAAAATTAAAAAATAAAATTTTAAATGTATATTAAAAACTTTATTTTAACGAGAAAATGCTATCATCTAATTATTTAAAGTGACAGTTGTTACGTTATTATTACGAATATGCTTTTATTGATAATATGAAATCGAATGAGCCTATTATTATTTCAGCAAATAAATGAGTACTCGTGTAATTATTTCATACATGATTTAGCTTCTTTCTATATGTGATTACAGTTTGTCAATTAACAAAATTTAATGACTCTATCTACAAATTTACATTAATGTTAAAGATTTACAATAATTTGCAAATAAAAACTTTAATAACGCTATTTTTACCGATTCGCTTTCACGTAAATTGATATAGTAAAACTTAATGTTTTAAACAATAATATAAGACCCTCGTTTCAGCTCGACCACTTACTTGTATACTTAGTTTGTGTGTTGTGTTTTAATTTATTAGTAAATAATTCATCATCATCGTCATCATTGTAGTTTATCTGTCACACATAAATGGGGCGTTGACAGACTGGGAATTCTACTTAACCAATTCCAATCCACTGACTTCCTTCATACTCCATCAGGTCGTTATTCCATCTAACCTAGATGTTTCATCATAGGTCAGTCGCAAGCCTCTTCTGAAAATTAGCAGGATTCTCCGATAACATTAATAAATTTTTGGTTAATAATATATATTATATTATATATGCATATATAACTGTTGACTGTGCGGAATATATGAACTTTAGTGTCGTAACTGTAACCTTAAAATCTGAAATCTCAACTTATATGTATATACAGTATAATTAAAAGAACTATTTATCGTTTTTAGCAAATGAGACTAGCTATCACGTCCCACACATTCCCTGTGGCCTTTGAACATCCGCCATATCGAAGGTCTTAAATGTGCTTTCCCTTTCTTACTTTTCGTGCAAAAGATTCAATTAAAAAAAGATAAAATTCAAACTTAATTCTTTGTTTAGTAGAGATGTAGAAGCAAACATTAGTTAAATATACAAAATATTAAGAACAGCTGTAAATATGTACAAAATCGAATAAAATACGCCTGCTAAAAATAGAACATACCTATACAGCCCATTCGACTAAAAGCAAATGAGTATATAGCGTTCTAGATAATAAACGAAAGTGTTTCCATCGATATCAATATCATTCACTTGCAGCTTATAATTCTCTTTCTCTCTCACTCTTTCTGATCTCACAGTTTTATTTCGATGAAAGCCATAATAATAAACTTTTTATCGCTATTCATCCAAGGCAAACACTTACGGCACGGAATAGGCAACGTTCGTTACGAACGGGGTTATAGAATGAGATCCCGATGTCAGTTTCGATAGAACGTTTGAACTTGATTTATGAGCTCGTAATATAAATTGTAAGGTCATGTTAGCCATTCGTCATGTGGAGAGCAAGTAAAACTAGCTATACATCATACGTTTATTCAAATTTACCATTACCTATCGACAGGAACAAATTTTGAACACGCGTCAGTGTTTACACCTGATGGATTTTATTTGAATTACTTCGACAATTAAAATTCATAATCTTGAACAAAATATTGAGTAATATAAATTATAACTTAAATTGTTACATACGCACTTTTAATTGTTTTCTTATAAGTGAGAGGTGATTAACGAGCGCTCAGTCCATTGAGGGAGAGCCACATGATAAGTAGATGATATGGCTCCTTGGGTTTAGCTACTGTGGCTAGACACAAGGAGGCCACATCATCCACTTCTTTTTTGTCTAAAAACCAAAATGCAAATGTGTTGTAACCACTCAGGATAAAAATGAAATGTATTGTTACCAAATAAAAGATTTATTACTTCTTGTCACTTATTAAACGAAACAACAAAATTTTGCTGCAATTTTATAGTACTTTGTATGCAAGTCTATCTCCTCCGCAACCATTCACGCTATTATGTGAAAATACATGGTTCTATTCCAATACGAATACTAAATTCAGTTACTGATTTAAGCACTGTAATTTATCAAATATGAATTACGTTTACCGCTAGTCCCTGTCTATCCAATGAGTTTACCTTTTGCATACACGAGACGGTATACCACCACATTTGGGAACTCATTAGGCTTTACCCATTATCGATTCTAACGATAATCATGGGACTAAATAGGAAGATATATTCTTTTACGTTATAAGCACACATTTTAACGCAACAAGATCCGAAACCATATTGTATTTTCGCATAAATTTTGGCTCGGGCTTTAATAAGAAAACAGTACCCATGGTGAAGTAGCCAGGTTCTGGTTTCAATGCAATTATAAAACAATATTATCATGTTTGTTATGTTATTATATGCTGAAAGATTTTAAGGAATTTAAATTCTAAATCAAATTGAATTGTACCATCATCTCGCATAGGTAATTTATTTAAGTTTGTCGCTACTAACTCGTTAAGGCAGAGCTTCCTTTCGTAGGCGATCTAATTACAGACAACCGAGAACAATAACATGTAATCTGAATATTTATGAGCGTCCTTGCATCTGTGAATTTGATACACTTATACTGAGTCTGTTTATCTTGAACGAAAATTGACTGTGCACAATGAATAATTTATTGTGAGCAACCAGCACTGACGTTCGCCATATTTTAATATAAATCCATCTACCATATTGTATGCAAAATGCCATTGAATGCAGTGCAAGGCGGGATCATTATTCGAATATACGGACGCGATATTCATCACGGGGCCTGTAGTTGCGGTATTTTAAACAAATCATCTTTATACGCGGCTCCGAAGGAACGAATGTGAACGCACTCGATTGCAGCGGAATCGATTTCAATAATGTCAATATCTCGGTTACTTGCTTTGTTGGTTTTAATAGCATTGAAATTTTTTCCACGCATAATACACATTTAAAAGTCATTTATCGAATTCTACATTTAGAGATAATTCTACATTTGAATATTTTTTTTATAGGAAAAGAGTGACACGCGAGCACACAGTCCACCTGATGGAAAGTGGTTGCTGTGACCCAAAGACATCTACATCTATCCTCGTTTGCGAATTAAAATGAAGATGCGTTGTCAGCGTTGAGGACTAAGATGGAATGCCAATTTTCTAGTAAAAAGGGTCTCCGGTTCTCTTCACTCACCATACGAAATTCCGCAGCATTAAGCTGCTATTTGACGCTGGTATTATGTGAGAGCGTGGTCCTTCCCCGGTCCTTTCATTCATCCTTTCATCCTTTCGAATTTCAAATGAAATAAAAATATTGAATATTTTTATTTCATTTGAAATTCGAAAGGATGTTACACAAAGGTCCGATCTACGAGAACGCTCATTAAATACAATCATTGGCTAATGGCCATCTACGTGTTACTTTTATTAACACTACTTATTATACGTAATTCATAGATGGTGTAATTGTATTTGGCTAAACACTACACATTACTACGTGTTTAGAAAACAAAGCTTACGTCGTCGTGTAATCTAAAATATATAAATTGGTTCATATAAACCAATTTATATCAAGATAATAAGAAATGCTGCAGATTTTTATATTAATATTTACTTTCATTTTATTGCAATAAAAAAATTTAATTTTTTTAAACCAAAAATAATTTAACGGTGATCCTCCCTAGCTTGTTCTGAAAACTATGAAAAATCCTTTAGAAGGCAAACAGTACAGAAGAAAAAGTACTTAAATAATTCTTAATGAAATCTACGTATAATTTTATTGCGTTGAGTCTTTGCTACTTTTATTTATAAACAGGTCACTCGAATTAGCAATCAGTAACGTAACATCTCAAGACATAATAAATTTCTTAATTGCTCTCGCCGTCGTCAAATAGACGAGATTCTTGAACGGTGAGGCAAAAGTGATCTCATAAAGTATTAATGCATTTTTTTGTAGAACGATAACAAAAGATAAATTATTGCGTCGTAAGCAAGCCTCACATCATTAAAAGATTATTACCAAATTTATTATGGACTGTTAACTATAGATCGACATATCAAAATCAAAGTACATAAGAAAAAAAGTTGTAATAATTATCATATTATATTTAATCTATTTGAATGCGGTCGTCTGCGACCAATCATAGGATTTATGAGGAATCTACTTTATTATTGAAGAGGTCCACATCATGCTGTGGAATGATATCTCGTTTGTCACTTTATATTAAAAAAGTTATTTATTTGGTAACCATATTAAGCCTCGTATAGTATACGATTTGTTATCTTGCTATTTGCCAATTATTTTTCATCCAGGGGCCTCTCCCATTTTACTTTAACACTTATGCCCGTCGCCGGTTGAGAATTATTTTAAGCATCGCTTAAACCTTAAATGAAATGGTTATAACGCGGTCTATCAGAAGCTGCAAGACCTTATCGCGTATCCAAAAGTCTCTTACGACACCCACGAGAAGAAGTGGGCTGATGGAATGAAATTTGTACTATATGTTATATTGGTAACGCTTATATAATATTTTTGAGTATTATAGAGTGTACTAGTAATTTTACAAATTATGGTGACTGATTGTACATAAGTTCGTTACATAAGCACGTTCTTCTGGTACTGTAGCTAAACTTTAAACCTTCAAATATTGGACCCGTTACATCAACTCCTATTAGGATGATAAAAGTTAATATAAAAGTCAATGGATGCAGGTTCCACAGGACTGTGCTTTGTTCAACAGTGAAATTGTGAAGGGGTGTAATGATGATGACAATAATGAACTGCTAGTGCGTAACACTTGGTACACACAGTAATTCCAACACTATAATATCTCCTATAAATTTATTGAGGTATACTTTTTAGACAAAGCAACCTCTCCAAACTGTCGTTATATGCAGTAGACAAACTGCCGTAATAGTATAAAAAAATCCGTGTTTGTGTTGCAATCAATCCATCAAACAAAGCTCGCAAAACGCTCGGTGTTCCCAGAGCTAGCTTTTCCGAACGGGTTCGTTATTATTTGGTATTGATTTTTGAAGTCTATTTTTACTGGTTCCACAGTGTGCTTATGTTTGTAGAGATTTATGAATTGACTTTATCCCTGTTTGATTTAATTTTTTTATTTATGTAATTGTAACAATTTAAAAGCAAAGAGTATACAGGTAAAAAAGTTGTAATAATTTTTTTTATTATTGTTTTTTAATTATTGTTTATGGTCCGATCTATGCAAAATGAACTGACTGTGTCTTGAAGTCTTACAGTGGTATGCTTAGGTTTAGTTTTAATTTTATTAATAATAAGGTCCCAAGCAGGTGGTAGTATATACATATAATAATGTTGTATAGGCAAGCATATAGAGAAAAATTTATGACATTTGGTTTGGACCAAGCCCAGGTTGACAAAGACAAATAGGTATTCAAACTTATGTACATATATATATATATATATATATATATATATATATATATATATATATATATACCCGTTTAACTTTTGCAGCTCAAGAAGTTTCTAGATTTAGTGGGATTCTCCCTGGCTACTTGTTAGCAACCTGTGTGTATAACCACAACAAAAAGTTGGTGGCTGCTCGTAGCTGAACATGCATCAAAGATTGCATTTAAACAAAAATGTTATATAAAATATTCCAATGGTAGCCATGGCCAGGTCAGGTACAAATCCAATACATAGGCACCGTAAGCAGTGAGTGAAATTTAAAATTTTAGGTATTGAAATTCGTAAATTTCAGCGCTTGGTATATATGTTGATTTCTTCAACAGGATATTTTGTCGTGAAGAGCATTTTGCTACCAGACATGTGAAATTCCTATAATTAGAAAACACCAATCAAAAAGAGATACCTAAATACCTTTACTACTGCTCCTTAATAATACTATAAGATCGTACCTAATTTAAGATTTATTTGTGTTGTATGTAAAAGGGTATATACCAAAGTTTTTTCCAAGTTCCAGCCAAATCTGCATGTTGCTCCTTGCTCATTGCTGAAAGAGTACCTGACAACCGATTGACTAAAGCATTTCCGTAAGCAAATTCATACAATTGCACTAGCAACTCTCCTGGTACTGTTCAGTTCTTCATGAAAGGCGGTCAACACTTACCATCAGGTGAGCCGTAAGCTCGCTTACCCCCTCTTCAATGCTGTGAAATTAAGTAAATAATAATGTAAATAATAATTAAACAAAGCTAGGTGAAATAGTTTATGCATGATTAGGCTTATACCTATAAATTTTATTTCCAGTAGTGGATTCAAAGGGTAGGCGAGTGAGCTTAATATTCTTAAATGCGAATTCTTAGCCCCAGACTTCAGGACTTGAATTTAAATTAAAATAACAATAATGCTACAAAAATTATAAAGTAAAATGAACGATTCACTTTTAGAGTAGAATTTTATTTTTGTTTCTCGGCCGTATTTCATTTTATTAAATTTTCTTCTTTTGAAATGTGATCTGCATTTGACATTTAAGCAGGACACGGAGCGTATGCGAATAGAATTATAATTAGAACAAAAATTGCTTGTAGTCTTCATTATATTTTTGATAATGTTATATATTTTCTGATGTTCACAGACCGCAGACTTCTTAGATTTTTATGGGATACGGGTGACAAGCGAGCACACAGTCGATTTGATGGTAAGTGATTGTTGTGGCCCATAGAAATCTACATCTATCTTCGCTTCCATATCAAAATGCAGATGAGTTGTCAGCCGTGAGCACTATGATGGAATGCCACTTTTTCATTAAGAAGGGTCTCCGCTTCTCTACACTCACCATACGAAACACAGCAGCAGTAAGCTGGTATTCTGTGAGAGCATGGTCCTTCCCCAGTCGAGCCGACCCATTCGTACTACAACTATAGAATTAGTATAACAAGCCGGGGTGGTACCAAGACCTCACAGAACACCGGCGTGAAGTGGAAGCTAAGCTTCCGCGTTTCGTCTGGTGAGTGTATGTGGCCGGAGTCCCAATTCCCCCCTCTCCATCAACATTGTAGCGGAATTAAATGTAAGACTACCCCTGGAGATGCCTGCTGCTGCTGAGCATCCACGACCAAGCTACTCCACTATTGAGCGTGTGTGCTCAGGCTGGTCTGACACTACTGATTGCTTCGCCTACGCGGATTCCAGATGGATCATGCACTTGCCCAGTTGGACCTACTGCTGACCTCTCACCCGGACAGATATCAGGTCTCCGTCGATGCCTCTCTTGGCTCCTTGGATCATTATGGTGCCACTCACGCTGAAGTAACGGTTGCATTCTGCAGGCTGCCGCCGTGTTTGGCACAATATGTCAGCCGATTAGGATATGATGCGGTCTTTCTGTGCGTCCAACCCTTTTTTTTACCTCTCGCTTGATGATCCCAAAGTTATTGCTGATTCTATCGCTGAGATGGTACTTTAGGGTATGGAACTATTTATTCCTTCCTCTGTACCCATCGAAGGCAGATCCCAGCCATGGTTTAGTTACTCCTGTAAAATAGCATTATGCTGTAAGCAGTAGTGTTATCGGGCCCGGGCTGACGCATCAACGTCCGGGATGTAAACAACAACGCCCTAAAAAAAAAAGTATAATTCCGTCTCCAGGTCCTTCTAAAGAGTTATTGCCAAGGGAAAGTCTTTGCCATTTGCAATTTGCCAACCCTTATTCTGTAAAAAAAACTGCATCTTTTCCACTTTTTACCGGAATATAGCAGTGGGGACACCGTCACATGGTAGCGGAATTAGGTAACAGGATGGAGAATATTTAATGAGACACCTAGGCAGAAAATAAATATTGTCACCTTTTAGAGAAAAAAATAAAAATGTTGACATGGGTCATGAAAGGTGGTTCATTTCTGAGACCGATTAAAGACAAGAAGTACCCCGGCGCATTGCGCAATGCTTCGCGTAGCCTTAACATATTTTTTAATTTCTCAGACATGCTGTTTTCTCCACTGTTTCTCTTCACAATCGAGCACGTACTAAATCAGCTACCGTGGGAATGGACGGGTAGCGGTTGTACTTGTTTATTGGTAGCTATCGCCCACGGCGTCGCCCGCATGGAGTTCCAAAAACGGCATAATTTCGATAAATCATAGCCTATTTCAATATCATGAGCTATTTCAATATCTAGGACATTATATTTATGCTGATTATATATAAATGGCTAATTACATGATTACGCTCTAGATATATCCACAGCCTCCGTGCATTTTTCTGGAATAAAATGTCGATCTGCTGCCCCTTTGCTGCACGAAAGAAGGACATACCAAAACACTATTTGGCATTATTACATAAAAATTCATAATAACAATAATAATCTGGCTTTTAAATACGTTTGAACTTTTTTTGAATACTACCTTGTCTTCATCTTAATGTGTTGTGATTAAAAAAAAAACAAATTCTCGACAAATAACACAGCAAATATACCTATTTGACAACATGATAAATTGCAATTGTGCAAGTTTTACGCTCTCATTCAGATCGTTGCCAAAAATTATAATTTATCGTCATGATTTAACTACTTCATTACAAAGATTCATTGCTTTATTAATATATTGTGACACAGTGTCGGAGCGATTGAAGAGCATACAAACATAGTCATTAATAAAAATCGATATTTAGATAATAATGATAAGAGAATATATGATTAAAGATTCTTGGGTTCTTATTCAATCTCAACTACAATAAATTATTTTAATGCTTAATATTTAAGTAGGACGTTAAATTTGTGTTAAAAAGTAATGAGATATTGTAATCCGGACTTGATGGTTGAGAGGTAGAATTATAGAACAAAAGAACCTACATTTTTATTATTTATGTTGAACGTATATTTACTCTTCACGATCTTATGTCACTAAAATCAGTCCAGTGTAGAACACAATGGAGTGTTGTTTAAGAATTAATGTTGAAAGCGGCCAATCAAGCAGACCATCGGTTAGTTGCTCAAACATAACAAAAAGCTCACACTCAATCAAGACCAATCCAACGAGGTGTTAAGCCAGTACTATCAATCATCTAAACGAAAAGGGACGCGCCTCGTTATCCAACGGCAGCTGGACTAAAGCCAAAATTGTAATAAAGATGGTCTCGTTTAATCGTTGATGAGATGGCGGCCATTAGGAAACTCTGTGTTAAATAAATATTATAAAAAGTGGTACATAACTGCCGACGGTAAAGCGGAATGTAGAGAGAAATATTTTTATTAGCTCTCTGACTGATCCATTCGATGTCGATATTCAATTATACTTTTGAATGAAGTTGAAAAAAAATATTTTTATTCTATCTAAAACTTGTTTGAAACGTTATATCAAAATATCTCTATGTATCAAAACTTTACATAGAGGTAAAGGAATATTCTTAGATTTCACAATTTTGAAATGTAGACGGGTTATTTATGATATAATATTAATTTGACGGCCACTTGGCGCAGTATTCAAGGTGTTCATCTACAATTTTGAATTTAGCATAATTTAAGATCAACCTAAGAAATATGTAATAAATTTAAACGATACTAATGGTAACAGGCGTGCTTAATAATAATGGCAATATTTTTGACATGGCAATAAGAGGTATTAAAACCAAGTAGAGTGTAAACGCTAGTGATTAGAATACAAATAATATATTCATTGATGAGATTCTAATTATATAACATTCTTCATGATGTCTGCTTTTATTTTAACCATAGTAATACCTTTGAATAAAATTATTATTTACGGATTTTATCGCGTTTAATTCAACTTTAATTTATTTTTATTATCCCGACGTTTCGGGTGCTTTACAGCACCCGTGGTCACGGGGGGACTGAGATGTTTGACGTCCCAATGTCATAGTTAGTCCGGCTACCTTCAGTTTTTGAACAATAATAATCATGAAGTCTTGCAGTGGTATGCTTGGGTTTGGGTTTAATTTTGTAAATTATAGAATCTCAAGCAGCTGGCGGCACCCATCCATCTTCTCTATTGAAATTTGGATGTTTTTTAATTTCAATAGCCTTGCGTATCATCCTTGGTAGGAATCGGTGTTCTTTTGCGAGGATTTGTGGTTTATCAAATCTAATGTAATGATGGGGACGATCTTGAACATGTTCGCAGACTGCAGACTTCCCGGAGCGTCGGTGCTTCACGTCAGCTATATGTTCCTTCACGCGGGTTTTAATAGATCCTTTTGTTTGACCTATGTAAGAGAGACCACATTCACAATTTAGCTTGTACACACTTGCATCTTGTAGAGGAATATTGCATTTGATGGATGGTAAAAATTGACTAATCTTCTTCGGCGGCTTATAGTATGTTTTAATGGACGCTCGCTTCAAGATGTAGCCAATCTTGTCTATGACTCCTCTAACATACGGTAGTACAGCAGGCGCACGCTCGACTGTGGCCGGCTTCACTCGTTCACTGTGACGTAGGCGCTGGACCCGAAGCTTGTTGTCTTGCAATACCTGCTTGACATGCTGAAGCTCGGCGGCCAGATGTTTTCTGTCACAGATTCCTCGTACTCTCGGAAACAAAGATTTACCCACGGTAGCTAACTGTGAAGGATGATGGTGAGATTCACCATTTAGATATCGGTTGGTTTGGGTCTTTTTTCTATACACAGTGTGACCAATAGTGTTATCAGGATTTCGGATGACTAAAAAATCTAGGAAGGCTAAAGAATTATTTGCCTCTAACTCCATTGTGAATTGTATTTTAGAGTTTATGGAGTTAACGTGGTCTAAAAATGCAGTTACTTTGTCAGATGGTAAAATTGTGAAAGTGTCGTCTATGTACCGCGTGAAGAACCATGGATTTACAGGAGCAGTAAGAAGAGCTTTCTTCTCAAAGTCTTCCATGAATATGTCGGCGACTATGGGAGACACAGGTGAGCCCATCGGCACACCATTTACTTGCTTGTAGAACTCCTCCTTCCACAATAGATAGCCAGATCTGAGGCAGTGTTCAAGTAATATTGCATATTCTTGAGGCATGTTATTTTCTTCTAGCTTCCTAGTTACAATTGAGATGCAGTCAACAATAGGTAGGCATGTAAATAGTGACTGAACATCAAAACGGACCATATTTTCATTGTCAGCGAGATGTAGGTCTTTTATCTCACTCACAAAATGATATGAATCCTTTGTGTGTGCTCTGATATGTTCTCTCAGTGGTGATAGTATTTTTGCTAAGTATTGTGCCAGCTTATAAGTTGGTGAATCGATCTGGCTCACTATGGGACGTAGTGGAGCGTTTGGTTTGTGTATCTTCGGTAACCCATACAACCTCGACGGTTTGGTGCATGGTGGTATTAGCGAATTCACATCGAGATTTAATTTTTTGGAGTATTTCTTTATTAAATCGCTAGTTGTTTTAAGCGTGCCAGTTGTGGGTTCTGTTTTGACCTTTTTAAGTACTTTCGTCCGATAAAAGTTGTTGTATTTTAAAATTATATTCCGACGTGTCCATTATTACCGTAGCATTTCCTTTATCCGCACGGAGAATAGTGAGCTTTGGTCTGTTCCGTAAGTTATTCAGCGCTGTAAATTCGTCTTTAGGATGGTTTGATTTCGGCACTGAACTACGACGTAACAAGGACGAAATATCTTGACGTATAGCCTCCAAATCTTCCTTACCGATATTATTCTTAAACAGACAGTCCTCGACACTGCAGATAATTTCTTCGTACGGGATTTTTCGCGGTGTTAATGCGAAGTTCATTCCCTTCGCAATAAAATATAATACTTTCATTGTCGGTTCATCCAGTGTATGTTTTGACAAATTATATACAGTGCGTTGTTTATCGTTTATGTCTATGGTCAACGGTTGTGTATTGTTCTGGCGTTGATTTGTTTTGATTGATTTGATTTGATCATTAATTTTTTGTATTTCTCTATTTGTTTACTTTTGCATTCATTTTATTACGTATTCAGCTGCTTGGGATCCTATAATTTACAAAATTAAACACAAAACCCAAGCATACACTGCAAGACTTCATGATACTATAAGCTCATTTTGCGTAAATCAGACCAAAAATTAATATTCAAAAACTGAAGGTAGCCGGACTAACTATGACATTGGGACGTCAAACATCTCAGTCCCCCCGTGACCACGGGTGCTGTAAAGCACCCGAAACGTCGGGATAATAAAAATAAATTAAAGTTGAATTAAACGCGCTAAAATCCGTAAATAATAGTTTTATTCAATGTGTAGTGTTCGCGTAAATTTAAGAAATCATTATGGTAATACCTTATTTATTATGATACACCTGACAGCTACAAAAAATAATTTAGATGACGGCATCCAATCCCTATGCTTGCGCACACACTGATGCATTATAATAGCTAATTATAGTACATAAGTGTGTGCTCACGCATAGGTGCACTCTCTATTACCTTGCTCTCATAGTCCGTTGAGATGACAATTTGACACGACCAAAGAAAGTTCAGAAGTAACACCAACGGTTTTTACATGCTTTCCGAGGCACGGGGTTGAAACAAAGACAACTTTCTGACTCCGACCCCTAGTACCGGGGAAGGGCCAAAGTTCTTGCCCACATCACCCCCCCCGCAAAAACCGCTCCCAACGAACCCCCCGCCAATGAGAGGAAAAACATTAAAGAATTTAGCCCGACCCGACCGCACGACGGAGCGGGGCAGCTCGACCATCGGAAGAAGGCCGGGGGCGCGCCCACCACCCCCCCCCCCCCCCCCCCCCCCCCCCCCCCGGAATCATAACCCGAGTGGACATAATCAGTAGTGCTTACGACTATTAAATCAACAAGGCATTATTATGCAAAATAAAACCACTTTTACTCGTTCTAACCTACTTTTCTCCTATGCTACATACATTTTGTAATACAAAGGCAATTTCAATTCCAATAAACCTTACAAAATCTTTTCAAAATCAGCTTTTATAAAAATGCTCATAAATGATAAAACAAAGCGAAGGGGTGCTACCTAAGTATTTTAACACGGGCCTGCTAATTGCAATTTATGTAAGTACGTCGTCTCCATGATTCAGGAAAAAATCATAGCTTTTCTTAATAAATGCAGCTTACTCATAGTTTATTATTACTCTTTTTAAGTATTTATTTCGCAATAATGTATAAAAAGAAAAAAATCTATATACGTAGAAAAATCGTTTATAGGTTAACACCTGGTGCACAAAAAACCTCTGACTTGAACCAGCAAAATTCTCAGCGGGCCTTATTTTTAAAATATTTATTGACAATAATATATATTAAATTGTACAATTAAATTAAAAATGTGATGCAGCATGGTGGCGATTACCTCAATCCCAGTCACATCGTAAGTAGATCATTGTTACAACAGTTAAGTACATCATTATAATAAAAACGTAACGACAATATCCGTAAAATAACAAGGGTAGCTGACATATTCCCGCAAATTAGTAAGATAAAGTGGCGATGAGCCGGCCACATAACTTGAAGAACCAACAACCGATGGGGAAGAGAGGTTCTCGAGTGGCAGACCCATATAAGTAAGCACAGTGCTGGGCTACCCCCCACTAAATGGAGTGACGGCCTGACGAAACACACAGATAGTCAAATAATGCAGGTGGCTCAGGACCGTACTTGTTGATCTATGGGGGAGGCCTATACACAAGATAATGTAGTTAGCTGTAATGGTATTGATAGTGATCTAATCTCAACGTGCATACTGAAGCAGACGGTTTTGGGTCCACGTCATAATTATGAACGTTTTTCAATTTAATCTCATTATTTGTTTGTGACACCCACTTTGTAATTGGGTGTAGCGAAAGAAGCACGAGAGTAGAATAAATGCTGTAGAAATGCGGTCATTTCGCTATGGCTAAATCTGAATGACAGGTTGAGAAATTTTGTGATAAGAAAATGTCTGGTTCGCAAGATGATGTTGTAACCAGTATTCAGAAAGGAATGCTTCGGATGTTTGGTCATGAAAACGAATGAACGAAGAAAGAGTGTATATTGCATATGTGAACGATAGAGTCGACACAGGACGCCCTAGACAAAGGTCTATTGACCAAATTGGCGATATAATGAAAATGATCCAGATTGGCAATACCATTAACCACGAGCGTGTACGCTTAGATATATGGATGTAAAGGAGGCGAGAGAGGTGTGTCAGGATCGTGCCAAATGGAAGTCCGTAGTCTCTGCCTACCCCTCCGGGTGACAGGCGTGAATGTTTAAATTTATATGTTTATGTTTCGTTTGTGTCAAACTTCAAGACGATACAATTAACCGTTACACTTGAGATTCGTCGTTAAAAATTCGTCTCCGTTTAAAATATATTGTCATCAGAACGAAACCAAGATACAAAGTGTTTTACTTAACAGGTCAACAGGAAGTCCAAATTTAGCCTGTAAGTTAAATATCCCGACAAATACATTTTAAAATTAAATAAGAGCTTGTATTAAAATAAAATTATACATGTAAAGCTAAAAACAAAATTTGTTAAAAATATACCTTCAGAATTCGGACGGAGATTTCTTTATACAGTCACCGATTTAAAAATCAAGCTTAACATGAATTAACTCCTAAAAAATATGTTACGTAATTTATTTCACCGAGGTTGTAAAAGTCCTATCTTATCGCTAATTCAAATTATTGACAGTTAACCTGCGACTGTCTCTACGAAGTCGCTATCTAATTAAGGTGCCTTAATAAACATAAGGTAGTTGGCGGACATTGCTGCTAGAACTTTGAACGTAAAATCGCTAGTTCATGTTATCGTGCTTCAAGAAATAGAGAATATATAGGTCAATGTATGTAATATGTATGTAATATATTAGCTACTGATTCTAGTTCTTACCTCCAAGCGAACTACAAGATTTCATATTAAGTATAACAAACGTTATGAAACTGCAAGCTGTTGCAAAAAATATACGCTCTGCAATATTTAATAGTCTTTTGTCAACAAATGAATATAAAACGAGACCTAAAGTCGGCTAATATAAAAATCCGACCTCAGTCTCTGTCGTTGATATCAGTTGTTAAGCGTCCTGTCTAAATAATACGGCGAGGATTGAAGCAACCGAGATGACATCAGATTAAACATTGCGAGCGTTTTTCTGTCTCTCATTAAAGATAGACTCATTGTTTTTGTTTATTTAGGTATCGTACCTCACGCAAGCAATGCGAAATCTACGCGGAAGAGGGCAATGTAATGCAAGCTCAATGTGATATTTGCAAACTTTGGGTTGTAAGCACTGTGTGAGCACTTTGTAAAAATAAAATACTAAACTTGGTGAATCATGCTAGCATACTACTTTTAGCTGTCGCTTATCCTGTAGGAATAAACATTTAGCCACTGATGATGTTTACGTAATTTAATCATTAGGTGTTACGATTTCAGTATATTATTACTTTTAAAATGTTTATTGACCGTTTGTAAAACTAAAAAATATATAACAAAAAAATAGCACATTATTATTTTAATTTTCAGTTTATTTTAATGTGGTATATTCGCATGTGTTAGAGCCACGCTGTAGCTATATTATCCTTGTAGAATGAATGGGTCAACACGACCGGGAAAGGATCACACTCTCACAGAATACAGCGTAAAATAGTAGATTAATGCTGCTGTGTTTTGTATGGTGAATGTAGAGAACCGGAGACCCTTTACAATGGAAGTGAGGCATTGCATCTTAGACCTCAACGCAACGCAGCATTTTTGATTTTTAGTCGAAGATTGTTGTATCGTATATGTCTATAGACCACAAGATTTACCATCAGGTGGACTGTGTGCTCGTTGGTCATAATTATTCTATAAAGAAAATTTAAAAACTATAATTTTAAAGACTAGACTAGAAAGATTTAATTTTTACTTGTTTAATGTAATGGATTTCCGAAAAGTAACGTGATAGAAATAATTAAGTAATTAATTTCTGTATGGTTATAAGCAGTCACTTTATTACCCAGAATTAATAAAAAGTAAAATAATTAAAAGTAAACTTACAGCATATATTATAGGAACCACTGTTGGAGACAGAACTTTTCTCATTTAAAAAGGGTTACAATCGTTAAAATTATATTACTACTTAATTAAAAATTATACCACGTGTCATAAAAATGAAGGTGACTAATATACATACGCGTTAGTGTTTGGATAATGTAGTAACGGTAAAGCTGTCGAAGTCAAAGCGCTTCTTATACTCGGTATCATTATACCTCGATAGCACTATCTTATTAACATATTTGTTCATAAAACAATGTGCTAGACGCCTTATCGGATAACTTAAATGTTTGTATAAGAGTAATTAAGTTACGAAACTTTCTTACGAGTTATTGCCCTGCCTTCTGTTGACACTTATTACTTTATTCATAAAAATATAAATTACATTGTAACTTTTTTATTTAGTGGTAAAATTTTAATGAATTCATATTACAATAACATGTTACATGCCAGTGTTAATAACTTGTTTTTTTCTTCAAAGAAAACGTTATCATTTCTTTTAATTGATAAGTAGAACAAGTTATTTTATTGTTACTTTGCAGTCAACAGTGATAATATAAAGAGTACTAATATGTATCTAATTAAAAAAATCATAAGATAAGTAAGTATAAATAATAAAGACGTTAAACTTTGTTAGCCAAGATTCACATAATAAATCAATTCTTTTCACCTGAGGACGCCTCGTTAAGATGGTAAACACGTCTCGTGGTCTTTCCCAATGTAGTAGTATTAGGAGTAGTGGTGACGGGAACAGTGCACGCAATTGAGAGAGGGCGGGAGTTGCTCTTTAAACTAGGTAGGACACATTATTTTATCACGCGGAAATTAGGAAATTAATTTTTAACATCTTTAATACAATGTATTTCAGTCAAATAACGCGTGATTCTATTAATAAAGTGTAAATAAGACATATTCCATCTTATGGTTACATTACATGTGGTTTATTGATAGTCTCGGGTTTAAACTTTAGTTTATAAATAATCCTTCTAACTAAAAAGTATACTTCCTTCTTTCAAAAATTTGATACTTGCTCTCAATTTTTTTAACATTTCAGTACGCAAATTTCCGCGGATCTTCTTACGTGAAACAGATTTTAGTTTTAACCAGAGCTATTATAGACTATTTATTGTATTAAGGTCGATAAATTCATATAAAATTTTATAAATATATTACGAACTTAGACACTGAATGTAAAATCGTGCACGTAAAACATATATTTGCTATTATTATTAAGTGGGAAGTTATTGTAATAGGTCCGATTTTGCAAATTGGAAATTTTAACATATCTCCACGTTTCAAGGTCTTTAGAGTCAAGTAGTATGGTTTTTAAGAGGATGTCCGTGTGTGCACATGTACGTATGTATGTATGTATGTTCGGATTCAATTTTCGCCTCGTGTATCTCGAGATCAAAGAGTGATATTGACATGGGACCAAGTTCATTTAACGCATAATTATGTAACTTAGACCTCTTTAAATTTTAAGCAAAATCGGTCAAGTCGTTTTTTGTGCCGAATGAAAAATTGTACTGAATATCATATCATATTATTTTATTCTTTCCACTGGGAAGTTAGTCGTGTGGACCTTTCGGGTCGCACCTAGACCGATTTTATTTGTGTGTTAGTTTTGACAGTTTATAGCCGCCATATTTTTACGCCGATTTTTAAATATTTTATAAAGTACCTACAAAATTATGAGAAAATGGTAAAGGAATAACGGGCAGACATATAAACAAACATATAAGTACAGCCAAACAATAGGCTTTTAGGCTTTGCAAAAGTCGTGTAAAATAGTACATAGTTAAAATATATAGCATACCGCTTATATACATATTTATAAATATATAGTGAACAACCTATACTATTAAAATTTTATGTTTGAGGATGTGCAAATAATATAATTGAGTTTTCGTTTCATAAATTTCATTTCATAGTACTTTGGGATTACATCGTCGACGTCTCAACGCTATTTTAATTCATTTATGGTTAACGATTATACCAATATATTGATGATAATAATGTACGAGGCTATGCCAGCCAGGCCAGGCCAACTGCACCTCAACCTACTATTACTGATATAGCAAAATTGATTTAATGTTTTATTTTCATTTGGTTTATGAGCGTTGAGAGGTCGACGGGATAATCCCAAAGTACCCATATCATTTTAAGCGTCTATAAACAGTGAGAACAGAATTTAGGTCTTGGCTTTGTAGTAGCGGCGTAAAAGGATCCATTACCCTATTTCATTCTGTGGTTGTCGTAAGAGTCCAGAAGTAGACTGCTCCCATGTCCAGAAGTAGATTGCTCACAGAATAGCAGCTTAAAATAGCAGCTTAATACTGCCGTGTTTCGTATGGTGAGTGTAGAGATCCGAAGAACCTTTTATACTGGAAACAAGGCTTTCCATCTTAGTCCTCAGGCGTGACAACGCATCTGCATTTTGATTCTCAACCAAGGATAAATGTAGATGTCTATGGGCCACAGCGTCCACTTACAATCAGGTGGACTGTGTGCTCGTTTGTCAACCTTATTCTAGAAAAAAAGAGGGGAAAGTGAGAAGTCCCAGAAAGATCTTGGCTGGCTTCCAATCGATGGTGGTTTCTCGATTGAGTCAGATGTAAAATATCTATACCTGCGATGAGAAGCAGCGTCGAAGAGGCCCATGTCCAGAAGTAGACTTTTGCGAGATGATGATAAAATTCTGTCCAATATTATTATTATTTTTACAAAATTCAAACGTTTTAATTTTATATACATATATTCCTTCGCTTCTTGAAATATAGATACACACTCACATCTTTCTCAGATCCGTCATATTATCGCGATAAATAGTTACAAGTAAACATTTCTCCATTTCTGACAGGTAACATCAATAGATTCCATAATATATATTCTTTAAAACTCTATTTAATTTGTATTATGTAGCGGAATCGTTAGATACTGGAGTAGATTGCAATCATTGCTAGTTAAAGAAATGCACTCCGCATCCGCTCATATCACCTGCAAGAGTGATATGAAAATATTTTCTTTTATAGGTATCAAAATACCTATAAAACAAAAATCATTTTCTATTCAAGCTATCAAATAGAAAAAAGCTAATATTTCTTTCTACGAGTATTTAAATTTATTGTGTATTTTTATATCATTTTCAATTTAAGTATTTTAAATTTTATTAAAGAAAACGCAACTAAATTAAACTTTTTCATAGGAACTTAGACTCCGCTTGCGGTAATTTCTACAGCCTGTTTCTTTATTCTGGTTTGAAGAGTAAGAGATTAAATGCTTGTAGCAATATCATCATCTCGTGTACCTATACCAGATTAAAAATACCTTAAATAACGTCAGAAAACGGCGTCAAAAATGCAAGACAAATAGTGCTGCGATATCGGTCTGTCTACAAAGCATGGTGATGGGAAATAATTCCAAAGGAGTGCCAGTTTCCAATAAAAGGGTCTTCGTTTCTCCACACTCACTAAACTTACTTTGCTGTGAGAACTGTAACTGTAATGTGAGAACGTGGTCGTGATTTAGCTGCAGCGAGGGTCTATCTCGTACACAATTTTACACATATAAATTTCTTAACCTTTTAACTCGACTTCAAACTGAAAAAGAATTAATTTAAATAAATAGAACAGACAAACAGAAAAAATCATTTATAACGTACAAACTTACTTTCTACTTTCTAGTCTTTTTTTTGTCCCTCGCAGTTCGTCCGTGCTGTCTGGCACTGTGTTAATATTTGCTTCCGCGCATTATTACTGCACGGATCCAGTGTACAATGGAGCGGGAATTATCTACCCTTAGAGACTTGTCTGACTTGTCTATTGGTTAAACGATGGGGGAACTCAGGAATATTTCATTAACTACTGCAATTCTACTAGGTATTCTAGACATTTGAGCCAAGCGCGGTGAGCATGAGCAAAATAGAGAAAATAGACGTAAAAAATAGAATGCGTTCATAAAAATGATTATATTCGTCAGTGGATTTAAAAATCATGATGAGAAATTAGTTTTACTTTTTCTCCTCTTTTTAAGCAGTTGCCTTGTAGAAGTGAATGACATTGTTTAAAATTCTAAACAGTTCTGTAGTATATTCCATGTGTAATAAATTGTGATTACGGATCAAACTACGCATCTGTAGTTTGATCCGTAATCGAGGATAGATGGCCATAGCAACCACTTACCAACAGGTGGACTGTGTGCTCGCCTTGTACCTTGCTCGTGGCTAGACCTTTTGTACTATTAAAAAAAATGAAAATATTAGATACGTTTAGACGTGATAGTATTTTGTTTCCGCTTACACTTACAACATAATAATAACATGCCGTGTGGCGAAAAGCTTCATTGCCAAATCGATATCAATATTTATCAACAGCGATATCTCATCAATGTTATTGTTTAGTGGAATTCTTTTGGGAGGCTTATGTTCAGCAATGATCTGGTGAAGGGCTGTAATGATGATGATAATCATAGCTAATTCTTAATAAATTTAATAATCACTACTATGTCTCTTTACCATGATAAACATTCATATCACTTTTAAGTAGGATCACGTCAGTCTAGAAAACTTATGCAAAATTTATAAAGATCATTCTATAATTTATCTTAATGTGTCCTTATTTTTAAAGGATTAAAAGAAATAGTATGTATGTTAGATTTTTTAGTATCAGTTCTAAACTGGGATATTGAAGTTCTTTAAAAATGAATAAAAATGCGACTAGATAAGCATGAGTTGAGGTAATCGACGTCTAGATGCATTTTATTAGTCTTAGGATCAAATTTAAATTAAAGATGATATTAAAGGATCTACGTGCATAATATTATTAGAATTAGGATCAAAATTACGCTTAAGATACTATTTAAAGATCTACACGCATATTGTTATACTTAAGGTCAAAATTACGTTTAAATTTTTACTAAAGGATCTACATGTACATTATTAGATTTAGGATAAAAGTTACTTTTAAGATGATATTAAAGAATCTAAGTGTATATTTTTTATAGAAGAGGGGGCAAACTACCATATGGTTCACCTGATGTTAAGTGACTACCATAGCCCATGAACAACCGCAACACCAGGGGAGCAGGTGCGCTGCGGGCCCTTTAGAAAGGAGTAAGCTCTTTTCTTGAAGGACCTCAGGTCGTATCATTCCGGAAAAATGGCCGGTGGTAAACTATTCTACAGAGAGGTCGTACGCGGAAGAGCACTCCTTGTGAACCATACAGTGGTGGACCGCCAAGCATCCAGATGGTGTAGATGGTATCGGGAGGTTTGCCGCGTAGTGCGTTCATGAAATTTGGCGGCTGGGATTAATCCGAACAATTCCTCAGAGTACTCCCCGTGGTAGATGCGAAAAAAAATGCAAAGCAACATCTCTTTGCAGTGCTAATGAATCGAACCGATCGGAAAGCACTCGGTCGTCGACGATTCGAGCCGCTCTGCGCTGGATGCGGTCAAGTGGAAGGAGCTGGTACTGGGGAGCCCCAGCCCAGAGATGAGAGCAGTATTTCATATGAGGCCGAACCTGAGACTTGAAAAGTTGCAGGCGGTGTGCCGGCATGAAATACTGTCCCGCTCTGCTGACCACGCTAAGTTTTTTAGAGGCCGATTTGGCCTTCTCTTCCAAGTGACCACGAAACGCACTTCCGATTCCGATACTGGCTGAGGCATCAAGAGGAGTGCTTAGACACTGAGGAAATACGACAGAGGGGTTCTTTTTAGTGGTTAACGCGCAAACTTGTGTTTTCTGAGGGTAAACTGGACTAGATTTAGTCGCCTCCAATCCGAGACTTTTTTCAGCAAAGACTCGACTTCAGACACAAGTTTGTCCCGTTACTCGGAGACGTTTTCCCGAGAAATATTGGCACATATTATTAGACTTAGGATCAAAGTTACGTTTAAGATGATATTAAAGGATGTACATGTATGTTATTAGACTTAGGATCAAAGTTATTTTTAAGATAATATTAAAGGATCTACACGTATATTATTAGACTTATGATCAAAGTTACGTTTAAGATAACATAAAATGATCTACATACATATTATTAGATTTGACCCTATGTCTAACAATACAGGCTTTTACAAGTCATTAAAGATTTATACAAAATTATTTCTAATATTTACGCAAACACTACACCTTTATTAAAACTACTTTTACGGATTTTACATACATATATTAGTATATATTATACAGTCCCCCATGACCATGGATGCTTGAAAGCACCCGAAACGTCGGGAATTAAAAATCATATACATTATACGCGATAAAATCCGTAAAAGTAGTTTTCATCAAGGTTTATACAAGTAAACTAAACACAAATAGACCGATAAAACTAAAAATTATAATGAAGTAAAAATTGTTGACTTGAGGCGATAAATAATTCACAAATTTAAAAAAGACATATTATTAAGTAGTGATAAAACAAAAAATTGAAGTTATTTAATACTTAGTCTTCCTGGACGAAGCACTAGTAAAGAAATTTCTATTTCTGAGAAAGCAACTTCTATGCTCCAGTAAAAGCATAACAACAATAAATTTCTCTCTCGTACGTGTTTATTAAAAGACATAAAAACGAAAAAACAGTACAGTTGTACTTACAGTTTTGCTTTTAGAGAAGCAAGCTGTGTCAACAGTCATCTCATAACTTGATGCCGAGTTGCATGCATTCTTGATGCGGTGCTTTTTCTTTGCCTATTCCCTACGCTAAAGGCGCAAGGATGCTTTGCATTTTGTCAAATCTAAGCTTTGGGATGCTTACGAATTTATAGCAGTAAACAAACAAAGCGAAACGGATCGAATTTCATCGCTACCGAAGTTTCTTCACACTTTTTCCTTTCAAAAGCGTTGATACTTAGTTTTAACAAAAGATAGGGCATACCAAGTTGCGTTACATCTTAAAATGTTTGTTTCCAGTTTTATATTCATAAGTATTATGAGTATTGCTCATAAGTTATCAAAATTAACGACCTTACTCATAAAATCGACGTCAAATTAAATAATGCTTAAAGTAGCTATCTTTTTCTTTTCACTAAATGACAATAGAAAGAGACAGGTATAGGCATAATTAAGACATATTTAAGTAAGTGATAATCAACGATTATAAATAAGGCCGTCAATGTATAATTGCTTATATTAAATTTTATGACATCAATCTTTACATAAAGGAGAAGTTTATTTGTAAAAGTAGAATTTATTTATTAGGTAAATAATAAAAAGGTAATATCGATAAAATTATAGAGCTATCAACGATTCTTAATTTTTCATTTTTATTTTTGAACGTTGCAGCATAAAATAACTTAAAATGATTTTAATTTTGTCGTTATAACTAAAAAAAAGTTAAGGTTAGGGATAATACAAGTACAAAAGACTAACTAGCATAGTGCCAGAACTGTAGTGAAGGAAACTCATTCGTGATACAAACAAAATACAGCAGCAGTGCTGTACATATTCCATTAGTTATTAAATATTTCTTGAGAAATAATTGATCGAGTTAAATGTTATATATTTATTCAAGCTACGTCACTTAAAACCTTCTTCTTCTTAATCAGCTAACCCGTAAAAATTACTACTTGACATGTTAAACGTTTTGGCATGCCTTTACTATTATCGTGAAGTTTTTCCTTACATGCGTATTGATGGTCGCAGTACCAGACGTCTCGCACCTTTGACACTTCTTCTCGTCTTAAACGTCGTTTAGGTCAAACGAAAGTGTAATACCACCTTCAATCGTAAGCTGTGAGACCTCTGGTATTTTCCAAATTCGGTTCTTGTGACACCTACGGTATGAAATTGGATTATAGGTTGTGTTATACATACGAAATGTATTAATTTATAATATAAAACTTTACAATTATTTGCTTTAATAATGACGTTCTCCAGACCAAATTTCGATCACAACAGCCATTCCCGGCTTAGACCAGTAGTCTGCGCAGGACAAAATTAGAGTGCACGGGTGTCTGCACTCCCTGTTTCCTCGCTCTAATAGTCTGATAGGAAGGTAATCCAACACGACCAGAAATCATACTATACCACCAAAGTCTTGACGTGATTTCCGATGCACTGTCGACTTCACACGGATTTGAATCCGGGATTATATGATTAGCAGTCACGTTTACTACCACTACACCGACGAAACTGTCAGTTTTTTTTTACTTACACATGCGAATAATAGGAATTGTTATCAGGTTATATTTAAAACCTCATAAGGAGAGGTTAGACAGATTTACATGTTTTTATGCAAGTTTAATAATTGTTTTTCGCATAGTTTGTCACACCCGTTAGTAAGATTCATAATTCGTATTTCCCATATCAAACAGATCCAAAAAGAACACATTATTAGTGTGACTTAGACGGGTTTAAGTGAAAAAGTTAAAGTTACAGCCTATATACGTCCCACTTCTGGGCACAGGCCTTCGCTCATTTCTGAGAGGGTTTTAAGGCAAGGAATTGTCCTCCGCGCTGCCCCAATGTGTGTTGGCGAACTTATCATGTCTTCGAAATATTTTTTCTTATTTATCAGACCTGCTGGTTTCCTCACGATGTTTTCCTTTACCGCCGAACACGTAGTATATCAGCACTTAAAATTGCAATTAACAATGTCATTCGTGCCGGCAGGCAGAAATTTACAGCGAGCGCTAACCATCTTACGTAGCTCAGATGGTTAGACAGGTATTTCAAAAAATTGCAAAGCACTATAATAAAATTATTAAAGTGTAAATACAATAGCGGTGAAATAGCTTAAAATTGAAGTACATAGTTTCCACCAGTTTATTGTTTGCGAGTTCAATAGGTCAAACGTATAATTTACCAATTCTTGGGAAAAACTGTTATATTGTATATGGCATTGATGAGAAACTATGTTTTACTCACACTTGTATATTCACACGGTAAATATAAAGGCCTTATTTTCAGTGCTATTTACTTTACATTTAACCAGAACACGTCGAAACTGAGCAACTGCCTTGTTAGGGTATTGATAATGACGTCGTTACGTCGATTTGAGCGTTTAGCGGTAGCGGCTTTTTTGCTTTTAATTAGGCGCGTTCAATGTGAACACAATTTGCTAAGTATTTTTAATTATAAAAGTTAGGAATAACTCTCAAAGTTGCCAGTGTTCCTTTTTCGAATAAAATTATAAAAGGAGATTTATTAGGAAACGTAATATTTCGTCAGTTTTTATTTTCTTTTAAATTACTGGATACATAATGCAATAAAAATTTTCAAATCATGGAGAACATTTCTTTAGCATTAATAGATAAACAATAAAAACATGATTAATAAATTGTAACAAATTCTTAACATAATTGAAAAAGTATTTTTTTTTAAAAAAAACATTAGCGCACGCTACAAGTATTTTCACATGCATAATAACATCGAATGGAATGTAGGTCGAATGGTGATTGCACAGACTCTCGCCTCATATCGAATTCTCTTTTTTATCCTGAACGATCTCGCTCGTGTGAAAAATTTCATAAAGCCAAGCATTTTGCAAGTAAAATCACATAACTTTTGACACTTCAATTACGTAGTGATGGCCGACTCAAATTTTTTTTACGCTCGAAAAAGTGGGAAACATGCGTCAAGAGCACACAACATCGCGAAGTTCCCAGAACAAAATATACGTTTATTATAAAGTTTGTAGGGAGTAATGAGAGCCAACAAACTGTCTTGGAAATCATTTTTAGAAATGTGAGGATTTGCCGTCACAAGAACGATTATTTAATTGGGGTAGTTTTTGTCGTTGTATTACTTCCGCTTGTTTACTTTCTATTTCTAACCGGTACACTACTTACATTCTGACCATGGAATGAGAATGAAACAATGATGAACATCGTCGTAAAACTCTACAAAACGGTTTTTATGTTCTGTGAATTTAACCTTATGTTCTAAAACAAATAGCATCGCAAAGATGTTTGTATACACGACCTTCGAAAGTCATCGCAAAATCAGTTCAAAGCGGTAGATAAATTATTCAGGCCGTAGTCTGTTCGGCGTAGGAATAAAAAAGAAAATCTCTTTGGCGGATTCCCGGACCACACTAATACTAACAGACAGTTACAAATCTTCATTAACAGCTTGACAAAAAGTCGCAGCTGCCCACTCGTGTAAATCTAACGTAACCAGGTTTCTTGGCTCCTACTAAAAGACATTAGAACAGTTAAATGAATGGAATCGAATTACGAGTAAGTAATTACCATTTATTTCTATTCATATTTATATGTTAACTGTAACTTTACAAATAAGATTTTGCGTGATTTCCGACGATACTACTAAAATAATTGTTATCTACCCATGTCATAAAATATTATTATCGTATTAAATAAATGTCTAGCAAGGGATTGTTACGCGAATGTTACATGTATAATGCATTTAATTGTCGTAAGCATGCATAAAACTCAATTATTTCAAAAAAATATAAACCGACTCCACAGATCTATGGTTTAAATTAGTATGTAACGACTGCGAAAATATAGAGTTTATGTTATTATTATTATACTGAAGTAACGAAACAGCAGAGTCTACTTAATGGTAAGCTGCTTCGGCATAGGCACCTGCAGTCAACTTCAAATAAAAGGGAGGCTACATATGCGTTATCATCTCTGAGGACTGCTTCACAGGAATGGACTGTTTCACAGTGCCTGTTGTTATATTGGCTCATCTTCCTTCCTTCCTACTGGCCTTCTTATTATAAAGATATCTATATCCCCTTCTAACCGGAACAAAGAAGTGCACGCACTGCCGTTTGACAGCTAAAAGTTAAGATCGTAGTACCTAAATCCACTCCCACCAACCAACCAACCACGAACCCACAAGGTTTTAATAAATGTATAACGTCATCTATAAAATTTTACTTATATAATATGACTTAATATTTAGATATGCATTTTAATCAGTACGAGTACATACGTAAAGCTGTGAACAGTTCCGAATAAATGATGCGGAACGCTTCTTGTTGAAAGACACATGTGGCATATGTGTGTATCGAAGATAAAATGAGAAGTATTTGCGTCAAGTGCGTGCTGTCATTAAACTGACAAGAACCGTGCAATAATAAAAAGAACATCCAGCCTATAGATCAGAGAATAAAAAGTATAATTTTATTAATACTCCAGTAAAGTTGAAAATAACCAAGCGGCCCATATAAAAGAAATCCCAGCTGGCAGAATTCACGTAAAAATATTCACACAGAATCGTAGTACTTACCGTTCTGCTAACGAATTAAAGTTCATTTTTGTGTGAATGAAATTCCGTTTGGTCTCGCTCGCTAAGTTTTAATGAACTTTAATTTATGGACACTCGCACACGAATTTGTCGCTTTTATGGACGTTTCGACGGAATTTCAGGAGTCGAGCATGTCTGGAATTGTCGACCATTCGAGTCTCCGTGTTTTGGTTTACCTAATCCTCAATATTAATTCGGTCTTTATGTCTTTTTTTACGTGGCTTTACATACTGTCAGATGCTCTTTATTCTAAGAATATTAGTCAGTCTTATACAGTCTCTGTTTTATATTTTTAATAGTCTAATAGATATACATAGAAAAAAATATTTTTTGTTTGCTCGTACTTCATGCGCTGCAACATCACTCATCAGATTGTGGTAAAACTTTGTCAACTTGCCTTATTGCTTGCTCTTGCACGAAAGTTATAGGCATAGTACAATTAACTTACGTGAGTGTAGAGAACCGTAGCCCCTTTTTACTTTCTTTTGTAGGAAGGGGTGACAAACGAGCACACAGTCCACCTGATGGTAAGTGGTTGCTGTGGCTCATAGACATCTACATCTATCCTCAATTACGAATCAAAAAAATGCGTTGTCACCCGTGAGGACTAAGATGGATGCCTCGTTTCCAGTAAAAAGGGTTTCCTGATCTCTACACTCACCATACGAAACACAGAAGAATTAAGCTACTATTTGACGCTGATATTTTGGTCCTAATTTGGTCCTACCCCGGTCGAGCCAACCCATTCGTGCTACAACTATACTACTAATATAACTGCAGCATCGCTCTACCACGTATAAACACTGGAAAGAAACATTCCATCTCAGTTCTCAGGGGTGACAATGCATCTGCATTTTGATTCTTAATTGAAGATAAATCTAGATGTCGATGGGCCACAGCATCCACTTACCATGTGGTGGACTGTGTGCTCGTTTGTCACCCTTAATTCTAATAAAAAAGATGATATTCCCACAATTATTTCTTCTTGCGGCAGCAACGCTCCGGATAATAGCTAGTATATTATAAAATAATTTAAATACTACACATTTTACTAACGTTACTTATATTAACAGCTTGTCGATATTGAATGTTTATGTTAGACTTATCTCTACTGAAAATAATATTCCATTATAGTTAAGAATTATATTTAAAACTTTGAGGAGCATTAAATATTACCTACTATTATTACTACATCTAACATCTTACGTTACTAAGCGATTCGGATACTCCATTTAAATTTCATCAGACGACTCATATTTTAACAACACGACCAAGGAAATGTATAAACATCTTATTTACGTCTCACACTTAATCCGCGAAAGTGAAATATTAATATGTCTGTTAGTCGATTTATCACGTTATTTGGAATAGGTTAATTATTCACCGTGATTCATACTATAGTTGTAGTTAAGGCTGTCCACTTACAGATTCAAATATGCATAATGTTGACTGATATAAAACACATTCACAAGTCAGCTTGAAAAATAGAATGTATGTATACACTAGATGCCAACGAAAACGGGTCGTGAACAAAAAAATAATATCACCAAAAAAACAAATGCGAAAACGAAATAAAACACTACGCTATACTTTGTCTTACCTCTGAGGTTATCTGTAAGACAAAAATAAAACAGTACAAACACAGTTAATTTTGCGGTAAAAATAGGTAAGAGGAGGAGGTAGAGCCACGATGCGTATCTTGTGGTTGCAGTACGGATAGGCCAAATCGACCGAGGACACACTCTCACAGAACAGCAGCGTAAAATAACAGCTTACCCTGTTGACGATTCGTATGGCGAGTGTAGAGAACCGATAATCTTTTTACTGATAACGAGGCATTCTATGTTTTTATTTACTTATTTAAAGTCAGTACTTAACTACTATCTTAGTTTCCAGGAGTGACAAAATACATAAAGCTTGATTCCTAATCGAGACTCTATATGGAACTGTGTCTCGTATCTTATCCTTGTTCTATGAAAAATCTATAAAAACTAATAATTTGAAATTTTGAATAAATATTTACGAAAAATGCTCTTTTAAATGGTCCTATCAAACTACTAGAAACTTATTTAAATTAATTTTTTAATACATTATATTCTTCACAGATTGTTATTAACTTTCTTAAACCATTGGCATTTTGGTAAAACATGGGACCTTATAAGAAAAGTTCACTCCTTTGGTGTTGCTATTTTCATAGTCGGTGATAATAATTTATTATCAAGTGGACGGCATGCTTGTTTACCTTCGCTTTTTATATATAAAAATAAGTGCGTTTAGCCTTTTAACCCATTTCATTGTAGTTGCATTGGAAGACGTTTTCAAGCTTCTCGGTAGGAAAGGATACGTGTGTGTTAACATCAACAGCGAGTACATCAATCACTTTTGATTTGCTGACAATATGCTAGAATCGCTGGATGGCACTCTACACTGTGAGGAAAGGCAGTGTTAGAACATATTCACTACCCACATCATCCCATGGGTGTCATAGAAGGCGACAGAGGAAAGAGGGGAGACCTATGTTCAGCAACAGGCTTTAAATAGGATGTAATGGTAACGGTGTGACGTCCAAAATTATGTATTTTCTGAGAGCACTACCCTCAAAATTGTTGACGAGTATTGTTTGTTAGTAATTCTTTACCTAGGACAAACGGAGATGTAAATTGACAGGTCCGACTTCTTGTCGTGTATCCTACAGAACTTGCAAACAGGAGGTGTTTTTTTTAAAGAAAAATCCAATGCAGACGAGTATGGAGTTCACTGGGTGGTAAGTGTCGACCGCCGCCTATAAAATACTGCAACATCAGGGGAATCGCAGGTGCGTTGTTGATTCTTTAAAAAAGAGTAGGCTCTTTTCTTGAAGGTCCCCAAGTCATATCGGTCTAGAAAAATCGTGAACTATCTATCAGTGCGTGTTGGCAATCATTCCATATGCACCTGAGACGTGGTCCTTCAATGCTGACCGTATGAGAAAGCTAAACGTCGCTCAACGAGCATTGAGAGTTTCTCTTCGTAATGAGGATATCCGCAGTAGAACCAGAGTGACCGACACAACGCAACGGTACAATAACTTGAAGTGGCAATTAGCCGCACGCACGTTCACCAATGGACACCCGATGGGAAAGATAAGTTCTAGAGAGACAACCTCGTACCGATAAGCGTACCAGTAAGCGAAGTCGACGAAAATTTTACGCACGGCTATGTAAAAATTATTGATATAAATATTTATTAAAATAATATTTATTTTGTTGCATTTTACTTTATTTTTAATTGATACATATGTACTTATTTATATCCGATAAGTCAATATTATCTGCCTATTAATAATGTATCCATAAATGATTAAATTTATATTAAACTATATAAAAATAAAATACAAACAAATTTTAGTGTGATGTATAATGGACCTTGCGTTGTGGTATTCCTCGGGGGAAGCTCTAACCCTTAATTTGGCAAAGACATCAAGATTAATAACATTTTATGGAATGATATCGGTTTATAGACTTATTTTTCTTTATTTTATTACAAGCTCGACAAAGATTACATTCTGAGATGAGAAAATTTCAGGAAAGCAATGTCCGCCTCATCTTGCACTTTGTATATGATACAAAAAATTATTCATAAATTGTAATTTAGTCCGTCAGGGTGACTTAAGCCAAATTTATTGACAGAGTTAATAAAAGTAAAATAAAAAAAATCAAATCAACTGTTATTAAAATCATTAACAAATAGACCCAGAAATAGCCAAAACTATTATCATCATTATGAAAGTAAAATGTAAAAATCACTTTGTATGAAAATCTAGTTCGCTATTACTAAGGTTTTTTCCAGTAACGAAACAAAGTCTGACATTTCATTTGGTGCAGAAAACTACCGTTTATTGATTGTAGTAACTGCAAAGGCCCTATTTTTTATTCACGTGTGACCAACATCATCAAACCGTATAGGACTTGCAGGCCCAGCCGGGGAAGGTTTTCTTATACCTGATTCCTCAAACTTTTTCCACAGTGCTGATCTATTTTCCTTGGTCAGACTTTGATGGATGTCGTATCTAAACTCTTTCAGTGACTTGGTCGCGCACAACCCTTTCCTTTCATAGTGTTTTCTTAATAAAATCCATGCAATGTTGATGCATATATCGATAATTTGCGCAAAGATATATATATATATATATATATATATATATATATATATATATATATATATATATATATCTGTATCTATACGTGTTTTAAAAGGAGTTTTATATAGAGATAATAGCATTTCCACCAAATCTACCCCTCCCATTTATGGATTATACTCTTTTACGATTTAGGGGCAGCTTACATTTTCGCAATATCTCTTTTTTTTTCCTACGTGCTCAGAATCAACGAAAGGCTTATCAGGGTAACGCACTTCAGCAAACAAAATCAAATTGGGGGTTATGTATATTGACTGAAAATTATAAATTTATATGTGTAAATAACGCGCAATATGGTCATGAAACAGTAGTTACGTTGTACCAGTTCTGGCTCACTGAGTCAGAAGTGGTACAAGTACGACGTTCGTCGACTCACGATTTTTTATTTTTTAGATTTTGTGTCATTTCGAACCAAAATGTTAAAAGTATTCACACGTGACTAAAAATATGTTTGTTCCAACAAACTTCACATAACAATGCTTCATTACTTCCCATCATCCCATTTCTTCCTTGTGCTCTTGTCTTCCTGTAATTTAAGTAAACAGAATCACATTCACTAATGATCAACTAATGACTGCCATTGTTAAAAAAGTATTTTTTAACTACTCTAGTATTCGTACACACACAATATTTAAATATAATTTGTTAAATTGCAAATAACAATTTAATTGGTGCCGGCGGGGATCGAACCCGGGTACTGTGAAATTTACAGCTTACGCTAACCATATGAGCTACCACGGCTTAATCATATACACACACACAATATTTAAATATAATTTGTTAACACTAAATCATACACACGTAAGAAAATAACAGAAAGAAAAGTAACTTTGTCAATAGAATAAACACTTACATCCATAGCCTTTGATGCGTTGAAGTAACACAAATGTAGTATTGATAGATCCACTGCGGTCAAACGACCATACACTAACTCCATGACTGCACATGCTTGGTCTTATATAGTACCAGTAAGTAATAATTCTAATCTAAAGAATTTCTGCAGTGGAATTGATAGTAAATTTATGCGTCGACAAGCTTATCTCACATTTTGTTGCTTATCTCAACATTACTTCATGTCGCGTCTTGTTCAGTGTATTGATGACTCAAATACGTCTTGTATAATACAAAATAATGCAATTTAATATTTAGAAATCACTATAATTAATCATTCCTATGTTAGTCATTGAGTAGATTGTACTGTAATAATCTACTAATAGCAGTAATATCATGGATACACTAGATGTACAACAACATCTGAAAAAGATTTACCCCACTCTAGAAAATAATGTTTATGCTGCCAATAAACTGCCCATGTACACCCACGTACAAACGTATATAATATGCAATTTGGATACAGATGATAAACCAGGGTCACATTGGGTAGCTTTATATATCGATACGAATGACGTCGGTCAATATTTTGATTCATTCAGACGAGCACCTGTACGATATCATCTAGAGTTTTTAAAAAGAAATTGTAAAAGATGGAACTGGAATGTTGATAGGATTCAGAATGAGTGGACTTCAGTTTGTGGCGAATATTGCTTAATGTATTTGCTATATAAGTTTCAGGGATATTCAATGCATAGTTTTACGAGTATATTTACAGGGAACACATTGTATAAGATATTTTAGTGGATGAGATGTTTCGCTCCTTTTTTATAGATAATAAGTAATAAGATTTTGTATTTTATTTATTGATGAGTCAGATTAGTGTAGATAGGAACAAAGGAGTTTAATACAATAGCACCACGCTGAGGAAGAATAGATAATGACGGTATTCAATGAACAATAGATAAATAGATAAGAACAATGGAGCGCTAATGACGGTGGAGGCCTTCATCGGTTTCATCAATTAGATAAGAGTTAATTGATCTGCACATCTCCGGAACCGAGCATCCTACTCAAAAATGGACCGCAGATTCGTGATCAGAGCATGCCAAGACCTTTTTTTTAGGATCGTGAGTCGACGAACGTCGTACTTGTACCACTTCTGACTCAGTGAGCCAGAACTGGTACAACGTAACTACTGTTTCATGACCATATTGCGCGTTATTTACACATATAAATTTATAATTTTCTGTCAATATACATAACCCCCAATTTGATTTTGTTTGCTGTGACGGTCATCGAATTCTAGAAATTATTTTCACTTTTTTATAAGTACATAAAAAAGTAACAGCTTTTTTTATGGCATGGAATACTGATTGATTGACTGTTTGGTTGAATAACAGTAAGTGCGTTACCCTGATAAGCCTTTCGTTGATTCTGAGCACGTAGAAAAAAAAGAGATATTGCGAAAATGTAAGCTGCCCCTAAATCGTAAAAGAGTATAATCCATAAATGGGAGAGGTAGATTTGGTGGATATGCTATTATCTCTATATAAAACTCCTTTTAAAACACGTATAGATACAGACATATATATATATATATATATATATATATATATATATATATATATATATATATATATATATATATATATATATATATATATATATATATATATATATATATATATATATATAGAAGTGCAGTCATGGAGTTAGTGTATGGTCGTTTGACCGCAGTGGATCTATCAATACTACATTTGTGTTACTTCAACGCATCAAAGGCTACGGATGTAAGTGAAATAGAATAACTATTGACAAAGTTACTTTTCTTTCTGTTATTTTCTTACGTGTGTATGATTTAGTGTTAACAAATTATATTTAAATATTGTGTGTGTGTGTATATGATTAAGCCGTGGTAGCTCATATGGTTAGCGCAAGCTGTAAATTTCACAGTACCCGGGTTCGATCCCTGCCGGCACCAATTAAATTGTTATTTGCAATTTAACAAATTATATTTAAATATTGTGTGTGTACCGCATCTACGAATACTAGAGTAGTTAAAAAATACTTTTTTAACAAAGACAGTCATTAGTTGATCATTAGTGAATGTGATTCTGTTTACTTAAATTACAGGAAGACAAGAGCACAAGGAAGAAATGGGATGATGGGAAGTAATGAAGCATTGTTATGTGAAGTTTGTTGGAACAAACATATTTTTAGTCACGTGTGAATACTTTTAACATTTTGGTTCGAAATGACACAAAATCTAAAAAATATTAGATACATCATCGACATGGACGGATTTTACATTACATATCCTCATAAACATTTTCAATTTAGAGAAATGGCTATTCAGCTACTATCTATGATGCGAGATCATTATTTGTTTCGGCCAAGTTATCCTTTCAATTATTTGTCGTCAAAAGACAAAAAAACTGTTCGTTATTGTGAAACACACGTGCACGACTAATACTTATAGATATATAGATGTTTTACAAGATTTAATATACTCTTATAATCACAGCTTTCACTCTAGTATTAAGATGTGCCCATGTGATGTAAATTCCAACGATATTATGACAGTTTGGTTTAATCTTTATGATAGATGGTCAAACAAACTTTCTTTAGAAATACCTAAACCAAATTTCAATGTGGGTGATTACGTTCGAATAACTAAATATAAACATGTTTTCCAAAAAGGATATGAATCAAATTGGAGTGATGAAATATTTATTATATCTTCAATAATTGATAGATCTCCATGGGTTGTTTATATAATAACAGATTTACAAAATGAACCAATAGTTGGTACTTTTTATGAAAGAGAATTACAGAAAATCACTTACAACCCCACCTCGCAATATAAAATAGATAAAATAATTAACACTCGTTATTCAGGTAACAGAAAATAAGTATTAGTGAAGTGGAAAAGTTATCCAGATAAATTTAACAGTTGGATTTTAGCTTCTAGTTTAAAAGAAATATGAATAAAGAAAGTTTTTATTTAACTTTGCTCAGCAATAGTTCAATGGAATACTTTCCTGATAACAAGACCACAAATTTTTCAACGAAATTACCAAAAGCTATTAAATTAGAAGGTGAATGGTCGGTTGGAGTTGTCGAGTTTCAATATCCATGTACCATGTTTACTGTTCAAGATCATGAAAATGTTATATACATTACAAAATCTATGTTAATGCCTAATGAAGATAAACCATCCATAGTGTACTACAAAAAACATATTCCAGCTACCAACTATAATAACGTTGAGCATATTTTAAGAGTATTAAATGGTATCGGAGAGAACTTGAAATTTCGCTATGATGAAATAACAAAATTTGTGTCTATTTCTGTTTTGGATAAAAATATTACATCCATAACATTATCACCCAAATTAAGTTTACAACTAGGTTATGAACCAAATAAAAATCTCCTAGAGAGAAATATTGGAAAGTGTCCTGCTAATTTACACTTAGGGTTACCATCTCAACTATTTCTATATTGCGACATTATCGATCCTCAGATTGTGGGTGATGTTATGACTCCTTTACTAAGAGTCATTTTATTAGATCCTACAAAATACATTTATGGTGCAAATAAAATGCACGTTTTCTCTCAACCTCACTACTTACCTGTTATGCGAAGAGAGTTCGATACGCTGGAAATAGTTATAAGATCGAGCACAGGACAAAAAATACCATTCCAATTTGGAACCGTGTGTATTAAACTACATTTCCGAAAATTATAATAATGAATTCTCTTCGTGATCATCATAAATGTCCATATGAAAATTATTATACACATCAAGCTGGGTCAGGAGTTGGAGTAATTTATAAGGGTTCACCATACCAACGCGGTCATTGTATTGGGAGCTTCTTAAGGGGGTTATTTAGATCAGTTTTACCTTTACTTTCAAGTGGTGCTCGAGTGATTGGTAAGGAGGCATTAAGCGCTGGAGTAGGACTTTTATCGGATATGGTTCAAGCGCATCCTATGGAAGGCTCAATAAAAGATCGTCTAAAGCAAGTTAGTACGAATTTAAAACGAAAAGCTGATGAGAAAATTGATCAATTTAACATGACAGGATCTGGGTATAAAACTAAAAGAAAACGATTGACCTCGTTCATTCCACCATTAACTGCTAAAGTGCAAGCTGCGAAAAAACTTGGTCTCAAACCAAAAAATATCAAAGATATATTTTAAAATTAAATATGTCTTTCCTTCATAATCATTCTTGCGAGTGCGTTAAGTCAGAATTGGATTTGTTTGCACTACCGCCTACACAAACTAGCATTGAAAATGGATTGTGGATTCATTATAAACCAATTTCATCTCTTGGTGATGATGGACCTATCGATTTCCAAGTTCCCGGGACAGGCGATGACTACATACATTTGTCTCATACATTACTCCACATAAAGGCAAAAATATTAAATCAAGATTCAACTAACTTGATATCAACTACAATAGTAGCACCTGTAAATAATTGGTTGAATACACTTTTTAGTCAACTTGATGTTTATTTAAACCAAAAACTTGTATCACCACCTAATAATACCTATGCATATCGAGCATACATGGAAACATTTTTAAACTATGCTCCTGCTGCTAAACAATCTCATCTTTCTTGTAGTCTTTGGTATGATGATACAGCAGGAAAAATGGATTCTACGGATGTTAAAAACATAGGATTTGTTAAAAGACAGGAATTGATTAGTGAAAGTAAGGAAATAGAAAGGATTGGTCATCTTCACGGTGACATTTTCAACCAAGATAAATTTTTAATTAATGGTGTTGAAATGAGTGTTAAATTGGTTCGATCAAGAGAGAGTTTTAATTTAATTGCTGGGTCAAACGATGTAAAGTTTAAAGTTTGCATTACGGATGCAACTCTTATTGTTCGACGAGCATGAATTAATCCAAGTGTATTACTCGCACATCAAAAAGTATTAGCTTCTACCACTGCTAAATATCCTATTACTCGAGCTGAAGTAAAAGTTTTAACAATTCCATCGGGTGTTCAAGGAAAAACTCTTGATAATATATTTTTAGGGCAGGCACCCAAAATATGTATAATTGGATTTGTGAACAATTCTGTATTTAATGGTTCCCTTACTAAAAATCCATTTAACTTTGAAAACTATGGTATTAATTCTTTCAGCTTATAAATTGATGGTCAACAAATACCTTCAAAAGCTTTGCAACCATCTTTTAATAATAGTGTATTTACATCTGCATATCATACTCTATTCTCGGGAACTGGTAATTACTTTCTTAATGAAGGAAATGGAATCTCTTCTGAACAGTATGTCAAAGGTTCCTGTCTATTAGCATTTGACTTAACTCCTGATTTATCAGCCAACTCAACAGCTTATTGGAATCTCATAAAGCATGCTAGTATAAGATTAGAAGTACGATTTGAATCCTCACTAATACAAACAATTGACTGTATAGTTTATGCTGAGTTTGATAATATTATTGAGATAGATAAAAACAGAAATGTTACTGTAGACTATAGTAGTTAAGGTTAAAATATGTGTTGTGTGTTAGATTTTATGAGTTATGTGTAATGCATTTTGTGTGTATGTAACTATGTGAAACGTTATAAAATTAAACAAAACAAATTGTATGCAATATATTATTTTTTATTTCTTTATAAATCTTCTATTTAATTTAATACAAAACACCGTTCGAGTTTAAAGTTACATCGGACTCTCTTATTAGATCATCAATAATAACGAGATGTGGGTTTTCACCATTAAATATATTAAGATTTGGAATTCCTTGATGATAGTTAACATTTGGTAAATTATATAAAGGTTGCATTTCATCAAAGCACCATGTGATCTGATTAAAATCACAATTACATATTTCTGTAACTGATTTTATGAAATTTGTTATAAAATTTGACTTCCCACATCTCCTTGGTCCTGCCACAATAGCAGTAAACGGATGTATAAAGTGAAACATTACACACGTCTAAAGTTCTAAGGGGGAAATAAAAAATGAAAGTGTTGATGTAAACAATAAATATATATTGTGTATTTGTGTACTATAACTAATGTTTTTGGGAAATCAAACAAAATTTATGATTAATTTAAAATTTTATTTTCAAGCAATAACCACTTGTAAAAAACCCACACTTCGTCACAAGAACAATGTAAAATTTTGTGATTATATTTTGCAAATATATGATTATTACACACATAACATTTGTTTAAATTTATGACATTTACCAAATCATTGTATTTTGGACATTTGTATTCTTCAATATTAAAAATTCTATCATTCGTCGTCAACATTTTTAAAAATTGTTTTTCTGTTGAACCACCTTTGCGATCACTTCGTCTTTGCACAAATTTCTAATATACCAATTTAATATGGGTATGATGTTCTCTTGTTTGTAGGCACATTTTAATTCTTCGGTCACATCAAAATATGGAATGCCGTGCACGTGTGTTTCACAATAACAAACAGTTTTTTTGTCTTTTGACGACAAATAATTGAAAGGATAACTTGGCCGAAACAAATAGTGATCGATAAACGCATCATTTTTATTAGATAGTTTTACGTCTAGAATAGCCATTTCTCCACATTGAAAATGTTTATGATGATATGTAATGTAAAATCCGTCCATGTCGATGATTTATCTAATATTTTTTAGATTTTGTGTCATTTCGAACCAAAATGTTAAAAGTATTTACACGTGACTAAAAATATGTTTGTTACAACAAACTCCACATAACAATGCTTCATTACTTCCCATCATCCCATTTCTTCCTTGTGCTCTTGTCTTCCTGTAATTTAAGTAAACAGAATCACATTCACTAATGATCAACTAATGACTGTCATTGTTAAAAAAGTATTTTTAACTACTCTAGTATTCGTAGATGCGGTACACACACAATATTTAAATATAATTTGTTAAATTGCAAATAACAATTTAATTGGTGCCGGCGGGGATCGAACCCGGGTACTGTGAAATTTACAGCTTGCGCTAACCATCTGAGCTACCACGGCTTAATATAATACACACACAATATTTAAATATAATTTGTTAACACTAAATCATATCACGTAAAAAACAAAAAATTAACAATTAAACTCATACACACGTAAGAAAATAACAGAAAGAAAAGTAACTTTGTCAATAGAATAAACACTTACATCCATAACCTTTGATGCGTTGAAGTAACACAAATGTAGTATTGATAGATCCACTGCGGTCAAACGACCATACACTAACTCCATGACTGCACTTGCTTGGTCTTATATAGTACCAGTAAGTAATAATTCTAATCTAAAGAATTTCTGCAGTGGAATTGATAGTAACTTTATGCGTCAACAAGCTTATCTCACATTTTGTTGCTTATCTCAACATTACTTCGTGTCGCGTCTTTTTCAGTGTATTGATGACTCAAATACGTTTTGTATAATACAAAATAATGCAATTTAATATTTAGAAATCATTATAATTGATCATTCCTATGTTAGTCATTGAGTAGATTGTACTGTAATAATCTACTAATAGCAGTAATATCATGGATACACTAGATGTACAACAATATCTGAAAAAGATTTACCCCACTCTACAAAATAATGTTTATACTGCCAATAAACTGCCCATGTACACCCACGTACCAACGTATATAATATGCAATTTGGATACAGATGATAAACCAGGGTCACATTGGGTAGCTTTATATATCGATACGAATGACGTCGGTCAATATTTTGATTCATTCAGACGAGCACCTGTACGATATCATCTAGAGTTTTTAAAAAGAAATTGTAAAAGATGGAACTGGAATGTTGATAGGATTCAGAATGAGTGGACTTCAGTTTGTGGCGAATATTGCTTAATGTATTTGCTATATAAGTTTCAGGGATGTTCAATGCATAGTTTTACGAGTATATTTACGGGGAACACATTGTACAACAATTTTTTAGTGGATGAGATGTTTCGCTCCTATTTTATAGATAATAAGTAATAAGATTTTGTATTTCGTAAATAAAAATTGTAACAAAATTAGGTAATGTATTTTATTGATGAGTCAGATTAGTGTAGATAGGAACAAAGGAGTATAATACAATAGCACCACGCTGAGGAAGAATAGATAATGACGGTATTCAATGAACAATAGATAAATAGATAAGAACAATAGAGCGTTAATGCTAATTGATCTGCACATCTCCGGAACCGTGCATCCTACGCAAAAATGGATGAAGATTCGTGATCAGAGCATGCCAAAACCTTTTTTTTTTTTAGGATCGTGAATCAACGAACGTCGTACTTGTACCACTTCTGACTCAGTGAGCCAGAACTGGTACAACGTAACTACTTGAAACACTAGTCAGTCATTGCCTTTATAAATGCTGCGTGAACGGACCATTAATACGTTTGAACATTATTTCCGACTGAAAAAAGATCTGAGTTACTCATAAGTCTCGCGTAAAGAATTTTTGCTTTAAAAACGTGTATTCGATCAATTAAAAAAATTATTTTGGCCTGATTCGGGATTCGAACTCAAGAGCTCACGGTTAACAACCGCGTTTACGAGACTAGAACAATGAGGCAGATAGTAGTCGAGTTGTATCATATAGAAATCGTAAGAGTAACTATTGTTAAAACGCAGGCCACAAGAAATAAAATTATAGGCGAAAACAGTGCCTTGCTAATAATTTTCTATTATCATGTTAAAATTCCTTAACATTTGGACGGGAAGGAGCCAGTTGTTATATTCATCATTCCTCTGGCTTCGGCGACTTTAAGTTGTTCATGCCCTGGTTTTTATTTTTATTTATTTTTGCCTCGATCGTTGCCAGAGCAAAGTACTCATAAAACTATAGTACGGTTCCTTGCTTTATACACTTATAAATTTCAACGAACATTTAAAAGCAAGTTGTAAGAACAAATTTGTTCTATTCGCAATTTTCAACATATAAAAATATTTTACAATTACAAACCCTTTTTATTTCTTATACTTTTACGCTGAAAGATACTGAGGTGTGAGTTATAATAAAAATGGTTGATATGTTATTAAATAATAAAATAATAAAAGGCAACGTTAACCCGAGTTAAAACTGTTTGAGTACTGCTTATCAAACAAATGCAATCAAAGTTCTTACTAACATAAGGACTCTACCTTTTTTTATTTTTTTATTTTTTTTTCTATAGTATAGGGTGACAAACGAGCACACAGTCCACCTGATTGTAAGTGTTTGTTGCGGCCCATAGATATCTACATCTATCCTCGATTAGAAATCCAAATGCAGATGCGTTGTCACCAGTGAGGACTAAGATAGAATGCCTCGTTTCCAGTAAAAAGGGTCTACACTCAACATATGAAACACAGCAGCATTAAGCTACTATTTCACGCTGGTATTCTGTGAGATTGTGGTCCTTTCCCGGTCGAGCCGATCCATTCGGCTACAACACTACTAATATAACTGCAGCATGGCTCTACCACGTATATCCTCGTAATAACTCATTAATTATGTTCGTTTTGGAACTTTTATGTCCATGAATATTAATTTTATTACATATCTGTAAGGTAAATACAATTTGAAACTTAATATTTCAATCGAAAAACAGGTGTTAGTTCTTCGTTTTAGACGTTATCAGATTAAATTGATACGCGCGTTTTCAACCACGACCTCTAACCCCAATGAGCCAAGAATTATAAGAATTCCTGACCTCAAAGGAGGATCTGCTCTATGATTCTGCCACCAATCAAGTATCGGCCGCGGAGGGAAGTGGAAGCGAAGGCGCCATCACCACTGTATCAGCCTTACGTCTTCACCAGAGTCGCGAAGAATAAAGTGAGTGGCGCATCGCCATAATAACTTTCCCTTTCCCGCGACATTCACTCGGCTGCGACGGGATGGGAGATGGGAGAGTGGATACCCCTACGCTACAGTCCACCGACGCGCATACGGAGTGCACACGGCAAGTTCACTCCACGCGGCCACCTCGGACCGGCTTCACATTAAGCAAGTTAAGTGGTTTTCCCTCTGTTCACGGTAGGTGACCAAGCCGCGGCTTCTAAGCACCTCCGCCACAAAAAGGCAGGAAACCGTTTAAGGAGGCAATTGACAAGGCTACAGCTCGGCATCGACTATAAGACGTACCACGCCTTAGTTTTTAGTTGAATTCTATCCAGTAGAGTCATGTTAAAAATCAACAATCAACACATTTCGGGAGTCTGTGATTATAGCCATCGCACTTGATAAGAAAAGTAAAATATTGGAGAAAGAGAAAGAGAAGGATACGTAATCACCGGTACGGCGCGGCGCGCAGGCTACATGTTACATGTGAATCGTAAGCGCGCAACGTTCGCGGGTCAACGAGTGTCAGAATGACAGTGGTCAGAAATGTACAACACGTGAGAATATAATTTACTTTATATCCCAGCTTAAATTTTACTGCTTAACTACGAGCACCAAACTCGAGTCGATGTTGAATCGATATGGTGTGCCACGGCCCTAAGTCATGCAATTTTTACATCCACATTTTACGGTTAAGTCTAAATTTTATCTGGCAGTAAACTTATGAACATTGCACTTGATGTCAGATCATAAATGCTTCCTACCTACTAAAATGTGCCAACATATATTTGAGAACATACAAATTATTTGTGGTGCACTTAAAATATAGCATCTCCTCTCCTCAATAAAACGGTTGTAAAGCAAGCATGTTTTATCGAAATTAACAATTGCTCCTGTGAAAATACTAAAACTTTCGACGAAAGTATTATTTTTAATAAGGGCTATATATTTTAGGCATAGTTTTCGTTTTTTCTATGTGGGTAGTTGCGAATGCAACACATAAAATTGTTATTTCTCGAGTTTCAGAAATTAGTCTCAAAATTAATTAAAATAAAAGAATATTACATTTCTTTACTAGCAGAAATTATTCTGGAAGTTGATTGTTAAACATAATAAATGTGTGAGCGTGGATGTTCAACTAGCTCTCTTGCTTACGCTTATCATTATCAGGAATAAGACAGCAAACTGCACTACACATTTAGTATAGAGCAAATACAGTTCAAACAGCCGTAATATGTCTCCGCCACAGTCACACACTAATGCAACGTGAAGGACATAATTACATGATAACACCGAAGTATGCAAACAAACAGCAAAACTTTCAATGTAACATAGGGCAGCCTCTCAGAAACACGATCTTCTTTGCCAAAACTATTAAAATAGCCCACATGGCATAGTAACGACAGTGAGATTCATAGGATCACCGACTGATCCGTCTTAGTCGCCTGCGCGATAAAACGAGTGGGAGATTATAGTTCTACGTTCATTTGTTTGTTTTTCCTTTTATTTTTACCCCTCATTCCCAACACGGCATCTCCTGACAGTAGACCGTCCTTGGGCTCACTTTAGCTTTAAATATCCGTCTCCATCAACGGAATGAGGTAAGCACTTACCTCGTGTAGAGGCTAAAGTAACGTTACTGCATTAATGTAAATTTCCCGTCTTGACCTTTTCTGTCCATGAAATACAGACTGAGCTTTTACAGAATCGAAAAATCTTCCAAATCAGATTTTAGTATACAACGCTGCCTACTGGAGCTTAATACATATCACAGATTATACACTCATCTCTGAGGAACACTGCGCACACGGAACAGATCATCTTTTACACTGAAGACACAGGTCAACCAACTGTGTGCTCCAACGAGCGGTTGCACTGCGCTCGTGCGAGCGAGACGCAGCGCCATACCAGCACCAGCAAGCCGTAGAGCTGCACTCGCCCCAGCGAGCCGTGGTGCTCCACTCGCACAAGCGAGCCGTCACGCTCCACTCGCAACAGCGAGTCGTCACGCTCCACTCGCACCAGCAAGCAGTCTCGCCGCTTTGCATCAGCGAGAAATCCAGACTTCAACACTGTAGGCATAGGCACAATGTTTGCATAACTATCAGTAGCTGGTGACATAGGCACAAAGTTACGCGTATTACCCGGACTTCAACACTGTATGAGGTGTAGGAACAGGCACCAAGTATGCTTATATTGCAGTGGCTACCGACATATGCACAAAGTTAGCGTTAATTAATACCTGAAACCTCATTCATATTGTATTTTACTATAATTAGTAGTACAACAGCAAAAGCAAAAGACACAAACAACTACATCACATGCACAAGTGTGCACTCACGTACATCCAACACTGGTCTCGCAAAATAGGCATCCAAAGTAATTCAAGATTGGAATAGATGTAAAAAGTTTCAGGTGCATGAAATAAATAAATGATCTGTTTTACAAAATTAAAAATTAAAAGAAATAAATATAAATATATTGCAAACCATAGAGATTCTAAAGTTCACCAAACATGTCATAAGAAACGGCAATTGTGTGACATGGCATTCACAAACCATTGTACGCATTGCAAAGTAAGCTTTATGCAGAGGCAAAGGGCAGCAGCAGATGGCAACATATCCAGTGCGGCCGCTGCGTGGATAGCACATGCCATAGATATCTACCGTGAGGTAAACGCACGTGGCCATTAAAACAACACGACACAGGTAGCACTGTTTACGCCCTCCTTTCACCCAAGGAGGGTCGCTTCCGTTTACGGCTTAAAGATCTCTCGTTAGATCCTTAAGCCAATCCCAAAAGGTGGTGTTTAGTGGGTAAAAGTCTCCACATAACCACGCAGCCGGCTGCGTGGTATGCTATGAGCATTCACCACCTCCCTCCCCTTTACCGAAGGGTTACCCTTATTTGCTTCGGGCGCAAAAAAAAAGTCACACTGCACTCGCACCAGCGAGCTGTAGTAGTTTATAGCGGCCACCTTTCAGGACTCCATTTACGAGATAAGATCTGCGTATACCAGGGTCATGTTTCCCCGTCGATTATAAGTAAGTGAAGATTGTCGGTCTTCATTTTTGCAAAACCATTCGGCTGTACATTGTCTCCACGCACTACACCCATTGCAAATATAAAAAGGTAACAGTACGAAATATCACATATTGCAGAAATTAAAAAGGGTACTGTGTAAAATATGACACATTGCAAAAGACATCACACAAATCGCAATACTCATCAAGTCGCCTCGGTCGGATAGATATCTTCATGACATGGCTCACTACTCGCAACGAAAGCTGAGCGAGCGTCAGACGCCCATTTGTCGCGCAAAATCACCACCGGCGGCCGCTTCAGTTATCTTGCTGTAAGATCCGCCGATAAGTTGTAAGTTGTAGCGGTGTAACCTGTATCTTACCAGGGTTCGCCCGCATCTGACCATGTCTCATTAGTCGTCAACTATTTGGAGTATATTGTAACACATCAACACATTGGAATACAAAACGGCTACTTATTTTGTTTTTTTTTTCATAGCACGTTAAAATTGAACATTTATTTTTGCACATCACACATTTACTGTGGCACATGTAAATCATATTTCACATGATCTATCAAATTATAACACAACTCAAGGTATTTGAATTTCCACTGAATGCAAAACTATAACTCATCTAGAATGCCTCAAACAATTCTTTCGACATTTGTTAACATATTTGATTACGTTAAGAAATAAAAAAGAACTTGCGGTTACTTTTGATATAAATCGAACAAAAATATTTAACATTTGGCTTAAAAAAATTCTCTTTAACTTTCACTCTACACTTTAATCTTACGTCAATATCTTAAATAAAACAACAAACTTCATTACGACGATCATCGAACATCACAAACATCACGACGAAACGTCGTAGTCTTTAACCAATACTATTCGCAGATTATAAGTGAGCGATAACAGAGACTTTATCCCATGTGAGCGATAACGGATAACCTATCCCAAATCTGATGTTAGAAATAATGCTCAAAATTATTTAAAATAAAAGAACACTACTAGGTAACAAACTTATTTTACTATTAAAAATTATTCTGGAGGTTAATTATTAAAAATAATAAATGTGTCAGAGCGGATGTTCAACTTGCTCTCTTGCTTACAAAATTAATCATTATCAGGAATAAGACAGCGTATTTCTTTTTTTATAGGATAGGGTGATAAAGAGCACACAGTCCACCTGATGGTAAGTGTTTGCTGTGGCCCATAGACATCTACATCTATCCTCAATTACGAATCAAAAAAATGCGTTGTCACCCGTGAGGACTAAAATGGATGCCTCGTTTCCAGTAAAAAGGGTCTCCTGATCTCTACACTCACCATACGAAACACAGCAGAATTAAGCTACTATTCTGTGAGAGCGTGGTCCTTCCCCGGTCGAGCTGACCCATTCGTGCTACAACTATACTATTAATATAACTGCAGCGTGGCTCCACCACGTATGAATATATATATATATATATATATATATATATATATATATATATATATATATATATATATATGTATATATATATATATATATTGTTTCTGCAACACCAATCAACACAATTTTTATTTTTATTAAGACCGCCCATTGTGGAGAACAATTTTTTTTCTTCTTCGTTCGTTTATGTATTGTTTTTGATGTACAATAAAGAGTGACTATTCATCTATAGTCACGCAAAAAAGAATACATGATTGGTGACATATTTGTCCATTGTGAAAATTTGAGACTAAAGTCACTTAAGGGCGTTCTACCCATCGACGGCAAGAAGTGTTAAAGACGTGAGCAGTCTATTACTACAGCCCCCAACTTAACCACCAAGTGTGTTGATTTTAGTAATCCTTTAGTAAATCTAGTTGATGTTAGCGAGCTGATGAGGATCCACGGACAATTAAAGTATTCCATTTTTATTTGTTCTTTATAATTACGCGAAAAGGGGAAAATTAAAAATAAAACTTTAGCCAAGTCATAAATTAAAGAAAAATTAAAGTCCCTTCTTGAAAAACTATTACGTGGAAATTATTTTATTCTATCTTATATATTCTTTTGAAGTCGTTTTTTAATTTTTATTAATAGTTATTTTTTTACCCCTTTGAAGAGACAAAGGAATGTTACAAGTTCAAGTGAACAATTAGAAAGTCGAGTATATAGTTACACTTAGGGGAATTTCCAATTGTAAAGGTACAGTTGTTCTTAAGCGGCGGTAGTCACTTATCACCAGGTGAGCCGTATGCTCGTTTGCCCCCTGTTCTATAAAGAAAAATATAATACTACATAACTGAAGAAAAGCGGTCTATAAAGTATGCGAATAATCTCTCACTCGTATTACCTCTGTTATACCTACCTACCTACCTGTATTAATATGATGTAATGTTACAGCCCATCAATCTCCATCAAACGAACATTTTTGTGGCAGTCACGATAACATTGCACTAAGAGATCACACCCAGCACTTCAATAAATTCATTTCTCAGTGGGATTCGTAATTCCATCAAAACATATCGCTTTGTGATACGGTATTTTTGTGGACGTCACAACAAAGCGCTTAATCGTAAAAGATGATAGATATTGTTGAATTTATGATACGAAAACACACATTAATTAAACGTTACTGTTTTTTTTATTAGTATACAATTTTCAAACATGACAATGATAATTTCAGTTAAGAAATTTATTCGGTTTGTTATTGATCGATTGAATGAAATACTAAAAAGAGTTTAGGTCCAAACATATGTAATAGAATAGAAATTAAACAGAATAGATAACAAATGAATTTAAAAAAAAACTGCGGTTGCGAAACCCATTTGTCAGCATAGCAACTATAGCAATTATCCCCCCCCCCCCTAGGAAAATATTCCCCCTATTAAGGGGGGGATATTTGCCATAAAGTGAAACACTAACATATATATATAATATATATATATATATATATATATATATATATATATAAATATATATAAAACTACGGGATGGTTCTTTATTAAATTAGGCCTAAATTATTATTTGTGTTTGCAGTAAAGTGAACTATATACGGTTCACTATGCAGCAGTCTTCGGTCAGTCTCATTTCGTTTCTAGGAGAATTTTAGTACAAATATTTTTTGCTGTTATTATTTTTGCTGTCCGGGCTGTAGAGCATAGAGAGTCGGTACTATTACTTCAATGTTATAAAAAAAAGAATTGTTCGCCGCGCTGCTCCAAATGCGTGTTTGCGGATTTCACAAGTATTTAATTTTTTTAATACTTTCCTTAGCCGCCGTGTATTTAACACACTATAGTATAGAAAACATTATAAAAATATGAATACATTTAAGATTTTTTAAAACAAATTAATCAAGTTTTTTGATAGGAATACGTAGGTTACTCAATAAGTTTTGAGATGTTCGAAATTTAAAAATGGAACGCACCTGTGTTATATGTTTCTAAAAAGCAAATTTATTTAAAAATAGAACTCCATAAGTCAATTGTTCAATATTAAAAAAAAAAACAAAGTTCTACTTATTTTCCTGCAACGCTTTCCGCGCTTTTCATTTAAAACGATGGATCTTACTTAACCATGAATCTATTATGATTTTCAATTTGGTTTAACAGAACAATTAAGTTTACAACGGTTACAATCAGTACTAAGGAATTCAGCTCCATTACGCGCAACAATTTTTAGGTGGTTTACTGAATTCAAAAGGGGTAAAATTATCCATAAATATGACCAAAGAACCGTGGCCTCGCAAACAGCAGTAACGGCAGAAAATATATAAACTACAGAAATGTTGGTGCGAGAAAACCCACAAATCATATATACGGACATTGAACAGATTGTAGGCATTAGTTCGGGGAGCATTCATACCTTCCTACATCAACATCTTGGAGTGAGGAAGCTTTGTTGTTGATGAATCCCTCGTTTGCTGTCCGAAAGCGAAAAACAGACTCGTGTGGATTGGTGCCATGAAATGCGTCTACGTTTTGAAAACGGGGCATCTAGGCATGTTTCAGAAATCGTTACTGGTGACGAGACATGGTTCTATCGATATTATCCGGAAAATAAAATGCAATCATCGGTACGGGTCTACTCAGAAGGACAGTTACCGACAAAACTGCAAAGACCTCGCAACGTCGGCAAAAAAAATAGTGGCTAATTTTTTTCGCGGAGCGGACATTTGTCGACGTCAATGCTGGAAAATTGTAGGTCAGTCAACTCTGAATTGTATACTACAGTTGCATTACCCAAAACTTTTCAAACTGTGCGGGAGATAGGACCAAAGACCGAACTTCGGGAATCATGCTGCATCACGATAACGCCTCTTCACATACCTCCCTTAGAACAAAACCATTTATTGAGGAATCTGGTGTATAAACTCTAAGTCACCCATCCTATAGCCCTGACTTAGCTCCTTGTGATTTCTTTTTGTTCCCAAGCCAAAGAAAAAATAAAAGGCAAGTTTTTTCCAAGCGCCGAAAAAACCGCCGGCAAAAGTGTTTTCAGAGTTGGTTTAGGTGAATGGAACTTTGTATAGAGCATGATAAAGAATATTTTTAAAAGATGTAAAATAAAATATTAATAGTGTCTAGAATACATTTTGTATATTTCAGAATTTATTGAGGGTCCCACGTATATGAATCTCAATCTGCAATTTTAAAACTTCAAGTATGTGGTTGATATACGCTTTTGATATACGCTTGTTCCTTATTACAGTCTACCATTAATATACGAAGCGATGACTAACATTTACGCCCAATTTACTTTATTTATATGCGAACACATTTACGTCTCTTTGTGAGTGAGATTGTTTATGGTACCCTTAACTGTACTTTTGTTGTATGGTGCAATGCTCTATAATAACAGCGCTAGTCGTTCATATATTTATAGAATAGTTAAGGGTAACAAATAAGCACACATTCCACTTATTAGTATGCTGAGGCCAGACAACTACGTCAAATATTTATTATGAATCAAAATGCAGATGCGTTGCGGATCCTATTGTGTGTTAGTCCAACCATCCAACCATTTCAACCTATTTTTAATTCAAAATCTAAGGCAAACTATATAGTACTAAAGATAGCAGCATAATGCTGCTATTGTAAGCTGTTATTCAATTTTATGATATGAACAAATGATGACAAAATGGTATTTATTTGATATTATACATAGCATTATTACGAGAAAGTATTGACAACAGTCTACTTCATCACTCAACCAACGTCACATTTTGAATGTTAGAGCCGATATTTCAATTGCTCAATAAAAGTTATCCATCAAATAAATTATAATCCAACTAAACATAAAAATAGAACAATTGAAACTTTATTCATACAATTGTCATTTTTAATTTCATAATATTTTTTTTTACATAAATAACTTTTATCTGGTGATTGAAAATCTCTTCCTGCGAGATAATTTTTCTATTCGCTTTTAAAGATGATTTTTCAATTGACACGAAAAGATATCCATTACCTAAATAAATTATAACATGACTGGATATAAAAGTGAAACAATTGAACTATGGAGTATAGAAGTAAGAGTACCAACTCCCATAGGAGAATAGTTGAAAAAGTAGCCATCCGTAAGCAGTAAATAACTGTCCAAAAACTCTCCACTACAGCGCTCGAGTAGCGCTACTGCAATCAAAATTAATGTCTCTTTCAAAGTCATCCATAATCATTTTTTTGTTTTTTCTATTACTTTTGCCCAATCATCCTTTGTGACATGAACAAATGCTTCAACGAATATAGAAGAAACAGTCCAAAAAGTTAAAGCCGAGTCACAAAATAAGAAGACAAACACAAAATTACGGACAGTCCCGAAAGGGCGGGAGATTGAAATTACGTAGTGGTTTTTTTTATAGGATAGGGTGACAAACGAGCTTACAGTCCAACTGATGTTAAGTGGTTGCTGTAGCCCCTAGACATCTACATCTACCCTCGATTACGAATCAAAATGCAGATGTTGTCACCCGTGACGACTAAGATAGAACGCCTCGTTCCCAGTAAAAAGGGTATCCGGTTCGTTACATTCAATATACGAAACACAGCAGCATTAAGCTACTATTTTACGCCTGTATTCTGTGAGAGCGTGGTCCTTCCCCGGTCGAGCCGACACATTCATGCTTAAACAATATAACTGCAGCATGGCTCCACCAGGTAAAAAACGTTTTTTCAGCGCGGCCTTTTATATGAGTTTTTTTGCCTACACAACATAGACAAAGTAAAAAAAATTAAAGTTGTTTTATTCATGTTTCAAGTAATTTAAGCAATTTTAAAAATAAAAACCTAATTAAACAAATAGTATATTAAAAAGATTAATGATTTTTTTTATTTTAATATTTTAGCGATTATTTGAATATTTTTGGATTTTTCGATTATTCGCATAATAATGAATTTTAATTATCCAAACACTTCGGTAAGATACATAGCGACATAAAATTGAAATGAGGTCAAGTTTTTTCAGTTGTTTTGTTTGAAAGTCAGTTTGCTTTGTTTGAAAGATTCGAATTTAAATTAGTTATAAAAAAACTATATACGTTGTAATGAAATACAGATAACTTCAAAGGTTATTTTAAATCATGTGAGTACGCTTGTGCAAAGTTATTGCAAAATGATTACTGTGAAACGTCAAAAGGTATTTCTTAGATTTTGGTTGTCTATAATATTATATACTCATTAAATTTATTAACTTTTATCTGACATTTGAAAAATAAGCAAGTCATTTTAATGCAGATTACTGAAACATGATTTTAATCAATTATTTAATATTTTAGTGCGTTTTGCAAGCTTATTTTAACAAATGCTACTAGGTAAGTTAATAGGCACACACAATACTCGTACTAGCAAAAAATAGCAGCATAACGCTGCTGTGTTTCGTATGGTGAGTGTTGAGAACCGGAGAACATTCTTGGGTCGGTGTATACGCTTTTCAACAAAATCCCCGAAAATATACAAAATTTGACCTACAAAAGTTCAAAAACTTTATTACACTAAGTTTTATACAAACTGCAAATGGGTATTATAATATTAAGGAATTAATGGATCATTATAGCCCCCGGGCAGGGGTTTTTATTTCAGTTCTAAATATGGGGAACACCCGAAAATTTATTGTTTTTTTTTTTCTATTTTTTTTTGTGAAAATCCTAATGCATAGCAATACGTCTAATTACCAAGTTTCAACTGTATAGTTCTTATAGTTTCGGAAAAAAGTGGCTGTGACATACGGACGGACAGACAGACAGACATGACGAGTCCATAAGGGTTTAGTTTTTTGCCATTTGGCTACGGAACCCAAAAAAGCTTCCGTTTCTGTTTCAAGCACAGACTTCTGTCGTAGATTGCCCCTGAAGCATTTCCACATAGCTACTCCACTTGGCAACTGTTTTATACTATTTAAAGTTTTTATCAGGAAGATGCTCCTACCTATCTCCTGTCTAAGTTTCCCGCTGACTAACAACACCCACAAAATGATTTAGAATTGTGGATTATATTACACTACCGTGTAGTGCCAAAGAAACGTAGTACTATTACTATCCGACTTAAAATGATGTTCTCAAATTGTGTCTACTGTTACATCAACGTCATTTAAGACTCCCTTATTCTATTCTTCGGTATTTGAACGAGCACTTTTAACCATGTGCGTAGACCGCAAGACTTCTAAAGCAACACTTGTTGCTGACGTGTTTATTACGTCGGGCCGAACTGAGACTCGTAAAATGCTCCCAAGGTGAAGTTTGATTGTTACGCACGTACGACTATTATATCTTGCCATAAATAAATTATACTTTAATGCTCGCCATGAGAACAAATAGGATTTTAAGTTCAGAGATTTATTATTATTCATAATATTTAAAATAAAAAATTAATTTGGATGTGATAAGTATTTCATGTGGTTCTCATCACGGTGTTTCCAGATCGGCCATATTTGGGTCACGAAAACAAATATGAAATTTAGTCATTATGAAGATCACGCAGACAAATTATCGGATACTAATAATATATAAAATCCCAGTGGATTGTAAAAACTGTAAAAACTATACCTATCATAATATCAGCAACTGGCGTCATTCCCCATTAGCTTAAAGGAACTAGATATCCATAAACTTACCTTTATATCACAACAGAGAGCCGCAATATTGAATACTAATTGCAGAATAGTTCGTAAGTTCCTGTCTAAAGATTAAACACTTAACCGATTTCGTTTGGATAACAGCCCGCGAAAAAGGTATAATACCTCGGTAACGAGAGAATACTAAACAAAACAAATAATAATAATAATAATAATTTATTCAGCCCAACCAGATGAGAATACACTACTAATACCCCATAATAATAATAATATGTATTGAATCCAAACTTACTTTATACACTCACCGGCACGGAAACTTGGCCACTCGTGAATTTGCTGATTATTTGCACTGAAACGTTTTTTTAACAGTAAATTAAGGGTAGATGCATTCAATAAGTGTCTCTAATGGTTTTAGAACATAGAAATTTAATGTTTACTTCACCGAAATTTTTCTTTTCAAGATAACATGTTTTCACTAAAATTAACATCTTTCCATTGTCACTTTAAAAACACTACAAAGTTAAAAATTAAGTCTGTTTCTTTATTGTCTATCAGTTTTAATATCGGGTGTTTCCTCCTCTAGCCCTGATAACCGCTTGCATTCGATCTGGCATGCTTTGAATGATGTTTCTGACATCAACTTGAGGTATGCTGTCCCAAGCGGCCAGCGCTGCATTTCGGAGCTCATTTAGAGTTTGTGGCGGTTTGGAGCTGGACTTTATCTTTCTTTTGAGCATACCCCATACATGCTCAATTGGATTTAAGTCCGGGCTACAAGCTGGCCACTGTAATTTTTGTATTCCAACCTCTTCCAGATATTCCTCTACACAATGTGCGACGTGTGGGCGTGCATTATCGTGCATGAGGAGGAATTGGTCGTGTCCAATGAATCCCGAATAAGGCATTACGTGCTCCTGAAGAACTTCCTCGATGTATCGAGTAGCTGTAAGCCGATTATCGACGATGACCAACTCTGTACGTGCGTCGGAACTTACACCTCCCCATACCATTATTGAGCCTCCATGGAAACTCACAGTTTGGGTGGTGGTAATGGGTAGAAACCTCTCTCCTCTTTTTCTCCACACTCGTTCTCGACCGTCTGGAGCACGTAAAGCTATTCGACACTCATCTGTGAACAACACTCTAGCCCATTGCTCGTGGGTCCAATTGACATGTTCTCTTGCGAACTGAAGTCGGGCTACTCGGTGCTGTCTGAGAAGTTCTGGACCTCGTGCTGGTCTACGAGCTTTTAAATTCACTTCCTCCATTCGTCTTCTCACCGTACGCTCACTAACATTAACGCCTCTTGCGATTTGGAGCCGCTGGCGTATCTCAACAGCGGTCAGGTAGCGGTTTCTCAAAATCTCCATAACAATAAAACGATCGTCCCGGGCCGATGTGCACCTTACGCCCCCACTGCCTGGCCTGCGGGTGTAGCGGCCTGTCTCCTGGTATCGTTTCAGTGAATACTGCATTGAGGACCGTGGTACGTTAAGCACAATAGCAACTTCACGCTGTGTCAGCCCTTGGTCAATTAATGCTACTGCTTGTGCAAATTGTGCTGGTGTTAATGGCATTTTTATTGGCTTTAAAGCACCTTTAGTTATTTAATTAAGACACAAGATCACAATAATTGAATAACCTTACAGTAAACTTTTCACAACACACAAATTTAAAATGTGAACTTAGTCGCTCAAATGACCCGATTCAACTAAAAATTAAAGAATTTGTCATGGTGCACTTAAACATAATGAATTACCCTCTTGAACTTGAGGGTAAACATTTTTTGACATACTTGCATAACAAACATTCATCAGAAACACTTAAAGCTTTTGCTATCGCGAGATAACCGCTTGGCCAAGTTTCCGTGCCGGTGAGTTTATAAATACTAATAGGGAACGAGTGCCGCCGTGTCTGTGCAAACACTATACAATCAGTAAGATTTTCATACGTGGCGGAGCTACGCTGCAGCTATATTATGGTTGTATATAACACGAATGGGTCAGCTCTATCGGGGAAGGACCACGATCTCACAGAATAACAGTGTAAAATATCAGCTTAATACTGCTATTTTACGTATGGTGAGTGTAGAGATCCGGATATCCTATTTTACTGGAAACGAGGCATTCCATTTCAGTCCTCAGGGGTGCCCTTTATTGTACACCAAGAAAACAATATACATAACAAAAAAAAACAGAGAAAAAATAAAAGGCGGTCTTATTGCTATACAACAAGTTCTTTCAGACAACCTAAAAAGGAAATAAAAAGAAGTGATAAGTTAATTCAATAATGATTAATAAAACAACCTATTTTATGGACAGCTGTTTGGAAAATTTGAAAGTTGAAGAATGCGGGTTAAGAATGGGTGAGTTAACCATCAAATGCCTTTTGTACGCCGATGATCAAGTCATACTTGCGTCGTCGGCGGCCGAGTTGCAAATGATGGTTACATTAATGAACAGGTCATTAAAAGAAAGGGAAATGAAAGTGAACGCAAGTAAGACGAAAGTGATGGTTTTTGAAAGAGAAGAAAGCAAAACGGTATGTGAAATAAGAATAGAAGGAAAGTTAATTGAGCAAGTGGATGAGTTCGTATATTTGTGATGTGTATACAGCAGGGATGGGAGATATGATAAGGACATTGAACGACGAGTGAATGCTGGAAATAAAGTAAATGGGGCTCTACACTCTATTGTGAAAAGTCAGAATGTGTCAAAAAAGGCACGTATGGCAATTCACAATGCTGTATTAGTCCCTACTTTAACGTATGGTAGTGAAAGTTGGGTGTGGTAGAAGAAGCACGAGAGTAGAATAAATGCAGTAGAAATGCGGTCGCTAAGGAGTATGTTAGGGCTGAATCTGAGTGACAGGGTGAGAAACTGTGTGATAAAAGAAGAGTGTGGTTTGCAAGATGATGCAGTCACCAGGATTAAGAAAGGAATGCTTCGGTGGTTTAGTCATGTAGAAAGAATGAATGCGGAATGAATGTAGAAAGAAGAAATGAATGGAAGAGTCGGAAAGGGACGTCCTAGTCGGAAGTTTGTCGACCAAATTGGCGATATACTAAAAATGGGCCAAATTAAGAGTACCCTTAACCGACGAGCATGTATGCGTAGCTATATGGATGTGGAAAAGGCGAGAAAGGTATATCAGGATCGTGCTAAATGGAAGTCCGTAGTCTCTGCCTACCCCTCTGGGTGACAGGCGTGAGTGTTTATGATTAATAAAAGAAAAGAAATAATAATTAATATATATTATATTAATTAATTAATTAAGTAAGGTCGGGGAAAAGTTTCTTCGTATTTTATATACGAATTCAAGACATTTTTGTTCGATAACTTGTTGGTAGTGACATAATCCCGTTCCTGTAGAAATCTTAGGATTTTTGATCAAAAATGCGACATGCGACAGGTATTTTTGACAATCCTTTCTTGATGTTACCCTAACACTATCCAAAGAATTCTTAAGAGAACGAAACAGGTGAAAATCTGAGGGTGCTAGTTCAGGATTGTATAGTGGATGCATTAACACTTCCCAACCAAACTTTCTCAATTTATGATGAGTGGCCAAATATGTGTGTGGTCTGGCGTTATCATGATGAAAGGCCACTCCTTTTCTATTGATCAATATCGGCCATTTTTTTCTCAATTTCTTGCTTAAGTCTCATCAGTAGTTGGCATTAGAGATCCGAATTGATGATTTTGCCTGGCGGTAAAAGCTCTTGCAATCCCACCTTGCACACAGTATCATCTTATTGCGTGTTAATCCGGGTTTCGCTACAGTCTGTGGAGTTTGACAACCCTTTGACCATGATCTTTTTCGTATATTCTTGTAGTAGATAATCTACTTTTCATCACCAGTGATCAATATTTTCAAAAATGGTTCGGTTTCATTACGTTTCAAAAGAGAATCGCAAATGAGTACACGATTCATTAGGTTTCTTTTAGTGAGCTCATGTGGTACCCAAATATCAAGCTTTTTTGTATATCCAGACTTTGTTCCATGGGTCAAAACTGTTTTGTAGTCAATCCTCAATTTTTCGGGTATGTCGTAGTTAATAATATGTTAACCTTGCTCTAATTTTTCAAAAATGGCGTTGAATTTATCCGTATGAGGGTGGCCAGAGCGAGCTACGTCTTTGATATCAAAATTCCTAAACTGAAAACGCTTGAACCAACTTTATGTTACTGTTGACACTGCTGGTCCAATAAATGTCACAAACTTTTTTCGCGACTTGAGTTGCATTTTTTAATTTTTTGTAATAAAACTTCAGAATGTATCTAATTTCTTCGTTAGATTCGCTCATTTTGGCGGACAGAAAAACAGTTGAAAAATGGCGGAAAGTGTTTTTTACTTTTGCTATTAAAACCAGCCAGATTACAAACAGTACAACCAAAGATATTTTCTTTAATTTTATACAAGCAAAATAAGCAACTTTCCCCTCGACCTATTATATTAATAAACTCATTTAATAGTTAATAAATATAAGTGATTCTAGTCTTATATATCCTGCGACAGCGAGTGTTCAGTTTCCATGAATTTTTCCAAGCATTGTCAAGTGAAGTAATTTATATTTATCACTGCATATAACTACGATAAAATACGAGGGTGGTAGCTTACCGATTTAAGACGATCTAATTCCTAGTTTCAAGCCCTTATGATCGAGATTATTGTTAAAATTATTCGAGGGAATATTATCATATATTCGTACGACTTCTCTGATCTCCGCGTGGCCTAGTGGAGTACCTGATTCCTACGCCCAGGACAGAGACAGAAAGCCTCATGGGCCGTAATAATACCAGCTGTCTATACCCTTTGGACCATAACACAGCATAGCAGGTAGTGCTATTTTACATAAATGAAAAAATTAGGAGGGTGGTACCTAAATAGAGGTTAGGCGACCTAGGCGAAAAGGAATCCGACAATCTATCAATACTAGACAGAATAAAAACCGACTGGGAGTCCTACTACCGAGTAGATGTGCAGAATTTGTACCCTAACCGAAGCGAAAATAATGCAAAATATAAATTGTTATCGGATCAATACTACAGAAAACTGTCTACGTATCTAGTTTTGGGTATCTGTATGTTGTAACAATGTAGTGCCTTCTGTGTAGCTATTGCTTCCGATTATTCGAAAATAGTCGCGGTGGTTTTAAATTGGCCAGACAATCAGCCTCTTATACTGTATCAAAATGCAGCTCTTTTTTATCGTATAGTTACTTCTTAAATTTCCCTAAGAAACTTTAATACAAAAACAAATGGAAAATTCATATAATAATGTTAAGGGTTATCCATTATAGGCACCGAAAAATAAAGGCAATTTTGCTTATGAAACGAAATATTCTTTATCTTAATTTAATATTGAAGAGTACGAAAATTCTTTCAAAGAAACAGGGACGATTACAGTAAAAGGGTAGAGGGTGGAATTCTAGTAAAACGAAAAAGCAAAACGTAAATAATAGCTACAAAGACTTTTTTATTTTCTTTTACACATACGTATATCTCGAGATGATATTCAGATAGGAAAGAATATAAAAAAATAGAAAAAATACAAATGAATTGATATGTACAGCGAAATATCTCCAGATGTGGAGCGAAGTTCACATGTGCCTCCAATATCTGAATTTAATGATCCCCAAGGCGCAACATGCTAAACAGCGAACATGTTCTAATTTAGAGGGAGCAAATCGTTGAGTAGATACCATAGGAACGGAAATAGAAGACACATGATCCCGCGGGAAGTTGACGAAAAAACGTAAAGGAGAAACACATGACCTCATTTGTCGCGAGGTGGAAGAATTATTTATTACGTTTGATACTTCTCGCGTCGGGCTGTCTTTGTCTCCCAGGGTGCTGCTTTGATTTTAATATCGTCTCTCTCCGCGTTTCTTTAAAAAGAATTTGTTGCTTGTTGCCAGTTAAAAAGAAGAGTTTAATTTTCTTTTACGTTAAACTTTATAGCAACATAATTTAATATTCCGTTCCTCATGCCGTTTCTATAACAATCGAAATTGTTGAAAATTTATAGAAATATTGATAAAAAAATTCTTTAACTTTTCAACGCTTTAATGTAATATATAAATGTAAATACATATTATGGTGTCTAATCTCTGAGATGAGAGGTAGGAATGACTTATTTTAGAAGTTTTTTTTTGTGTTTTGATAAACTGTTTTATGTATTAGAGATAATTATGTCCTACATAATAATAATAATACCTAATATTTAAAATAAGAAATATGTGGTAGACACTTCTTACGTAAGAAATACTAATATTAAAAAAAAACATCAACATCTAATTATTTTAAATTGTTTAAAGAATTTTAAACACTTTCATATAACGGTGTCTCATAACAAACATAACGAGGAATTTCTTCGTGTTTTGAAATTGAATAAGGGTAGTAAAACATTATTTCTTTTGCTACTGTTAAAACAGTTTAATATTAAATATAAGCCTTAATTCCTTATGCATACGTTTCAGGACACATTTTTAAAATTGTGCTTAACATAATATGGTTTGAAGTGTATGCGTTAGCCAGCTGCGCCTTTACTCACTTCGACGACTAATGACTGTTCGGCGATGATGTAAACATTCGATGGTATACGCTGTCAAAATCATCACGAGGGTCCTGTCTCAGAAAAAAGTTAGAGAGAATTTGTGACTATTCTTGTTTACATTTATAGATGCTCATGATGCTGTATGACACGTACGACGGCAAGATGTCTTTTAAAAACTTATTTTCTATTAAACTAGCATCATCGATATATTATGTACGTTATACTTATATTCAATGTCTAGCATTGCTGGCATTGTTTTGACAACGGTGAGTTCTAGGTTTAATATTAGCCAAATCTAGCCAAACAACCTTTACGTAGATTATCCAAAAGTGTATACTTACGTGTAGTGAGAGTTAATAAAGTTAAAAAAATATAACAGCCGTCTATAACTTGATTAAGCGTCATAACTTCTTTTTAATAAAAAAGAAAGTGAAGTTTTGATCACGGTAATCCGTTTTGACAGCTCTGTAGCACTTTATTAATTAATATCACTAATGTTTAGTATTCAATATGTTTAATGCGCGTTACGGCGCTGAAGAATAAGTTCTTTTTGACTGTCTCTATGGTCCAATGGTCGTAAACATGACTGATGATCTTGAGGTCCCGGGTTCGTATCCCGGGGTGGTTCAAATTCAGTTATTGGGTTTTTCTGACAAGAAATTCTCAGTACTAGCCCAGAGTCAAAAATTTGGTGATGTTTTACCCCCGTGCCTCGGAAAGCATGTTGGTCCTGCGCTTCATCTCTCTCCGGTCGTGTCGGTTTACCGTCCCATCGGAATATGAGAGTGAAGGAATATAGAGTGCACCTGTGCTTGCGCAAACATTCGGGCACTATAATCACGGTTTAAGGCACTCTTTAAACCGTGTTATAATCCTGACCTGCGCAGATGGATAGCCTCCGTGGAGACTGGCCGCCGTGACCGAAATTTGACATGGGGAACTTTATTTATTAGTTTTTGTCTCGCATATGTAGTATTTAGATGCATAACATAATTAAATTATTAAGAAAAATAAAGTAGATTTTTTGTAACGTATGTTTTCTTTCCATTCAGCCGATTATGATGAAATTTTTGTGAGTTTTGTGCGAGAGTACCCTTGAGTGTTTCTGACATAAAGACAACGTATGGTGGACAGAGCTGGACAAAATTTAAAATACATTTTGCACGAAATTATTGGAAATAAAAGACACCAAATTATTATTTCTCTCATAAGAGAATATATACACAAATACACTGCAAATCAAGTAAATACCGAATACATTATTTGAAAGGAACTCACGCAAAAAGATTTTAGAAACTCGATACGGGATCTAAATATTTACAAACGCTTTGTGTTTAGCGAAATCAAACATGAATTGAGTGGCGCTCCATAAAAATACAAGGAAAGGGGAGGCAGTAGCGAAATTCAGTACAAACAATAGTACAAAGTCGGCCCAAGATTATTGAAGAATTTGTTTTAAGCCACTCGAGGCGATTGTAAATATTTGTTAAGCCTTTCCACGGACTTATGTTAGGCGCATTTCACCTGCTAGGCGCAGCGTGGATTTTTAAAGTTATTTGCTTCGCTAATAATTCGCTAATATTTAACCTCCTCTCAGTTAACACAATATAAATGACGTTAGAATACGCCTGAATGCTATGTTAATTTCATTTTTATTCTAATATCAGTTTTCTTCTTATTATGGAATTTTGTTAAACGGCATATTGCACGCCTCGTAAGCGAAGCGTTGAGGTTGTGCTCTACTCTCACCTAATGGAAATCCAGTAATTTTCTGAGCTAAAAATGTCTTTATTTTTTACTTTTGTACTACAAGAACAATAAAAATACACATATATTGAAAAATCCACCCTGTTTCTATTATTTTTAAAAGTAATTTTGTGTATTTAGTGTAAAAACAAACTGAAAAAAAATTTGAGGGTGTTCGAATGTTTGTATGTGGGGGTGGCGCACAATTACGGTCGCTAAAATAAATGTATCAAAATAATTCTTTTTTAATACAGTTGCTCAAAAAGTGGCGTATTGCAGGGACGTATAGCGTTCGGGATGTGGGCTATTACATACTCGAGCTTTTTCTTTACCTTTTCCGAACTCGTGCGTTCTCTTTCTCAACTGTCGAAATAATGTCTATTAAAAATAAAATATTAAAAAGTATAACTATTAAAAGTTTTTACTAAAAAAAAATTCATAGAAGTTTTTATGATTCATGCAAATATTTCTAAAAAGAAGCTACTAATTTGTTTCAATATCAGATTTAATAATTTGATTCAATGAGTTAGGTTAGGTTTCATTTCATCTCATTAAATTTCAATTTCATTTTATATCAATAAAAAACTCTACTGAAGACTTGGCTGTATGGACATAGTTCCCTTTGCCTACCGAGAATGGGTGAAGAAAACAAAAAAATCTCTGCTTATATTATTTTACGGTTGGCGCCATTTTACAAAAATGTTCTTTGCGAGTTTAGTTGTTTGTTGCACAAAATGAGTAATTTCGACGATATTTTATTTGAATTAACACCACTGGCACGCAGTATAATTGCACAAAATGCTTCGGAGAACATTTTACCGGAAAAATCAAAAAGTCGCTACATATCTACATACGATGCATTTATTGCTTAGAGAGAAGAGAAAAAAGCAAATAGTTTTTCAGAAAATGTTATGTATATTAAAATAATAAATTGCTTGTAGTAAAGCATTTATGTATTCCTTATTGACATGATTTTCAAACTTTGCACCGATTTTAGAGCATAATTTCATTTTTTTTTTCAAAGTTACCTCCTCACAATGTTTCTCCGGTATTATACACAGAGACAGTTTACGTATATAAATTTTACAAGGACAAAAACCCAGCCCCGGAACAATTATTTGTAGGTCATACAAATAATTGTTTCCTGCAGGATTCGAGCTTCGTACTGTCATCCACAATGGGACTACTATTATTTATCCCATGCAGGTTCAGGTGGTAATCCTCACAGCCCATTTCTATGGGCCGGTCTTGGGAGCCGTACGTTGTACGACACTGTTGGTTATCTTCTTTGGCGTATTGCGCGCCACCAGGTAGGTGCTACCGGAGGGTCATCCGTCTTGAAGCCCCGCGGAGTCCCGAGGAGAAGGAGTCGACGCAAGGCCAATCTTGCCGACAGGAGTGCGCTCCTGATAGCAGCACTTCGGGCCTCCAGTGCTCCTTCCTGGCTCTAGGTAATGGCCTGGTATCCCTAGGCACAAGTTGGCGAATCTCGCGCCTTTGGGAAGGGATCTGCCGAAGGGTCAGCAACCTCCAGGTCCCGCGGAGACGCATCTCCACGCGGAGCCGAAGTCACCAACAGGCTCGCGCTCCCAGCAACGCGCCGGGCCTTCGGAGTTCACTTCCCAGCATGTAGATTAAGCCCAGTGTTGGGTATGTAACATCCCGGGCGGGGTCAGGGGTGTCCTCGAGGCTCTACGCAAGCAGAGTTGGCCCCACAGCACGTACACCCACTGCGAAGCGACGCGCTGTACTTCTCCCACCCGGGCGGGAGCCGACGACCGATGGACGTGACCGCCTGCCAGCGCGGTCCGGACGCGACTCTCAGGATTCGAGTCCGCGCCCTTTAGCGTTGTAACTCTGTAATTTACGTGGGGCTCTACCACGCTGTAGCTATATTATAGTTGCAGCACGAATGAGTCGGCTCGACCGAGTCAAGACCACGCTCTCACGGAATACCAGCGTAAAATAGCAGCGTAACGCTGCTGTGTTTCGTATAGTGAGTGTAGAGAACCGGAGACCCTTTTTACTGGAATCGAGGCATTCCATCTTAGTCCTCAGGGTTGACAACGCATTTGCATTTTGATTCTTAATTGAGGATAAATGTAGATGTCTATGGGCCACAGCATCCACTTTACATCAGGTGGACTTTGTGCTCATTTGACACCTAACACTATATATAAAAAAGCTCATATTTAAGACACTGTGCCCCGGAGTCATCGAATTTTCTTTATATCATGACACAATTGAAATTAAAAAGTAGTTTTTTCTTTATAACCATTTTAGCTCACATGAAAGTTTATTCACGGAACAAATTTTTTTACTGGAAGCACTACGTTGCCAAGTAGGGTAATGGGCATCCGTCTTGTAAGGAAATCAGCCAATTTATAACAAGCGAACTGGTAGGTGTCTTAAAATGTTACAGAAGAAAACTGAAATAGTACATAGGCAACGGGATCTTCCCGAAAATACCTTAAAATAATTAAAAAAGTGATTACCAACCCGCCAACGTAACAATTATGGCAATGGGAGGGAGGACTACGTTAAGGAGTGTACTTTGATATACTGATGATAAAAGAGTAGGTATCAAATATTCAACAATATTAACTTAACTTTAACGAGAACGAGATAGCGCATTATTTTACGAGAACATAAAAATAAGATTACGTGCTGCGCAATGTAAAATGCTAACACGTGTTATCAATCAGTACCCATCGTCGGCACTTTTGAGCACGGCGCTTTATGTGACGGACAGACAGACAGTCGTAAAACTAACTATGAGGGCTGATTGGAACCGCGTTTAGAAAATCATCGGCGCGTTTAACGAGTCTGGTTTTAATTAAACTGAATATTATAGGGTGGCGTGGAAAATAAACGGCATCTATAGTCGACGACAAAAAGTATCAAAGTGACAAAATGTGAAATAGTGATTTATATAACATTTTTGCAAATAACGGGCTTGTTTTAATTATTTAATGCATGAGTATTCATCATATAAAAGTTAAACAAATTAAAACAGTTATATTAACATTCATCATCATTGTAACAGCCCTTTACAAGTCCACTGCTGAACGAAGGAATGCCCGGTCCTGAGCCACATGACCACCATCCAGAGCACATGAAATCGGTTATATCCTCATTAATATGGGCACAGTTTAGTGAATATAATTGTTTAATTGTTCCACGTTTAAATAATTATTTTTATTGTATTTTTTCTTAAAAACGTAATAGAGGGATTTTTTCCAGTATTTTGGAAGCAGTTTACACATATTTATATGCATATTGCTCTGGATGTGTATCCTTACGGTCGCCAACCACGGTCAGTTCTGACTGACATTTTCGACCATTATATAAAATTTATTAATCAAATAAACCAAACCTGACTGAAGATATACGATATAAGACGACTATATAGTCGAGATGTTGCAGGTTCGAATCGCGCACAGAGCAAGTGTTTTTATGGCGTATACATAATTGTTTCAGCTCTGGATATGTAATGGACGACACACACGGTGAGTTCAACTGATCATTTCAACTGATCAGTTCAAACTAGGTCTGTTGTTATTTTCAAAAATATCGGATTTTCGATATATCGGTAATAATATATATTAATATCGGAGTTTTATATATAAGTTTATTTATCGATATATCGAAAATTTGATATTTTAAAAAATATCAACAGTCCTAGTTTGAACTGATCAGTTGAAATGATCAGTTGAACTCACCGTGTGTGTCGTCCATTACATATCCAGAGCTGAAACAATTATGTATACGCCATAAAAACACTTGCTCTGTGCGCGATTCGAACCTGCAACATCTCGACTATATAGTCGTCTTATATCGTATATCTTCAGTCAGGTTTGGTTTATTTGATTAATAAATTTTATATAATGGTCGAAAAACGACTCTGAATAAAGTCGTTTACGATTAAACATTGCTTATACTGTGTTAAATTGCAATTGATACGCTATAAAAATATTTTAAATTTTGAATGCTTCTTTCTCATGATCCTAAAGATAAAGCAGGGTTTCTCTTTACAAATACGTCAGTAGACTGAATTCTGCTGTCAATAATACGTTATCCTTTGCTCGCTACGGTTTCTGTATTATTAACGTCATTGATATTACATGGCAATGCTTTTTGCGGACATGTCTTCGAACCGCACACGGCAATCATCATTACGAATCAATCAACAAGAGGCAGATGTGTAACAGTTACACATCGTCGGTCATGTGCTGGTTTCAGGAGAAAAAGGTAATAATAACCTAATTTTGATTTAAATAACAATTTTGTTCGATAAGAGCAAGGTTGAAATTAGCGATATCGTATGAGTCAGTGCAAAGGATTGTGCTCAACTGACTATCTCCATTTCATCGCATGGATCCCTATATTTCAGAACTTCACTTAATAGCGTACAATTTTGTTGGCAATAGCATCGATTGTGTAGGTGCATTCAGAGGAAAATGTTCCATGGAACGGAAAATTTGTCGCGGCCATTATTCGCACTGACGCTTTGGACGATTAAATTCAATATGCGAATGGGTGTTAGGCGTTCACCGCGGACATTTAGTTTCATTCATAAAGTAAAAGAAAAACATATTTAACTGCGCTTTTCAAAAACGAAAACGAGTTCCCGCATGGAAGTTTTGCAGCAATTTTAATTCACCGCATTTGTTTTATTTAATTTTTACATGTTTACTTTTTCTTTCTCCAAGATTTGTGGCTTTGATGTTGTTCGTGTAGTTTTTATGTTTTATTTTATGGATAACATAATACGTACATATGATATACGTACTGCGTCAAGAGAGTTTACACGGACGGTGTTCAAATTGTGTACCATACCCAATAAGAGCTTAAGGATGTTTCGTCCTCGAGGTGGGAAGTATGTTCGTGGAGTTTTTACATGTTCTATTATATTTTAGTTTTTTGAAATAATTGTAAAGAATAGTGAAGACAGGTGTCATGAGTGGAGTGAAAAAAGGACCGTTTTGTTATTGCAATTTTTCTTATAATATATGAAAACATCTCAAACCCCAAGTGATCGGATACGACCAAGGCGATATTCTGTCAAATTCCAAGCGGTTGGATAAATATAAGTTTAATGGTTTAAAGTGCTGTGGGTGGGTGCGGTCGCATGCGACCGTTCGGGATTTGACGGACGCATGCGACTGCATGGGATTTTTACGGGGATTGAAGGGTTAAGATTATGAGTAGGTATTTCAAGTTTAAATTAAATATACCAACTTCAGAATCAATCCGATGTAATTTCTCAAAAAACATTATTTAAGTAGATAAACATCTAGACCAGAAATAATTATTAATAGGCCGTACAAAATGCTAGTTATGTATGATATTCTAACCCAGGGCCTACAACGCCGCTACCTTCTAATTAATAAGATATTTGATGTAAAAAAGTAATTTATTTCATATTAATATAACAATTATGTGTTTATTTAGAAAGCATTAATCTTAAGGTTTGTTTATTTTTGATATTATTATTTATGTAAAATTTTTGAAGTCTAGGGAATAATTTTAACCTTTTAAAACACTTTATTATTTCGATATTATGATTTACCTTGAAATACTTATGAATCAATAATGCTTAATTATTTATATACATACTTACTTCGAAATATCGCGAAATAAAGTCGGAGTGGAAAGCGGTTCCAATAAAACAATTTGTTATCTACGATAACACTGCTCAAAACATTCAAGTCGATGAATAAAATAATATCTCGCTTTCCGAACAAGCTTTCTGAGTGTGTCGATTCGATTTGTTCTCTTTACGGGATTGTAACTTAATACTTAGGCGCCACAGTGGCAGATTTTCAAATCGTTTTGAAGATATCACCAAGCCGCCTGTCGTAATGACAAAGTGTTTACAAAGCGCTGTCTTTATTTATTTTAGACTTGTCTTCTGTTTCTCCTTTTTCGATGTTGTTACTTTTGATGTCTGTTTAGTTGACATATTTGGATTCAATTTACAGATACTTCGACTCTTGGAAAATGTTTTCGAATTTAGTTACATTTAATGCATATTAATAATTATTTATACAAACGATAAAGACAATTTTTTTGGTCTCAAATGATGAGAGATCAGGAGATTTAATAGTGTTACTTCAGGTACGTTAAGACAGCAGGACACTACTACAGATTGGAGGTAATCTTGGATAGGGCCATCATTACATAACTGACCCTAAAAATTTATGTTTTTGCACAAATATTAACCCGCTGCTTTATAACCAGTCATGCTGAACACAAGATCACGCATTATTTTAAATATATTATATAGAGTTATAAACACTATCTTAATTAAGGGAAAATATTGCAAGATATACCTATTGGGTTAGTAAAGATATTATGAATACAATAAATACCAGAAAAGACGAACGCTCCTCACGGGTACCATTTTTATCCCTAAAAACAATAGTAGACTTAAGTTCAGTAGATCCATCGTTGTAATAGAAATTGCGTAGTTCTTTTCTAAACGACGTAAACCAGATAAGCTTGTATAAAATTCCTTTTAGGTCCGCTCGTAATCTCATTTGTCTTTGCTTTTGTGTTTTGTATACGATAATGAATTAGTTTGACTTCCTTTTTCAAGTTATTTGCTTAGGCCGGGGTCATTTTGTTTACTTTGGAGCAACTGCATATCTCATCAGTAGGGTGCGGACGTAGGGTAAGCTAAATCAATGCGATGGGTGGCTTAAAGGGGGATTTCTAGATTTATGTAAGTATTTTGACGTTCCCAAGCTTATTTTGTGTTGAAAAAGAAATCTATTTTCCTTTGTCCGCTTTTGGATCTCAAAAAACAAAATTCATCGCCTTGATTTCGTTACGGCAACACTTTGATGTGATAAAAAGAAAACTGTTTTCTAAAGAGAAAAGCAAAGTCAAACATTCTACGCGATGTCGGCAGCCATTTTGATCACTAACAAGGTGATTCCCGGAAGCTATAATACTTTGCTACTTTTGTGAAATAAGCTTGTTGTTTCATACATAAATTATGACACCTTAATTAGGACATTCCTGTTTTCAACAGAGTCGTGAAAATATATTTATTTTAAGATTTCATTTTAAGGACAAATGGTACAGTTTTTTTAGGAACAAGTTTTCGTGTCTTTAGATTTTATGTGGGCCCCGGTATTAATAAGACACTAGGTTCAAATGTTTTAAATTTAAATCTAGTGTTGCGTGTAGTAATTGCATGCAATGATTGTGTTGTTTTGAATTCAAATTGTTTTATTTCATTTTTATCTTAACATTTTTTGTATTTTTTTTAAAACGTAACCTTCACACTAATATTTTCTTCTGTATTATCTGCTGCCCCCAGTTTACATACGTCTGGATGTTTCTCCTTATAAAAGTCGCCGTGTTACAAGGAAAAACATCAAGACCCGGAACAATTATTTGTAGACAGTACAAATATTTGCTATGTGCGGGATTCAAACTCGCGGCCCTCAGCACTGCCACTTATTGCTAAACCACTGCGCCATGGAGCCGTCAAATCACAATGCAGGATCAAAAATTTATGGCAGCACCCTAGCATTATCCATTAAAATGAAGATGTTTTGCATCAACTGAAAATGATCTATAAAACAAATATTCAGAATTCGGCTAAACTGATTTGAGACAAGTCAGTTGAAGAGCAACTACTGTCGTTATCATTTTAACTTTTCTTGTTGTTAACTGCTTCTTGTTGCTACAGTACTTTCTATGATTTACATTCTGTATGTTTTATAAATGTATTATAATGTCCGAAAATTTAGATATATTTATTATTATTATTATTATTATTGTAAATAAAAGTCACCGTGTAGTGGTTGTGTAAGAAACAAACTAAGAGATGTCCCGTGTGAAACAAACTAAGAGAGTCCCGAAATGTCCCGTGTGAAACAAACTAAGAGATGTCCCGTGTGAAACAAACTAAGAGATGTCCCGTGTGAAACAAACTAAGAGATGTCCCGTGTGAAACAAACTAAGAGATGTCCAGTTTTAAACAAACTAAGAGATGTCCCGTGTGAAACAAACTAAGAGAAGTCCCGTGTGAAACAAACTAAGAGATGTCCCGTGTGAAACAAACTAAGAGATGTCCCGTGTGAAACAAACTAAGAGATGTCCCGTGTGAAACAAACTAAGAGATGTCCCGTGTGAAACAAACTAAGAGATGTCCCGTGTGAAACAAACTAAGAGATGTCCCGCGTGAAACAAACTAAGAGATGTCCCGTGTGAAACAAACTAAGAGATTTCCCGTGTGAAACAAACTAAGAGATGTCCCGTGTGAAACAAACTAAGAGATGTCCCGCGTGAAGCAAACTAAGAGATGTCCCGTGTGAAACAAACTAAGAGATGTCCCGTGTGAAACAAACTAAGAGATGTCCCGTGTGAAACAAACTAAGAGATGTCCCGTGTGAAGCAAACTAAGAGATGTCCCGTGTGAAACAAACTAAGAGATGTCCCGTGTGAAACAAACTAAGAGATGTGCCGTGTGAAACAAACTAAGAGATGTCCCGTGTGAAACAAACTAAGAGATGTCCCGTGTGAAACAAACTAAGAGATGTCCCGTGTGAAACAAACTAAGAGATGTCCCGTGTGAAACAAACTAAGAGATGCCCCGTGTGAAACAAACTAAGAGATGTCCCGTGCGAAACAAACTAAGAGAAGTCCCGTGTGAAACAAACTAAGAGATGTCCCGTGTGAAACAAATTAAGAGATGGGCAGCAGCGGCTTACTTATAACAACTAAAAATTAAAAAAATTGCGGTATCAACTGCAACAGCCAACACACCAGCCAACTATAGCAACTGTGGCAAATATATACCATATACTATAATAGGCTACAAATGTTGGTTATGATGGTGATTTTTCTCTAGAGTGTATTTACAGGATATCTTCTATACGTGGTAGAGCCACGCTGTAGCTATATTATGGTTTCAGCACGAATGGGTTGGCTTAACCGGGGAAGGAGCACGCTCTCACAGAATACCAGCGTAAAATAGCAGCTTAATACTGCAGTGTTTCGTATGGTGAGTGTAGAGATCCGGAAACCTTTTTTTTTACTGAAAACGAGGTATTTCATCTAAGTCCTCAAACGCATCTGCATTTTGATCCGTAATCGAGGATACATGTACCTAGATGTCTGTGGGCCACAGCACCCACTTACCATCAGGTGGACTGTGTGCTAGTTTGTCAACCCTTTTCTATAAAAAAAATCTTCTTCATTTGTGAACCGATTTTAATGAATAACTTTTTATTAGATAAGTATCAGCTCAGGGTGGTCCTACGTAGAAAACATTCAACTACTAAGGGTGGGGAAAATAGGAAAATAATATTTAATGTGTTACATTGAATACTTAATTTCTTTTATTCTAGTTATTACCTTAAGCTTCTGACATTGCTTACTTCACTCAAAAGAACACATAATTAAACTTAAAAAAGATAAAAAATACTAAGTTAAGAACTGCATTATTCAACCAGGCTGCCGAGCGAGGCAACTATGGATAATAATCCCTCCTTAAAAGGAGGGATTATTATCCATAGCTTATGTTCAGCAGTAGACTTTGATAGTTCGTCATGATAAATGTTAAGAATGATTATACTGAATGAAAGGGCTCCTATCAGCGGACCAATAAGCTTCAGGTCGAGCAATGATAGGCCGAGGTGTATAAAATGACGAGGACGCATAGATGATTTGAAACAAAAAGTCGCTGCTTGGGTAAGCGGATTTGCCGATGTACCAAGAGTTCAAGGCGGTTGAATGAATATCGCTTCAGAGTGGGCAAAAGAGTCTACAAATCAATGGGGCGACCGACCGTGAGTGTCACGGACCAAGAACTGAATCGGGCTGACAAAGATTTTGAGGTTTTGAGATTTGGAAGGCCTTTGACAGGACTTGGCACGCAGGTCTGCTGAGTAAGCTTCCTGCTTACGGCATCCCCGCCGAATTTTGCAATTGGATATCTGGCTTTCGATCATAGTAGTCATAGTTGGCTGCTCATATGACCTAATAAATATTAATGCCATAACCTCAACTTTGACGCTAACATTTAGTCGGTGTTTTAAACAATGTGAAGCGATGCTTCACGCCTGGACGATTCTCACTTTATATAAAGCTCAAGTCCGAACATGCACGAAGTATTGTGGTCACCTTTGGGATGACTCAGCAAAATATCACCTTGCCGCACTCGACTTAGTGGAACGCAGAGCCAAAAGGCTTATCGGCGACAAAAAGCTGGTGGAAACCAAGCGTCAGAGCTTAGCTAACCGCCGCCAAGTTCCTTGTTTGTCTTTACTTCTACAGATTGTATTTCAAAGAGTGTACCCATGAGCTTCATAAGCTCATACCGCCATCTCCATTCAACTATTGGAGTACCAGTCGTACTGCAGGTTACTATCCACACTTGGTTGATATTCCAAAATATTCGCATTAAGCGCTATAAGTCATATTTCGTAATGCGCACAGCCTAGTAGTGGAATGCCAAGCCAGTGTCTGTTTTTCCGAGTGCATTTAACTTAAACCACTTCAAGTTGCGTGTTAACAGACTTCTGCTGGGTAAACTCACTCCATCGTAGACCTCATTCTTGACCTCGAGCCATATGAAGGTCAAGAGTAAGCCCATTTTTAATAAAAAAAATTTCATAATCTAGTATAACTTGCTGCTGTTTGCTGTCACAGATCTCTCGTGCTCTCTGTAACAATCTGACTGACAATCGATCTGTGACAGCAAACACCTGGCCGCCGAGCTTCAGCACGTCAAGCAAGTTTTGCACGACAACAACCTTCGGGTCCCGCGCCTACGTCACAGTGACCGAGTGAAGCCGGACACAGTCGAGCGTGTGCCTGCTGTCCTACCATATGTCAGAGGTGTCACAGACAAGATTGGCTACATCTTGAAGCGAGCTTCTATTAGAACATTCTACAAGCCGCCGAAGAATATTAGTCAGTTCCTACCGTCCGTCAAGTGTCATATTCCTCTACAAGATGCAGGAGTGTACAAGCTTGATTGTGAATATGGTCTCTCTTATATAGGACAAACAAAAAGATCAATTAGAACATATAGCTGATGTGAAGCATCAACGTTCCGGGAAGTCTGCAGTTTGCGATCATATCCTAGACGGCCCTAACCATTACATCAGATTTGATAGACCACAAATCCTCGCGAAAGAACACCGATTCCTACCAAGGATGATGCGTTATTGAAATTAAAAAAAATCTAATTTCAATAGAGAAGGAGGCTGGGTACTACCACCTGCTTGGGATCCTATAATCAATCAAATTAAAACTAAAACCCAAGCATACCACTGCAAGACCTCAGGACATAGTCAGTTCATTTTGTATAGATCGGACCATAAACAATAATTAAAAAAGCTGAAGGTACTCCGGGTTTAACAATGACATCGGGACGTCAGTCATCTCAGTCCCCCGTCACCATGGGTGCTGGAAAACGCCCGAAACGTCGGGAAATAAAAATAAAAGTAATTAAAAGTAAAATAAACGCGATAAAATCCGTAAAATTAGTTTTAATCAATATTATATACACAATTTTACAAATTGGTACTTTGTGTAATATTTCTGATACTGCGCAATATTTCTGTGATTCTACTATTGTTTAGTTGTTTCAACGTTCATTATAATTTTAATAGTTGCTAGGACTACCTTTTTGTCTGGAAGTTTGGGCTAGTAACGATCCTTTTACCTATTTCTGCAACGAAGCAGCTTCGCGCTCACTACTCTGTTCCCAGTTTGTAGGTTAGGAGAATTATTATACATGTAGCGGCGCTGTCGTCGCGCCACAAGCGAAATACACCGAAGCTTAAATCACGCTATCAACATTCCGAATCATAGACAGTATATATAGAACTTCTCCGAACTATCACTCGGAGCGTTGGCCGCTCACCGGGCAGAACACCTTGCCCGGCGGGAGATCTCCCCTTTTCCTTCATCGGCCACATACATATTTGTTTAGCCATGTGATGTCGGCTAATGTGAATGTTTGCCGTTTTGTCCCGTGGATATCGTAAAATGTTAATTCGGTAAATGCCAAAAATATTATGTCTATACCGAACGGATAACAGTATGACCGGGATGGTCACGCTAGTTACACCAAACGTAGAGACCCAGTCACGGGAGATTGCTTGCCTAGAGTGACCATTAATGCGCACATTAACTTATGATTTAGTTGAATTGTCTTTAATTTACTGCATCCTTATAATTATACCTTTATTTTGTTTTAACATATAGTGATTTTTGAAATGGGTGTAAAAAGTCTGAAATAAATGACCATTATTATTATTGAGACACAGTAATGAAACCCAGACCCATACCAGACAGCAGCATGGAGAGATGTTTATCACAGGAGATCACTTGCCTAGAGTGACCATTAATGCGTACATTAACTTATGATTCAGTTGAATTGTCTTTAATATATTGCGTCCTTATAGTTATACCTTTATTTTGTTTTTAACATAATATATTGATTTTTGAAATGGATGTAAAAAGTCTGAAATAAATGACTACTATTATTATTAAGACACAGTAATGAAACTGATTTTCCACGTATGGAATTACAATAGAACAGACAATATTCCGCAGGAGCAGTTTTTTTGCTATGACAGCAGCCTTTATAAATGAAACTTGAGGTTTATAAAATTGAATGAATAAATCTATTATCACAGTATGCACTATTAATTTTCTTCTCAGTCTTCAATGGATATTTTAACAAAACAATTTTTTATTCTATTGTTCATGAAATATATCAAAAAGGATTATTAATTTTGTGTCGGAAATATTCACGCACATTTTTAAATATAATGAGTTTCGAGAAATAATCTTTTATAGGTCGCAAAAAATGCGCTAATTAATTTAGGGTCATAGCTTATTTCGGCCCGAATGTCGATAATAAGCATGAATTATTTTAATACGTTCAAGGAATTATTTTGGGTTATTTCCTTAAGATAAGTCACCGAAGTAAGATAAACGTTTTAAAAAATATATTAATTTCAAAGGATTGAGTACTAACAGTAATATATAAAAAAATATTTCTTAATGACTCGTTTTTATTTTATTTAAATTATAATTATTTGTTTCTGCTCATACTAGATTCGTAGAGAATTTCTTGACATTTTCTTATTGATTTCGGAGCACTCTGTTCTGTATTTCAAATAAAAATAATAAAGAAATATTATTTGATGCTTAGTTTACGTCCAACAACTACATATTATATATAACTAGCTGGTACCCAGCGTGTTGCTGCCGCAAAAGTAATAATTGTAGAAACATAATTTTAAGGGAGACGGTCCATTTCAGGCCCAGTATATTTATATTATATCGCAAAAAAGCGAAAAATTCAGGTATTTCATTAAAAATAAAATAAGAGAATAAATCGAACTAAATACCTTGCTAAAAATAAAAATGCAATCCCAATTTTTGATGATTTTACAAGATGGCGCCCTTCCAGTTATAAAATTATATGTCAAATGTCATGTCTGACAAGTGACTTGAGTCATGAAATTATGTAGGTAGTGTTGTATTTTTTTGCTTTGATTTTTTTTTATTTTTTTTATTGAACAAGAACGTTACTTATTCAAAGACCAAAATAGCCACATCCCAATGTTTCGAGACATTTTAGCTATTGTATATAATAAATTTACCTGATAGGCTATCAATGATAAGAATAACACAGCATTTCAGAATTCAAATATCTGCAAAGAAAGTGATAATGGTGCTTTGAAAAAATGAAGAAGTTAAAGTTGTTTCAATATTAGTTTTAAGTAATATAATGAAAAAAAATTCATGGTTAATATGAATACTTTACAAACATATATTTAAATTAGGTTAGGTTCCCCCGTTAAAACTAAAATACTACATGAAGTTATTAATTGCTTACAACTTTTTTTTTCTGCCAAACGACCCAATACCTTCATATAGTTGACAGCTAACGTCAAAACAAACATCGATTCGCAATTAGTGTTGCAGTTTTTGGTAAAAATAAGGTGTTAATACCACTGAAATGAAGGCAAATTCGTGGATTTAAATGACCAAAAGTGGTATAATATTTTATTTTAATTTATTTCCCTACTTGTACAAAACCAAGCCTGCGCTTCATACAACTTCGGACCGTCTCCTTTGGAAGAGTTATCTTGTTTAATTAGGTATGATAATACATTAATTGAAATTGAAATACAATAATTGAATACATTAATTGATATTAAACTCTCAAATGAATATTTCTGCACAACACGCGCGCCAACTACTCAGTACATCAGTTAAATCTATGCCTATCATCTGCGCGCAAGTGCAAGCAATAAGTTGACAAAGTTTTATCGGAACTATAGACTACCAACAAACAGTCATTAATTTTTTACTATACTAATCCAATTTAAGGAGGATAGCCCACAGCGATCTATATTCAAGTGCCTATATCTTCTGTTTCTCTCATCGAAAAGCATCTGTTTTTCCTAGGAAATCTTCAGAGTGGTACCACTGCTGTCATATCTGAGGAGTCACATACCGTTATTATACTGGTTCTCTACAGCCTGCAGACCGATACACAGCAGTGCGGGAATTACTGTTTGTACTGTTAAAAATTGGTAAGGGTGTAAAACTTACTCAAATGGACTCCTAATTAAAAAAGAAGTCCTACATTCTAGATAGACTTCATTTTATCAGATGACTAAGGTGACGAAGTTTCTACTGAGGATGTATGAACGAAGACGTTGTTGAAACTATTCAGATTGCATCAAATTTGCCTACGTGAAATTGTTTATTTACTTTACCATTTTACAGTTTCATTTTGTTAAAAAACGTTTATTTATTATGTTCATAATATTGTCACAAACCGAGCCAGTGTGTGTTATTTAGTACGAGGATGCTACCGCTGCCGAAGAAAAAGCTAAGTAACATGGAGAATGATTATGTTTTATTTTAAGGCTGAGAACACTAAGCATTAATTAGTAAAAGTCTTGTCTTTATACCTTTTGTTCCTTTATATATAAAACGAAACTAAAAATAGATGACATTGATTGATTATACTGTTTGATTCACCAAGAGTCCTAATGTTTTTTTTTATAATCTATACAAAAATATAAATTTTATGTATCTATCTCTAATAGCGAAATGACTGTCTTTTACTGTGTTTCAGAAGGTTATTTGTATTCAGTTAAATCATGAAGCCGTATAGAGGCGGTGTAAGAATATCCCCCCCCCCACATGGTCCCGTGGGGGTCATAGGAGACGAGAAAAGGAAATAAGCCAGTCTATGGACAGTAGCGTCATATAAGGAATTCATGATGAAGTCGTCGTCTTAAATAAGCTTGTAACTTCATTAACCGAATACATCACAGACATCAATCAGTTTAATAACTTTTTGTATAATTTAACGTTGTCAGTAGCAGCCGGAGCCAGGTCAGGCTAGCAGTCGACCAAAAAAATCAGTAATTTAGTTTTCTATTAAGAAATTTTCAATAGCTGCTCGGAGTCGGGAAGTGAGAGGTGTTTTACCCCGTGTCTTGAATAGCTCTAGTTGTGTGGTATTGCCGTCTTATAAGAATTAAAATAAACAGAACTAAAATCCTGTCGTTATCTCCTAAACTGACCACCGTGACCGCAATTCGGTCTAGAGAACATTATTAATTCAACGTTACGGCATAGGATAAATAATCATTCAAAAGATAATCACCCCAAATCGCTCCGTAGATGGCGTAAAAGGCAACTAAGGCAAGTACCCGAAACATCTCATCTGTGTAGCGACAGTAGCCTAATATCAAAACTACCCAAAAGGTCGTGGGTTCGAATCCACCATTAGACTATCGTCGTGTACCACTAACACAGTCATTTTAAGCTTACCAGGAGATGTTTAAGGATATATTAGTAATGTTAATAGCATTGCAAGTATTTTTCTAAATAATAATATTATATCAAACCATTAACATCTAGATGGTGTTTTTTTATAGATGTATGGAGATAGAGGAGGAAATCTTCAAAAAGACACCGGTCAAGTTGTTGTAAGATCGGTAGTGTGGGATTTCACCCACTAAAACCTCCTCTCTCTTAAGCACCCAGGACCACGGGAGCGGGCTGCGTTAGCGTTACTTCATGGTGCTGGTACTCCTTTTCATCGCTTCTTAACGCGACTAATTTTCCGTTTCTTCTTCTTTTTCATCCTTTTTTCATCAGCGAAACTTCCTAACATACCTTGCCATCGCTGTCCAGTTGTCGTTTGTTGCTAACAAACAAACCTACAGTTGCTATATTATATAGTGTATTCATCATTATTGCTTCATTAAAATGGCCCTCCTCTCTCTTAATTGCCGTGCCCTCCAGGGCCCATAATAATCTCATAGTTTTAAGTTAAAACTTAATGAACACCTTAACTGTAACATTACGGATGCAATAAATAATATGAATATATGAATCCCATCAAAAACGTAACTTGTAAAAAAAAACCAAGTCTTGCAACTCAGTTCTTCTACCGTAAAAAGTTGTGAGATCCATGTAATAACAAGTCGGTTAATTTATTCAGTCCCTACTTAAGGGTTAGTTAGCTAACCGAACAACATTTTATAGTGACCATATTAATGTTAAAAATCTTTTATGTTTTAAATATATAGATTGACTTGGCCATCGCAAGGAAACACAATGTGTCTCACAAGTAACAGATATCATATTAAATTAGATTGCTTAGTGCGATTGTCAAGTCAATCTATATATTTAAAACATATAAGATTTTTAACATTAATATGGTCACTATAAAATGTTGTTCGGTTAGCTAATTACGTAATAACTTAAAACAGAAGGATCCTTAAGTAGGGACTGAATAAATTAACCGACTTGGTATCACATGGATCTCACAAATTTTTGCGGTAGAAGAACTGAGTTGCGAGTCTTGTTTTTATACAAGTTATGTTTTTGATGGCATCTCGTTTCTTTTTGTAGATAAGATAGTCCTACTGTTTTTCCTTTACCGTACCTTCTATTTCTTGAACACCAACAACGTACCTATCTACACCTATTATACATATTATGTATAATAGGTGTAGATACGGTGTATTCAAGTACAAGTGTATGGGTGTAGATAGTACGTTGTTGGTATTCAAGAAGTAGAAGGTACCGGAAAGGAATATTATACAAGTACACTTTCTTTCACTGCCAATGCAACTTTGTAATTCTATATATTTATATGGGACTACAAAGTTATTTATACAGTTGGTGTATCTAGAAAACTGGACCGAAATTAAAAAATATTTTAGTTTTTCTTTAATATATACACTAAACACTAATTATATTCTAAATTTGAAGTTTCTATGTCTGCTAGAAGTGCCTTAGAGTTTTGATGATCGGTCAGTCAGTGAGTGACAAAATAAGAAACTTTGACTAGTTATATTTCTCAAACTAGTTAAACTAGTATAAACTAGTTAAACTAGTAGTAGCTTAGTTGAAACCACTACGAAGTTATAGGGGGTCGAAAAGGGCTTGAATTGCTTCGAGAAAAGTATGGTACGGCCGTGCCGCTTTTTTTCTCGATTTGGCGGGGGCACTGCAGTGCCCCCAAATAAAATATATGAATATGAACGATCTCTTACGGCCTGTGAGGCACCCTCTTCTCGCTCTGCCAGCGTAGCCGAGTTTAAGACCAGCGCTGACAGACAAAGACTGTTTGTTCGGTGGAGTCGACAACGCCTGGACAGTACACGCAATCAGGAACGTTTCGGATTGTCATAAGATGTAAGATGGTGGTATAACTAGTCGTAAAATACTCAGACTGGCGTCGTGGAGCTACGTCAAAGTTCCGACAAGTCGGTTTACTGCATTCGCAGTCCGTATACCAAGTGGCAATTGAGAAAAATCCTCTACACCGGGAGATGCCAATTTCCACCAATGGAATAATACTAGTTTTTACGGAATTTATCGCGTGTATTTAACTTTTTTAATTACCCGACGTTTCGAACGCTTTACAGCACTCATGGTCACGGGCAGGACTGAGATGTTCAACGTCCATATGTCATAGTTAACCGCGGTTACCATAGATTAAAATTTTTTACTTTTGTTCCGATCTATGCAGTATGAACTTATGGTATCTTGAAGTCTTGCAGTTGTATGCTTGGGTTGGGATTTAATTTTATTTATTATAGGTTCCCAAGCAGATGGTAGCACCCAGCCATCTTCTCTATTGAAATTAGGATGTTTTTTGATTTCAATAGCCTCACGAATCATCCTTGGAAGGAATCGGTGTTTTTTAGCGAGGATCTGAGGTCTATCAAATCTGATGTAGTGACGGGGGCGATCCTGTACGTGTTCACAGACTGCAGACTTCTCGGAGCGACGATTCTTCACATCAGCTATATGTTCTTTAACGCGGGTTTTTATTGATCTTTTAGTTTGTCCTATGTAGGAGAGACCACATTCACAATCAAGCTTGTACACTCCTGCATCTCGCAGAGGGACATTACACTTGACCGATGGTAAAAACTGACCAATCTTCTTCAGCGGCTTGAAGTATGTTTTGATGGAAGCGCGCTTCAAGATGTAGCCAATCTTGTCAGTGACTCCTCTAACATATGGCAGTACAGCAGGTACACGCTCGACTGTGGCCGGCTTCACTCGTTCACTGTGACGTAGGCGCGGGACTCGAAGCTTGTTGTCATGCAAAACTTGCTTGACATGGTGGAGCTCTGCAGCCAGGTGTTTACTGTCACAGATCCCTCGTGCTCTCTGAAACAAAGATTTACCCACGGTAGCTAACTGTGAAGGATGGTGGTGAGAATCACCGTTTAAATATCTATCTGTATGGGTCTTTTTTATATACACAGTATGGCTCAAGGTGTTATCAGGATTCCGAATTACTAACACATCTAGAAAAGCTAAAGAATTGTTTGCCTCTAACTCCATTGTGAACTGAATTTTAGAATTTATAGAGTTAAGATGGTCTAAAAATGCAGTTACTTTATCTAAAGGTAGAATTGTGAAAGTGTCGTCTACGTACCGCTTGTAGAACCTTGGATTTATGGGAGAACTAAGCAGGGCTTTCTCCTCAAAGTCTTCCATGAATATTTCGGCGACAATGGGAGATACAGGTGAGCCCATCGCCACACCATCTACTTGCTTGTAGAACTCCTCCTTCCACAATAGGTAGCCAGATGTAAGGCAGTGTCTGAGTAATACTGCATATTCTACGGGCATGTTGTTTTCTTCCAGCCTTCTAGTTACAATTGAGATGCAGTCTTCAACAGGTAAGCATGTAAACAATGACTGCACATCAAAACTGTCACAGATTCCTCGTGCTCTCTGCACGAGGAATCTGTGACAGTAAACACCTGGCTGCAGAGCTCCACCATGTCAAGCAAGTTTTGCATGACAACAAGCTACGAGTCCCGCGCCTACGTCACAGTGAACGAGTGAAGCCGGCCACAGTCGAGCGTGTACCTGCTGTACTGCCATATGTTAGAGGAGTCACTGACAAGATTGGCTACATCTTGAAGCGCGCTTCCATCAAAACATACTTCAAGCCGCTGAAGAAGATTGGTCAGTTTTTACCATCGGTCAAGTGTAATGTCCCTCTGCAAGATGCAGGAGTGTACAAGCTTGATTGTGAATGTGGTCTCTCCTACATAGGACAAACTAAAAGATCAATAAAAACCCGCGTTAAAGAACATATAGCTGATGTGAAGAATCGTCACTCCGGGAAGTCTGCAGTCTGTGAACACGTACAGGATCGCCCCCGTCACTACATCAGATTTGATAGACCTCAGATCCTCGCTAAAGAACACCGATTCCTTCCAAGGATGATTCGTGAGGCTATTGAAATCAAAAAACATCCTAATTTCAATAGAGAATATGGCTGGGTGCTACCATCTGCTTGGGATCCTATAATAAATAAAATTAAATCCCAACCCAAGCATACAACTGCAAGACTTCAAGATACCATAAGTTCATACTGCATAGATCGGAACAAAAGTAAAAAATTTTAATCTATGGTAACCGCGGTTAACTATGACATATGGACGTTGAACATCTCAGTCCTGCCCGTGACCATGAGTGCTGTAAAGCGTTCGAAACGTCGGGTAATTAAAAAGTTAAATACACGCGATAAATTCCGTAAAAACTAGTATTATTTCAATGTGTAGTGTTCGCGTAAATATAAGAAATCATTATTTCCACCAATGGATTTGAACGGGCTGATGATGATGAAGAAAAAGCAAACAGAATAAATATAATCAAATAGGTGTTAAGTAATTTTCTATAATAGAGAGTTTTTATATGAGTGACGATGCACGTTACTACTAGGATTTGTAGGTACAACTACTTTCTAATATAACATTGCGTGATTAACTTTTAAAATATTACGTTGCATTTCAATATCATAAAATCAAATTTAGTTACATGTACCATTAATTATGTGTAAATAATGATATTGTTAATAACCCCTGGGAATGAGATTATCGCTACCAAGCTATTCCTAATTTATTTTGGGTAGTTAATTGTGAAAGTAAAGTGTAACATGATATAATTATGACTGTAAAATGTTGCATAAATGCAGGAAATAGAATAAATGGGGCCCTACACTTTATTTTGAAGAGTCAGAATGTGTCAAAAAAGGCACGTATGGCAATTCACAATGCTGTGTTGGTCCCTACTTTAACGTATGGTAGTGAAAGTTTGGTGTGGCAGAAGAAGCACGAGAGTAGAATAAACGCAGCAGAAACGCGGTCGTTAAGGAGTATGTTAGGGCTGAATCTGAATGACAGGGTAAGAAATTGTGTAATAAGAGAAGAGTATGGTTTGCAAGATGATGTTGGGACCAGGATTAAGAAAGGAATGCTTCGGTAGTTTGGTCATGTGGAAAGAATGAATGAGGAAAGAGTGACAAAGAAAATTTATGTTGCAGAAGTGAATGGCAGAGTCGCAAAGGGACGTCTTAGGTGAAAATTTATCGATCAAATTAGTGATTTATTGAAAACGGGCCAAATTAGGAGTACCCTTAACCCACGAGCACGTAGCGTAGATATATGGATGTAAAGGAGGCGAAAGAGGTCTGTCAGGATCGTGCCAAATGGAAGTCTGTAGTCTCTGCCTACCCTTCTGGGCGACAGGCGTGAGTGTTCATGTTATGTTACTTTATGTAAAATGTGTTTTTAAAAAAAAAATGTAGAGAAAAAGAAGAACGAGATTTTTTAGAGGTAATTTCCAAAGCATTGCGAAATATACATAAGATTTCTAACACCTAAGTATTATTTATAATATTCTATATTATCTATATTTCTACGATTCCTCAATACTATGTTTCATGGAATTTATTGGTAGGAGGCATATATTCAGTTCTGGACATATGAACAACTGCAATAACTATGCTGAGGGTTTACAATTTCGTACGTATACAATAACGTTCATTTGAAGGTAAAAGAGCATGGTTTTCTTTGCAAACATAATATTTATAACAAAAAAATTATTATTAAACAAATCTATAGAACAGTTTTAATTATCATCGTATCTGACATAAACTTATGTGTGACCTATGTTAAATTTTACTTTTATCGTAAAAAATCAGCAAAATTGGGTAGTATCTTCGAAAATTATCTTATTCATTATGTCAAATTTAGAAAATCGAATTGCTAATTCCTTAATGAGGTCAGGGAAAGATAAAAAGCAGCTTCCATACTTGGCTACTACTGTTAATGCCAACCCTGAGGAGTAATATAGGCGCCGTAGCTTCACATTACAGCCGACGATGCTCATGAACATCTACTGCAGTAACTTGCACATTTAACTAATAGTGTTATTAGACGCCTTTACACGTTGGAACTATGATTCTCATTAAAATAATAAAGAGGTTTGTTGTTGTTTAACACATTATTATAGTTTGAAATAAAATTTTAATATGTGGTAGAGCCATGCTGCAGTTATATTAGTAGTATAGTTGTAGCACGAATGGGTCGGCTCGACCGGGGAAGGACCACGCTCTCATAGAATACCAGCGTGAAATAGTAGCTTAATGCTGCTGTGTTTCGTATGGTGAGTGTAGAGAACCGGAGACCCTTTTTACTGGAAACGAGGCATTCCATCTTAGTCCTCACGGGTGACAACGCATCTGCATTTTGATTCGTAATTGAGGATAGGTGTAGATGTCTATGGGCCACAGCAACCACTTACCATCAGGTGGACTGTGTGCTTGTTTGTCACCCTATCCTATAAAAAAAAAGTTCCCTATTTGTAATGTACAATATACTTAAGATATTATTGGACGTGGATGATACGGTTACTAAGAACATTGTATATGTTACGTTGTTACATAATATGTATTTATCGGGTGTAATAGCATATTATTTATTCTGTATAAGTAGTAACTATGTACTGTGTATTTTTGTGCCTGATATGTTCATTTCACGTTTATAGTATTAGCTTTTGTAGTGGACCTCTAAAGGAGAATAGACAAAAACAAAGTGGAGAAAATACAATAATATGTACAAAAATAAAAAAAATATTTCCTCAAGAGCTGACCCGAAGACTTTAATTACAATGGATTTCCGCAAAGTAACGCCTGATTCTATCAATTATGCACAAAAATATTAATAATCATAAATGAAATTCAGTAAAAAGTAAAAACTAACAAATAAAATTTTATATTTTCAGTTCATGAGCGAGGAATACATTTATAATCTAAACTAATTGCAAAAAAAATGTGGATATAAACTAATGCATGATTTAAAATACACCTGCGATGCGTGACGATTTAGTCAGATCTTCCTCACAACGGGAGAGACTCGTGTACAGTAGATACTGGACTATTGCGAGCAAACAAGGAAGAAAAAGCAGATGCATGAACATCTGGTCAAAACGGATACACCTCGAAATGCCACTGTCATGTTTCGACAAAACGAGTTTATTTACATCTGAATGGGGCGATGCCAATCTCGTGCAAATCTCGTGAGATTCAACGCTTCCAAAACATAAGCGTGTCTTTTCACTGCTAAAGGGAGCCCGTTTACCCTGGCTCCTAATTTTTGTAATGTATCCTTGGAGTACACTGGCCGCTTTCAGTTGTTAGGGGTTAAATTTTCTCTGAACCTTAGCCGCAAGGTAACTTGGTGTTCTTGCAAGGGTGCGGCGGTACTTCGTGCCAGGGCAGCTTCTTATTTTATATAAAGCGCAACTCCGATCGTGCATGGAGTACTGCTGTCACATATGGGCTGGTGCTGCAAAATGCCACCTGGCAGCGTTGGACTCAGTGCAGAGACGTGCTGAGAGGCTCATTGGTAACCTTGATTTAGTTGAAACCAACCGGGGGAACCTCGATCACAGACGCAGATTTGCCAGCCGGTATTCTACAGGATGCATTTCGGAGAGTGCGTGCAGGAATTGCACGCTTTAATTCCTCCCTCTCCTTTGAACCATTGGACGACCAGGTTGTTGGCGGGTCTTCACCCCTTTGTTATTAATATTCCAAGCATTAGAACCAAACGGTTTACTTCGACTTTTTTAATGCGTACAGCAAAGGAGTGGAATATTTTGCCGGCGTGTATATTTTCGTCCGAATACAATCTGGGCTACTTCAAGGCAAGAGTGAATAGGCTTTTTTTACGCTAAGACAGTACGATTTACCATCTAAGGCTGCATCACCACTTACCACCAGGTGGGATTCTGGGATGGGAAATAATACTCAAGAAACCTTAGCCTATAACCAACATAGTTACACATATTGATTGCTTGTTAAACATGTGCGGTGGTTGACCTAATTGAACAATTTTTTTATAAATATTAGTTGCCACTAGCCGTTTCCTGTTTCAGATACCCTCCTTCACCTCCTATGATACCTACTGGAGGTTATAGAGTAATGTATATTTTTACACTGCCACTCTACATATACTTGGGCTAATTATAGCGTAATTATGTAATAACTTTTATTAATGTAATTTTATTCGTTTGATTATCTATGGAAATAATGCTTCATTCAATACTCCTCTTTATCATTTTATATTTATAATCTCTTACGTTCTTTTAAAATAAAAAAATTAAATTTCGAATTCCTAGTATTCCAACTGAAGCCAAATACAAATAAATAACAATTAAGCCCATTCATGGAGCAAATACGTTATTCATGATAACAATTATTCAGTACAGGCAGACATTGTACTGGCAACGTTGGCCTAATTTCATTATCGCATCCGTTGCGACACGGAAAGATTTATGTGCATTAGAATGATATCATCACATTTATGAAAGCGTCCTAGATCTGGAGCAAGTAGTCTAGTTTCCCGGCTGAAAGGTTTTACATGTTATCGCCGAATGAGGTAATTTTATTATAATAAGCTTTATAGGTAAGTACTTATGAATTAATCATGTCCAGTAACAATGAATTATTTGTTGGTTAATATCGTAGAGTATTTTTCTCTATCTGCCCTTTTCTATTGTTACGAACGTTGTTTACGAACGTTATTGTCTTTCTTATTTTTTATAGCATTGGTTGACAAATGAGCACACGGTCCACCTGATGATAAGTATGCTGTGGAAAATGCTAATGCTTTGTCACCCCTGAGGCCTGACATGAAATGCCTCGTAAGTGCCAAAAGGACATCATGTTTTTCGTTAAATTTGGGTGTCTGGACGAATTTAACTCGTTGTATTTTTTTAATGTACAACTTACAAAATTTTAAGAATATGGTGTAAAAGTTTAAGATATATTATGGTTGTAGCATGAATGGGTCCATGATGACCATGCTCTCACAGAATACCAGCGTAAAATAGCAGCTTAATGCTGCTGTGTTTCCTATGGTAAGTGTATAGAACCGGACACCCGTTTTACTGGAATCGAGACATTCCATCTTAGTACTCAAGGGTGACAACGCATCTGCATTTTGATTCTTAATCGAGGTTAAGTGTAGATGTCTATGGGCCACAGCATCCACCTACCATCAGGTGGACTGTGTGCTCGTTTATCACCGGTATCCTATAAAAAAAGATATATAACCTACTTAAAATACCTTCACTACAATTTACCCACTTTGTTGTTTTTTATAAGCACGGTAAGTGATCACCGATGCCTCGCGAAAAGAGCTTGATTTTCGGATGATTTAGCTATTTTGTCTTGTCTTATAGTGGTCAATCGTTGAGAAATCTTTTTATAAATTTTACAGGGAGACGCACCATATGTGTAACTAGCCAAAAAAGCTGGCAGTACAATGCGATGAAATGTCTTTCTAATAATCTGTTCATTTTATGATTCATGCCGTAGCATGGTGGTGCTAGAGAGTCTGTGACACGATGGCATCGTTACCAGTTATCGACAAAAGTGTTATATTAAATTTAAATTACTTGTATAAAATTTAACATTCATTTACACATTTGTATGTTTATGTTGTTAAATGTTTATTGTTTTATTTTTACAAAACAATAAAAAGTTTTAGGTCCGTTAAATTTCCAATACCCAGCATTTTAAAAGCATATTCATTTCATTTTCTAGTCGAAGTCAAACTCTCAGCACAGTTCCCCGATTCCATACGGGATTAAACTCTTGCTGATTTTTCCGAGAAAAGCCAGCGAAAGCTATTTAACTTTTCAGGCAAATAATGCCACCTATCGCACTCCAATTTGCATGCGCGAATGTGAAATGCAACAAACTCAGATTTCTCGTTTCATTCATTATAAACATAATTATGTTTATGCGATCTGTTCACAACAGATAAATAACTTTAAACTGTAACAAAAGTAACAAAAGCTCCATCATAATATTCATTTTGCTTCCCCGTGTGGTGGCAGCATAAGAGATTCATTCATCCCGTGGGTTACCCACTGATCTATATAAAAGAAGTTTTATATTTTTCGATAGATATGTATTTATTTTTACCATATATTTTTTACGTGGTAGAGCCATGCTGCAGCTATATTACGGTTGTAGCACGAATGTGTCGGTTCGACCGGGGAAGATCCACGCTCTTATAGACTACAAGCCTATAATAGCAGCTCAATGCTGCTGTGTTTCTTAGTCTTTGTTCTAGTCTAAGTTTTGTAAGATCGACTAAATATGGCACGTTGGCTATAAAGGTAATGTTTTATTTATTTCTTGCATACTCTAATTAAATTATAAAAACATTTATGATTTTTCGCATAAGCGTAGGTAGTATTTTTATTCAACAAAAACGGGCCGTGTTACTTTCTCGCGTGATTGCAAACAGCTTTCAAGTAGATTGCCAACTAGAATTCAATTTGCGATAGGTTTTTTCCGAGCTCATAATATGTGAACAGTTTTTATGTGGTAGTAATGTTAGAGGAACCGAGAGACTCTCTACCTCGTCCGTGTTATCAGTGCTCGTGAACAAGAGCAAAGCTAAATGGAATACAAACATTTTCAGGAATGGCGTCAATAAGTATGAATATTTGAAAAGCGATGCAATGCCATTAGATATATACTGATACATTAATATGAATTAAAAAAAACTATTAAATAAAACAGATATTAAATAAATAGTTAATTAATAAAACATAGCAAATACTGTGCGTGCGTGCGCGCGCGCGCCTGTGTATGTGTGTGTGTGTGTGGTGTGTGTGTGTGTGTGTGTGTGTGTGTGTGTGTGTGTGTGTGTGTGTGTGTGTGTGTGTGTGTGTGTGTGTGTGTGTGTGCATGTGTGTGTGTGTGTGTGCGCGTGTGTGTGTGTGTGTGTGTGTGAGTGTGCGTGCGCAAAATAGCATCGCACATATTTTTTTATTATTATATTTAAAACTAATCATGGGATCTCGGGTTCAAATCCCGGCTCGGGCTAAATATATTAGTTATTGAGTTTATCTGTCAAGAAATACTCAGTAGCAACCTGCTCAATACCTCGGAAAGTACCTAAAGCTGCTGGTCCTGCACCTGATCTCTCTTCGGTCGTGTCGGTTTGTCGTCCTATCGAACTGTGCGAGTGAGAGAATGGAGATTATGTACTTGCGCATGCACTCAAGCACTATAATCCTCGCAATCAAAAAATGAAGAAAATTGAAGTTTGCTAGTCTCCGTTGAGGCTGGCCACCGTGCCTGTAATGCGGTGGGGGCTTTGAGTGTTCATTGGTTTAATACTCCAAGGGTGGGGGGGGGGATTTTATTTTATTATTTAATGATAATTACTTTCAGCCACAAGAGAAGTAATATTAACTCATATTACAAATTGTAATATGAGTTTTGCTCAGCGTAAGAAAAAAAAGTAATTTTATCATAAAGCACCTTTATAGATAAACTTGGAAAGTAAACATTATTTTAACACAAATTTTGATTCAAATTCTTAGAGTCGTCTCCGCGAAACCGATGACATATTATGTTTATGCAAGGTTTGCTCGCTTAACATAAAGGATTTGAGTATTAACGTGATGCTTAAATTGTATATCAATTTAAGACAATAAGAGCATGATATTTATAATTTATTGATAATAGTCAAAACGGTGAGGGTTCCTCCCTCGGCGATCATTGTTTTCCTTTATTTCACGAAAACCAGTCAAGGGCCATTTGTTGGCAGATTCACGGATCATAAATTTGCTATGTGTGAAGGGTTGCGATTAGTGGGTGATATAATTTAGAGCCTTTGTAACCGCATCCTATAAGAATATTTTCTTGGTAGTTTTTTTTTATAAATCTGAAGTGGCAAACAGGATCACTGTCCACCTGATGGTAAGTAGCTACTTCAGTTCATGGATAGTTTGATTCCGTCAAACAAAGAAGGTTAACGATGCATTGTCACTTTTGAGAACTAGGATGGAACATCACAGGCTGTAATTTTCTACACCTTTAAGATCTCAGTACAGCAGTGTTAACACTACCTTTTGACGACCGAAATAGTTAAAACAATTTAGAGAGCCTAACTTCTACTTCTCTGCCTGCCAACTCCTAGCTAAAAAAAGTCCCATCTTATATTTTTTTGAAAAATAGATTTTTATTTATTTATTTTATTTAATACGCTTACCTCTATTTACATTACTCAAACTTGCATCTATGAATTAAATAGAATATTATATATTGAATGTTTTAAGTTCGTTAGAAAACATTCAAATTTATATGATCCTCTAAACACTGTCAAAATAATCGAACTCAAAATAAATTGAATGTTCAATTCTCAAAATTAAAATTATTTACAACAGGTCCCCATACGATGGTAATTATAATATATAATAATGCACCAAATAACCTCAAAAATATAGACAACATGTATTTTATAAAATAAATTAGTCATTCTTAACTGATAATACAAATAAAGGTAAATGTTAAATTATAAAAATAATATGTTAGACTAGTAATGTTAAGAAACATGTTAGTTGGTTTTTGATATGTTAAAAAAACTACACTCTTATAAATTGCTATGCCCCTACGCGGCGTCACTTGATGTATGTTTTATTATTTGTGGCATGCAAATTGTATAAATCACAGAAATAATAATAACAAGACAATAGAAATGAAACAGCGCTCGATTACTTCCAAAACCGATATCGCCACATCTTCAGGGCCTATTCTGCCTCAGCTTAATTTCTTATTTCGCCCCCACTTGCCCGCGCGTCGTATGCTATGTACCGACATGTTTGTAATCACTAATACTGTAAGTAGATAGGTCGTTAGATACTTATTTCATTACTTATTTCTATATCATATTTATTCCTGTTTCTTTACGCCAACTAGTTACTTCTTATTTTTATTACGGTTATTTCCCATTTTAATTTTGCGTTTTCCTGTCGCGTAATGTGTATTTTGATCGTAAACGACACAGCTTTCCCGTTCGAAAGCCCAATCGAGACTGATCTTGCGGCAGGGAATAAACTTCAAGACGCCGATGGTTTAGGTAATTTCTTTTTACAGTGAAAATAACGGAAATAAAAAATAAAAGACATAAGCCCTGCTTTGTAGTTAGTTCAGTTAGTATGCAAAGTTTCATGATCCATTTTAAAGTATTTTATGAATACCAGCGGTTTATTGTTTAGTTTGGTAGTAGCTTTGGATTTATTTTCTATTGAGATAATTTTACGGGATCGTGTTTTCGTCTAACATAGTACTTAACATTAATCCTTAACTTTACCATATATTTATTTCAAAATTAATGCTGCAATATTTTCGGCATTACGGAGGATCTAGCTAAGCCATTTAAAGTAGTATAGGCCTTTAACACGCGCATTAAGTGACCGATGCTAGCAACCGTATTATAAACATACGCAATGCACAATGATATCTAATGTGTCACATTACATTGCTTGGCGAAATTGTCAACGTAGCGTGTGTATAATACGGTAGAACAAAAGCAGCAATGGTAATTGTACAATACAAAAAGTAATAAATGAAAGTTTACAAAGATAAATATCATAGTAAATTATTCATCTAGATGTAAATTAGTTAAAACAATTATTAAATAATCAACTAACAGAGGAAATTTTATGCCTTTATTAGTTGAATAACAGTCCTTGATGAGTTTTACAACTGATTATGCTGCATATATAAATTCAAATATTACATAAATTTACGTACGATGTTCCCCGCACTCAACTAAATCACAAATCGGTGAATGATGTTCGTCAACACATCATAGCGGCGACAAGCTCACGTGTCTATGCGACTTTTACTATCTTATTACTACGATTTCTATGATATAAATAAATAAATAATTGCATAACATACGGTTCTTAAGAAATAATTACTAATTAGAATTTTTTTTATACACAGCAACACAGAAACACAGCGGTATTAAGCTGCAATTTCACGCTGGTATTCTGTGTCCTACCCCGGTCGAGCCGATCCATTCGTGCTGCAACCATAATATAGCTGAAGCGTGGCTCTGCCCCGTATATAAAACTATTTTAATAATTATATAATATCCTAATACCAATAGTATTGTTGGTATTATATTCGTATTGTTATGTTCTACAACAAACATATTTAAAAAAAAGTCTCTCTTAAAATTACATACCAGAAATTACTTCATTTATATTACTTTAGTAAAAATTCAAAAATTGATTTGAATGTCTTCAATAGACGTTTAAAGCAATTACTATCATTTCGCAGTTCGCTGCGTCCCGCCACTCAAACGGGTGCCCGTACTTCCAACTAAAAGCCCACGTACCGATTGTTTCACCATCAATTTTGCATATGGAACAAAAATTTTCCCGTCAATTTCATACCGATATCAGCCTAATCACCGACGCACGCATGTACAGCTGACTGATTAAGCAATTTCTCGCTTCAGTTGCTCCGTGCAGACCGCACCCGCGTTTTATTACAATACATAATATATATTATACAGGGAATATGTAATTTGGCGCATTTCCCTTGAACGATTGTTAAACAAATTTATGGATGACAGGTTTTTATTCTTCCTGCCAAGTGAAAAGATATACATGCAACAAAAATATTTTGGTTTTGATTGAAAATGAGCCCACGATATGTAAATTTTGTATTGAGTGACACCCATGGGGTGATGACATGATGTTACATGCAGGGTGTCCAGAAATGGAGTGATGACCAGATCTTCTCTCTCTGGATTCTGGTTCTCTGGATTTCATCTGGATCCAGAGACTGTTCTTTGTGGCAATACAGAGTTCAATATTCTGCCGTGGACTTGTGATGGCTGGAATGATGAAAATTATGATTTAGTACCTACTTATTTCATAATATGCTTTTATCTATCATAACTAGTATAATATGTTTAATTGAATTTATAATAATATTTAATTATTATTATTTGGTGCCATATGCATTCATTTATTCAATACAGCCTACCAATATATTAAATTTATTGGCGTGTCCATAAAATACAGAGAGTAAGCGAGAAGTTGCGTCACTCTAGCGGAACGTCGTCTCGATGGTGGTAATATGGAATTGAGGGTATATCGAGAAAACCCCACTTGTTTGTGCAGTATAAAGATCACTCCAGATACCGTACGCTAGAGATTCCGCTGAAGTCATTCAACGAGTACTGAGATAGTGGCATAGTTCTTACCATTGTGGTGGTTTTCCTGGTGAAGGATGGTGTAGAAACTTACACCTACAGCAACACTTAACATAGGGCAGCCTCTTAGAAGAGAGGCTGCTCTATGTTGTTTGGATGGGTGGTATTGCTGTTAGTTTGCACACTTTGGTGTTATCATGTAATTATGTCCTTCACGTTACACCAGTGTGTAATCGTGATATGGACATATTACGGTATGGTAGAACTGTAATTGCACTACTCTAAATGTATAGTGCGTTACGCTGTCTTATTATTGATAATTGCTAATTGCGTAATCAAGAGAGCAAGTTGAACATCCGCTCTCACACTTTTACCATTTTTAACAATTCTCACTATCCTGATGTATTTCCGAGATTAGAAGTGGGATCTCTTGTTGTGTTTCCGACAGATTTATTTCTCGTATGTTATATGTGCATCTGTTGTTGTGTTTCTATCAAGGAATAAAGTTTCTTTCTTTCTTTCAAAAGTCAATTCCTGAACACAGACCTCTTCATAGATTGCCCCGTACAAACTGGCGCACCGATTTTACGAAAAACAACCTCTCAGATAAATGATATACACACCGGATGTCCATTTGCACACCTCATTGTTGTGTATTATCATTTTTCTGAGAGACAATTTCTTTAAATGTGCGGCCGGCCTAAAATAGCGGCGTGAATGGGCCGCATGCCCTCACCTCACACCTCAATACCGACAAAGCTTTTGTCGGTATTGAGTAGTGAGCCGGTTCCTATATTCAAGGAACGAGTCGTTCACTCTTGTGATCCTTTTCATTATATATGAAGTATATGTTAATTAATTAACCGTATTAGATATTATTAGTTTGACAATTGAATGAATCTTCAAAAAGCTTGTTGCATCAGTATATTGTGTGTAATTTTTTTTTTCAAACACTTTTTGCACGTTAGAACAGCACGTAAAAGAAACGTAACGTTTATATAAATACAGAAAAACACGCATTTAATCCTAACTAAAATGTTGGAATACAAGCGATCGCGCTGCGAATATTGTTTTTGTGGGCAGTACTTCCCACGGCACGATTGAAACTATATGACTCTTTGAGAGTGTTTCTGACGTATTGAATCGTCATCAATATAATAAAGGTAAAAGCCCAAGTACTCTAATACAAAGAATATGACTTAGGGAGTACACAGTCAAAATAAAAATAGTCGAAAAATAATTTAACAATAACTAATAGAATCAGGTTTTACTTTGCGGAAATACTTTATATTGAAGTTGATAGAACTTAATTTGCTCATTTCCGCGTAATGAAATAAAAATGATGTGTCCTGTCCAGTCTGAAGAGCACCTCTCACCCTCCCTCAATTGCTTGCACTATCCCCGTTTCCAAAAATCCCAGCATCATCAATAACAGCACCACCAATCACAATACCACCACTCCCAGTATCACCACTCCCAACAAAACCGCACTAGGAATGACACACCACCCTCGACAAAACGATACGTGTTTCTCCTCCACAAAAGGCATGCTCAAAAGCAGTATATTCTGTGGAGGTTGAACGCAGGATGTGAGCAAATTAAGTTCTTACAAATTTAATTTAACAATATTAAAATAAGCTTAGTGTTAAACCCTGTCAAGTAACACATTAAATGCCTTCTATCTACAATTGCCACAAATCTTCATTAACTAAAATATGAGTAAATCTTGACTGTATAATTATCGTTTAACGGGTTGAACGAAAAGTGATTTATCCGTGTAGCTTCTAACTTTTAGTTAAATATTGAGACAACAATTTCTTTTGTTTTTATATAAAGAAGGGGGCAAACTTGCAATGTTCGCAGAACGTGTACTTTATAAATTCTATGAAACACGTCACAGCGCCTGTCTTCTGTAAACTGTTCAGCGTTACCCAGCGAAATAGAAAAATAAAAAGGTTCTCTATTTAGATGAGACTGTGAACTGCTAAGTCCATTATTCTTATCATACCAATTATTTTCGGCAGACACCGAAATAGCAGGGGTTCCACTGAGAGATGCACGCTGTAGTGTGCGACTCGTATGCAGTACATGCAGGTTGCGGGTAGGTTGTTTAAGGTGTGAGTACTGGATTTTTTACGTAATAAAGCCACGCTACAGCTATGTTACAAGTATAGTTGAAGCACGAATGGGTCGACTCGACCGGGAAAGTACCATGCTCTCACAGAATATCAGCGCAAATAGCAAATTTACGCTGCCATGTTTCGTATGGTGAGTGTAGAGAACCAGAGACGCTATTTACTAAAAACGAGGTATTCAATCTTAGTCTTAACGGGTGATAATGCATCTTCATTTTCATTCGTAATCGAGAATAGATGTAGATGTCTATGGGCAACAGTATCCACTTTCCATCAGGTGGGCTGTGTGCTCGTTTGTCACCTTTATCCTATAAAAAAGAATATAGATTATATTCGTTTTGTTAAATTTAAATATTGGTTTGATATTATTGGAATATCCATTTTCCCATATCGTCTCGTATGTCTTACGACAAGAGGCGATAGAGGTCAAAAAGCGAGGAGGTTAGCACAAGCGTCTTTCTAATTCTAACAACTAAAAATAGGTATGAGGCACAAAAGGCAAAAACATGTATGAACACCCATGAGGCAATCAATGGGGCGGGCCTGTGTTCAGCAGTTAACTTTTTATAGGCTGTAACGATAACTGTTCATTATTATTATGATCTATATAATAAGAAGAATCTTATTTGAAAACACGAACTTAAACTGATAGGCTCTAAATCAAAGTTCATTTAAATAAACATTGCGATAATCAAAACCGAGTTGGGTCGGTCGCCTCCGGCGGAAATTTGCAATTTGCTTTGGGATTCAAAAAGAAAATTAATTAAAAACTTATTTTCAAGATATTTTAGGTACCTAAGTCAAAGCTTGGTTATATTTGATTATCTTGTTTTTCTTGAAGCAAAGCAAACTTAAACAACGAAGTTATTAAAAGGTTAAATACCAAAATATAAATCTCTAATTTTTTCTTTTCTTTTTGGTGTACTTTACAGGAATCAATAACAAATTCAATAGTAAAGTTACCGAGTAGTGGCGCCATAGTAGAATCCACCACCTATGGATGATGTAAAGACGACGGAGGTTAACTGACACAGGAGATGGGCCGCAGCATCTTCTAATAACAACTTTTAATAAAAATATTGTTTGCGACTGACTTGAGGCTCCTCCCCAACTTAGAACACAATCTATAGAGGAGGTCTGTGTTTACCAGTGAAATTCGATAGGCTGTAATAATGATGGTGAATAACAAATTATGTCATCCTACGGAGTCATATTTTTGTAGAATAAAGTTTTTCTACCGTTAAATCACCTTAAGCTTTGCCGCCTTATAAAGTCAAAACTAGTAGAAGACAAAAATACAAAGTCGTATACTGTAACTAATATATTAAAAAAGGGAAAACAAGCTTTGACAATAATTAGGAACACTTCAAAAATCAACTTATAAAAACTAACTACACTTAAATATTTACTATGATATCAACTGTCGAAATGGCAACGATAACGCTTTCAATCTTTTATTATTTGATTGACTGATGAAGAGCTATCATATCACAGAGCCATCAATCCAAAGAAGGCTGTAGTTTTTGAGCTATAAAAAGTGACCAAATTAACCGGATGACCATATTACCCTCACGTACTAGTAATAAATAATATTAGGTATCGGTAATGGATGAAGGTTATCATCACCTGCAGTCACTAAAGTCGTGGGGTGGTCGCGGTAGCCGGTCGTGCAAGAGCAACTGACTCACTACGCGCTAAGGTGGCTTCGAGGTCGCTGCTTTTTCGCTTCATATTGGACTGTTGAGGGATGAGTCGCTCGCGTCCGTAGGCTTCGACCACCTAACCTTAGGCCCACCCTACAAGTGTCCCCCGGGTGGTGCTAAACGAGCGACAAAGCCGAAAAAATAGACTCGGCTCCTCGCCGTATGGTAGCGGCGTAAAATCTACCACCACCCCTTGTTCGCACCATGACTCAAAAAATAAAAGAAATGGCCCCAAGTTCCCGGCACCCCTTCAATGGGGCAGGGGTGCGAAGAATCTCCGGGAGAAAAACCGGCGACGAGGTTCGCCACCCGTCACGTTCTGTCTCCCGGAGGGGCAAAAAGTGGATTGCGGAAACCCGTCTGGCTACGCTGAATGTATGTGGAGGAATGAATGATAAGATGGATGAAGTATGCGAAATGATGAATGACAGAGGAATAGATGTGTTATGTGTGAATGAGACGAAACGAAAGGGAAAGGATGCCACTGCACATGGCACGTATACCGCGTATTGGTCTGGCGTAGACGAGACCGAACGGGCATGCCAGGGTGTCGGTTTCATCCTTTCAGAAAGAATGGGTCAATTTGTGAAAGAGTATGAATGTGTAAGCCCGAGGCTGGTATGGATACGAATTAAAGTGGGCTTAAAGAAACTGTTCCTGCTAGGGGTGTACGCCCCAGACATGTCTAAGCCCACTTACATCCGAGAGCAGTTTTGGGACATGGTAAGGATGGTGTTGACAAAATGTAAGGAAAATGAAAATATTATTATGTTAGGAGACTTTAATGGAAGGATTGGGGTGAAGAGGTCTGGTTATGAAAGGATATTAGGAACGTTTGGTGATGAAAGTATAAATGAGAATGGTGAAGACCTCCTCACCGTATGTGTGGAAAAGAATCTTTTTGTGACGAATACTTTTTTTCGTCATAAGGAGATTCACATGTATACTTGGGAAAGATGTGATGATAGAAGCATGATAGATTTCGTAATTGTGGATGAAAGAATGAGGAGTGTAGTCGTAGATACAAGGGTCTACCGGGGGTCCAACGTAGGGACGGATCATTACTTGGTCTTATGTCGAATTAATGGTCTTTTCAAGCGTTTACGGCATCGGACATCTGTGTCTACTACTGCGTTACAGCGTATAAGAATAGAGAAGTTACAAGATGAAGATGTGAAAGAGAAGTATAAATGTAGACTGAGAGGAAATATTAGATGTTTGAATGAGTTGTGTATGAATGATTTAGACTTGAATACTGTGTGGGACAATATTAAGAAAGGTTTGGTGGATGCCGCCACTGAAGTATGTGGTGTAAGTAAGAGAACAAATAAAAGGAAAAGTAATATGTTGTGGTGCGATGATGAGGTACGGGTGGAAGTTGAATCAAAGAAGAAAGCATGGTTAGATTTACTAGCAACCAAAGCTGGTAATTCTTCTGGTATGAATGATGAGATTGAAAGAAAAAAGGCAGAATTTAGACGTCTAAATAAGAGAGTAAAAGAAGTTGTTGAAAGGAAAAAGAAAGAAAGAACGGATAAGAATGATAGAAGGATATCTGATAATTTCCAGGCTAACATAAAAATGTTCTGGAAACTCGTAGGAACTGCCAGGGGAAATACAAAACAGCCTATAATGAATGCTATAAGAGACGAGAATGGATGTATTCTGAATGATGAAGCTTCGAATTCAAACAGATGGAAGGAATACTTTGAAAGCGTGTTTATGAGTGAAGAGTCGTTTGAATTAAATTAACTAGAAATTCCGAAAGAAGTGGAAAGGGGTATGGAGATAAGTGTAGATGAAATAATGAAAGCAATGAAAAGCATGAAAGCAGGTAAGGCAGCTGGATATGATAGGGTATTACTCGAGATGCTAAGAGCTGGAGAGGGAGTGGTGGCAGGCCTGCTGTACACCTTGTTTAATTTATGTTGGGAATTAAAACGGGTACCGGATGACTGGTGTAAAGCAGTCATAGTACCAATATAAAGAAAGGGTACAGCAGGACTGCAAAAACTACCGTGGTATCAGCTTGCTTAGTATTGTGGGTAAGCTGTATGCTAAGGTGTTAATTGAAAGAGTTATGAAAGAAACTGATGGAAAAATTTGGGATGTGCAAGCGGGTTTTAGAAAGGGAATGGGGTGTATAGATCAAGTCTTTTCCATGCGCATGATTGCGGCTACCTACAGATTAAAATTATTAATTTTTATAAACCTATAGTAATTTGAAGGCTTGCAGTTGTATACCTGGGTTGGGATTTAATTTTATTAATTGTACTCGTAGGATCCCAAGCAGATGATAGCACTTAGCCATCCTATTGAAATTAGAATGTTTTTTGATGTCAATAGCATCGAAAATCATCCTTGGAAGGAGTCGGTGTTCTTTATCGAGGATTTATCGTCTATCAAATCTGATGTAGTGACGGGGGCGTTCCTTATATACGCGATAAAATTAATAAAAACTAATTTTATTTAAATGTGTAGTGTTCGAGTAAACATAAATAATCAACACTTTTACTCTTTATGAATTTATGCACTTTTCAGAAAAAATATTTTATATCCATGATCTTCTTAAGGTATAAGTTAGACCTATTCACGCTGCCACCAAAATATAAATATAAGTGTTTCCGGTTGTAATTCAATTGTTGATCACAAATTTTATTAGAGTACCTAATGATTACTTCGTACAAGTAAGCAAACACAATGTCACTTAAATTATTGTTGCAAGAATCACGGTAATCCAATAAGAGACTTAATCCCATTAAACTTTCTGTGCAGAAATGCTCTTTGCAGTTGGATAATTTGCATATGCATTGTCAAACCGTATCGGGAGTTTGAAATGAGACTGGCCACTGGCTGGGTACGGAATAAACTTTTGCCGTTCCCGTATTATTCTCAATCTACATTAGTAGTTCCGCAGCCATTAAAGTTAGTAAAAGAAAATTACTTTAAAAATATGTAACACCGCGGCAAGATGAAAAATAAATGAACCCCGTAATACATATATACATCATATATTTTATACTGACTCACGAGCTATCAATTCAAGTGTTGCTTCTGCATGACCATAAACACTGGGAACTAACTTTCATAAACTGTGAAAAAAATTCGACCTTTACTTACAGTATAAAATATAGATACGTCCCACTGCTGGGCACAGGCCTCTTCTCATTTTGAGAGAAAGTCAACATTAAAAAATTTAAGGGAAACAATCGAAAACGATTAACCATTTTTATAAGCCTGCTTCAGAAATTATATCAAATAGATAAAAATTAAAAGTATATTATATTTATCATAGTTTCCTGCTAAAAATTTCCTTCTTCTTGTCTATGCTTTCTATAGACAACGTGCATGAATTGCTTTGTTAGCCGGGCGAGGCAAAATTAAAAATTCCAACAAAAGAAATGTGTTTTAGAAATTTTCTAACGAGCACTTGGCGATAATTGAAATAAAAAAAAAACTACCGAGCTGTGGAGCTGACATATCGATTGACTTTTAATTTTAGTTCGCTAAAAGAACAACAGTGGTTTAAGACAAAGTACGAGTAGCTCTTAAGGGGATATAGTAAGTCAGCTCAAATTCTAATTTCGCCCCCACTTCCCCGCGCGTCGTATGCTATGTACCGACATGTTTGTAATCACTAATACTGTAAGTAGATAGGTCGTTAGATACTTATTTCATTAGGTTTATCATATTTATGCCTGTCTCTTAACGCTAACCCCGTCGCTTCTTATTTTTATTACGGTTATTTCCCATTTTAATTTTACGTCGTCCTGTTGCGTAATGTGTATTCTGATCGTAAGCGAGACAACTTCTCCCTTCAAAAGCCAACAGCCAAAGCCACAAAAGCGACAGGAATCAAGCTTCAAGACGCCGATAGTTTAGGTAATTTCTTTTTACAGTGAAAATAATGGTATTTAAAAAAATTTAATGACATAAGCACTTCTTTATAGTTAGTTCAGTTAGTATGCAAAGTTTCATGATCTTGTTTAAAGTATTTTATGAATAACAGCCGTTTATTGTTCAGTTTGGAGGTAACTTTGGATTTTTTTTCTATCGAGAAAATTTTACGGAATCGTGTTTTCGTCTAACATAGTCCTTAACATTAATCCTCAACTTTACCATATATTTATTTCAAAATTAAATAATACTTTCGGCATAACGGAGGATCTTGCTAAGCCATTTGAGGTTATATTTCCCCTTAACCTCATTTAAAATATAAAATTCCATATAGTTTACTTGCTAAACAAAATAAAAACTACATCTTATGAAACCTTATTTTATTATTAATCCGTTCTCTGCTATATAATGTTGTTAAAATTAAATGTTAAAATTACAGCCTATTTATGTACTACTGCTCCCTAAAACGCACTCATTTCAGTGAGGATTTTAGGGCAAGGAAGTGTTCGCTGCGCAGCCCCAACGTGTGTTGGCAAACTTCACGTGTCTTTGAAATATTTTTTTTCTTATTTCTCAGACATTCAGGTTTCCTCACGATGTTTTCTTCACCGACAAGCACGTGGTAAATCAACACTTAAAATCGTAGTTAACAAATTCATTGGTGCCGGCTGGGCTCGAACCCGGTTGCTCGCGTACTGTGAAATTTGCAGCTATCATTAACCATCTGAGCTACCACGGCTCATGCTATTCATTGACTATTAAAAATATGGAGCTTTAATAAAATCCCTCTTGGTGTTATCAAGTAATTAGGTCCTAGATGGCAGATCGTACAAGCTTAAATAAATCACTTACTAAAACTCTTCTCCTAAGATATGCACATTGATTTTGGAAGTAAACACTGATGCAAGAAAAGTATTACAATCCTTTGTACCTATGCATTATATTGTACGACGAAACAAAATGCCCTTTCTGAACGCTTTGTTTGTTTGTTTACCCATATAGTAAGTCGGTGGCAAACGTCAATCCATTTTGTTATCCTATGATGGAAAGGGATATAAAAACAAACAATAATTAAGACACCATTTAGGATTGTGATTACTTAAAAATTAGATATTACAATACATACGTAACCTTTAAAATAAATATACCTAATTTAAAAGAAAACCACCAAATGAGAAACACGATTGTTTCTCATTTGGTGCAATATAATTTTATTAAAGTAGTGAAAATAATTCTTTAAATATTATGAATAAGTTATTTACATAACATTAGAATTTGCAATATTAATAACCATATTAAAATTAAAAAACTAAAACTAAATTTTTTAAGTATAGTGCCAAGAACGCTGGCTGCGTTTCCTAGCTGACTGTCTATACTTATTAATATAGCCTTTGAGCAAAAAGAGATTTAGCGCTCTTAATACCACCGTCGACAACAAGTCGCGGACAGGGCTCCTAGAAAATTCACCACATGTGGACTCTACGAACCGATTTTCTCTACACCAAATAGCACAAATATATCTCTCATAGACTCGTGTTTACGCCAATTACTCACTAGATTTTTACCTCTCGCCCAAGGGACAAAAGTCATGCCGTCTGACCTCTTGCCATCGTCTCTTAATATTCCACAATGTTCTAAAACCTAGGGAACATTCATAGATACAAGAGGTCTTCAGATGACATCGTTCCGAGAACCGTCACGGAAAAACCTACCAGCACTTTTCTTACATGAAACTTCGTAGTTCGCCCAAACTCGTCGACGCCGCCACCATAGCTGCATAATATAGCTGCTCCTAGTCTAGTTATGCCTGCAACTAGTGGTATGTGTCTTTTTTTTTAAGTAATATGCTGAGATTACTTGACGGTAAAGCGTGTAACTAGTGACTAGATTATTTAATCAAAATAGTCTACAAGGCGGGCCTAATCCTGGTCGCTATAGAAATTATAAAATAAATCTTTCTCCACACTTCGAACCAATCAAATATCTCACTTTTTTGTTGGTTAGCTTCGAGTGGAACATTTTCACTAGTCTAGTCACTAGAGTGTTTCCCATGTCTGCTTTACCTCCGTAGCAAACACAGGTCTATTCTATTATTTAAAATGTTGCTACATTAATCACTGGCATTATGCACGGTAGCAGGGAAAGCGGGCAATGCAACGCTGGAAAGATTTCTTACACCGATACCTCCAATTTTTTTTTAAAAAAGCATCCAGAGTCCGTCTGGACAACAATAGCCTATTTTAAGACTAATATCAATTTCATTTAAAATATCCGAACTCCTCCAAACAGACGAGCGGAATAGGTATGTAAATCTAGGAACAAAAAGAAATATTTTATAATAGTAAAAGCAGTTTTAATTAGTTTTTTAATATTTTTTAAATTTAATAATTTTTTAGAGGTTAATAATATTTTTTAAAGAAAAAGGGTTAATATATATATATACAATTTATGAACATAGTTTGAAAATACATTAGATTTTGTTTTTATAAACTGTAATACTATGGAAAAAACGGGTCACGTAATCAGTACAGCGATTCCGCACTGACCGTTTTTTTGCTAGAGAAATATTGTGAAAATTTAGAATATGTATTGTGATTTAAAATATGTAGTATGTGTTTATCTATGGTAGCCATTTCACATTTATTGATATTTGGTACAAAAATAAAATTTTTAAAATCAATGAACCCGTCGTAAAAGTACCAGATATTCACTTGGTATTTCAAATTTGAAATAATGGGTTGAATTACCCAAATTTAAAACAGGAAATAACTGGCGTAAATAATAAGAACTTTTCCTTAATTAAAGTGCGATACAAAACTGTTAAAACTGCATTACGTGAACACCGTGGAAAATGTTTTCCCAATCGAAGTTCTGTGAATGTTCTTTTTAGACCTTGCGTTGAATTCCAAACGAACCGCTGCAGCTTCAGAGTATTTTTATTTTTAATCGTAGCATTTTAATGAAGACTATACGCAATTCGAAGTAATTTTACACTATAAAATAAAGATAGTAGATATGCAAAACTAAGATTAAAAATAATAAGAGGCGTAGGGAAGTGACGACCCCATCGCCCGCTGACGTAACGGTTATGTGACAAAACCGCTACGTCAGCGCAGTCAGTCAGCATATGGCGTAGGAAGTGACGACCCCATTGCCCGCTGACGTAACGGTTATGTGACAAAACCGCTACGTCAGCGCAGTCAGTCAGCACCTTGCCAAGAGGTGTTAGTGCCGTGCCTCGGCAAAAATTGAAGGTGCAAAGGCCCGCTTGTGCACATGGCCTCACCATGAAACGGCGCCGCGTCTGGGCGTCTCCCGCTAAATGACGCCCTAAAAATGGATGATGGAATTAAATAGAACGCGCAAAGGGCCGCTGCCTGGAGGTCGCCAGGGCACGTCTGGAGCTGGCGCTGGACGCAACAGCATGCGAACCGCCAGCCGAGCGCGAGGTGCTGCACGACCACCCAGCAGCCCTCGCATCCATCATCCCCACCAGCTGGCTTGGTGTCGGCAGGGTCTTCGCGGGCCCAGCAATCGGCACCCGCCTCTGGTGGAGTACGCCGCATGCGTTGGACAACCCAGATAAACAGCAACGCATTGCAAATTTATTGATATTTGGTACAAAAATAAAGATTTTAAAATCAATGAACCCGTCGTACAAGTACCAGATATTCACTTGGTATTTCAAATTTGAAATAATGGGTTGAATTACCCAAATTTAAAACAGGAAATAACTGGCGTAAATAATAAGAACTTTTCCTTAATTAAAGTGCGATACAAAACTGTTAAAACTGCATTACGTGAACACCGTGGAAAATGTTTTCCCAATCGAAGTTCTGTGAATGTTCTTTTTAGACCCTGCGTTGAATTCCAAACGAACCGCTGTAGCTTCAGAGTATTTTTATTTTTAATCGTAGCATTTTAATGGAGACTATATGCAATTCGAAGTAATTTTACACTATAAAATAAAGGTAGTAAATATGCAAAACTAAGAATAAAAATAATAAGAGGCGTAGGGAAGTGACAACCCCATCGCCCGCTGACGTAACGGTTATGTGACAAAACCGCTACGTCAGCGCAGTCAGTCAGCATAAGGCGTAGGGAAGTGACGACCCCATCGCCCGCTGACGTAACGGTTATGTAACAAAACCGCTACGTCAGCGCAGTCAGTCAGCACCTTGCCAAGAGGTGTTAGTGCCGTGCCTCGGCAAAAATTGAAGGTGCAAAGGCCCGCTTGTGATGTGTGTGAGCAGCGGTGAAGAGTTTCGGGGATATAACGTCACCCTGTCTTACACCTCTCTGCAGTTGGATAGGATTCGAACTCTGGTTCTGTACTCGGATAGCCATCGTAGCCTAACTGTACAAACACTTCAGCACTTCGATATACCGACAGTCAACTTGACACCGCTGAAGGGACTGTAGCACCGCCCAAATTTCGACGGAATCAAAGGCTTTCTCATAGTCCACATACGCCAGGCAAAGTGGCAGATTGTACTCTTCGGTCTTCTGTACAATCTGCCGCAGGGTATGTATGTGGTCTATTGTACTGAAGCCTTTTCGGAAACCAGCTTGTTCAGGAGGCTGGGAGTCGTCGAGTCTGCGTGCGAGACGATTCGTAATGACTCAAAAACTGCATGTAGACGCGGCTCAGAAGGGAAATCGGTCTGTAGTTCTTCAAGAGAGTGTTGTCGCCTTTCTTAAAGAACAAGACCACCGCACATCTGCTCCACGCCTCCGGAGTAGTGCCACCATGGAGGACGGAATTGAAGAGCTTCTAAAGGACTTCAAGTACCGGTGTTCCACCCGCTTTCAGAAGCTCCGCTGTAATTCCATTCTAATCTCGCTCAGACTGACGTCCGGGATATCATCGGAATAGTGTCGGGTAAGACTTGCTCTTGGATCGTTACTCACACTTGCGTGTGGCTCCAACGACAATGTCTACAGCAGCCCATAGAACCTCTCAATCTCACTCAAAATCTCATGTGTCTCGGAAACGATGCTGCCAAACTCAGTCTTCAGCTTTGACAGTTGGCTCTTTCTGGCAGACAGATCTCTGGCAGAGACTTTGGAGCCCTGGTTCCGCTCGATCGCTTCTTTAATACAAGCAGTATTAAATTTGCGTAGGTCTCGCCGCATACATTTGGAGATCTGTCTGTTCAGTTGCCTGTATGCTGTCAAATCTGTTGATGATTGCAGCCTCTTCTCCCGTCTAACAGCCATGAGATTAAGAGTGTGATCGGAGAGTTTTTGTGTTCTTCTTCGGCGGGTCTTGCAGAACTTAGCTCCAACCGCATGGACAGTTTCCACGAGCTTGTCATTCATATCGTCCACTGCATTGCAATCTTCTAAGCACTGAAAGCGGTTACGTAACTTGAGCTGAAAAGTATCGGGATTCTGGATCAGAGCACGAGGGGGACGGAGCGTTGACTTCATTAGACGAGACCTCTCCAACTTA